>OX352291.1:26460020-26896660 GCA_947086415.1 Pammene aurita
GGAGAAATAACATCTCCTTGCCTGACTCCCCGCTGCAACGGAATAGGCTTCGAGTTCTGGTCCTGAAGTCGGACTGACATAGTGGCGTTCTCGTACAAACACTTCAGCACTTCGATATAGCGATAGTCCACTTGGCACCTCTGCAGAGATTGTAGTACAGCCCAGGTTTCGATCGAGTCGAAGGCTTTCTCGTAGTCCACGAACAGGGCAGGGGCAGGTTATACTTCTCAGTCTTCTGTATAACCTGACGGAGCGTATGGATGTGGTCTACGGTACTAAAGCCTCTTCGGAAACCGGCTTGTTCGGGAGGCTGGAAGTCATCTAGCCTGCGTGCGAGACGATTCGTAATGACTCTTGAAAACAGCTTATAGACATGGTTCAGAAGTGAAATCGGTCGGTAGTTCTTCAGTAACGCGTTATCACCCTTTTTGAAGAACAATACCACCACACCTCTGTTCCATGCCTTAGGCGTTCTCCCTTCTAGTAAAACGGAACAACTTTTGAAGGGCCATAAGGACCGGTTTACCACCCGCCTTCAGAAGTTCGGCTGTGATTCCGTCTTCACCAGGTGCCTTATTGTTTTTGAGCTGTTTAAGAGCCATTCTAATCTCGTACAGGCTGATGTCCGGGATGTCTTCGGGATAATGTCGGGTCAGTCTAGCTCTAGGGTCTTCCGCCAGATCAACTTCAGGTCTGCTAGTTGATGTGTATAGCTGTCCATAAAAGTCCTCTATCTCCCCCAGAAGCTCGGGGCAGACAAATCTCTTGCGAAAACTTTAGAGCCCTTATTCTGCTCAACGGCCTCTTCAATACGATTTGTATTGAATTGGCGCAAATCACGGGTATTTGTATTGAATTGGCGCAAATCACGGGTAAGGGACTTAGAGATCCGTTTATTGAGCTGCCGGTATAATGACGCATCTGCTGAGGATTGCAGAACCATTTCTCTCCTTTCCTCGATGAGTTTCTGAGTGGAGTCAGAGAGCCTTTTGGTTCTGTTGCTCCGCTGGGCCTTAAAAAACTTAGACCCAGTACTATGGACAGCTTCCACAAACCCGTCGTTGAATTCGTCCACATCGCCGCCTAGACAATCCAAACGGTTTCGGAGTTCCAGCTGGAAGCTCTCAGGGTTTTGGATTTGAAGTGCTGCTGGACGGAGCGTAGACTTCATCAGTCAAGAGCGCTCTAGCTTAAGACATATTCAATGTGCCTCTCACCAGACGGTGATCACTTCCGGTTTTAACCGTGTTGATCACAGAGACATCATTGAATATATGCTTCTTCGTCGACATGATGAAGTCAATCTCGTTTTTAGTTGCACCGTCGGGACTCATCCAGGTCCACTTCCTGTGCTCACGCTTCTTGAAGAAGGAGTTCATCATGTAGAGTCCGTCCTTCTCCAAGAAGCCAGCCAGTAGTTAGCCCCGGTGGTTCCGACTTCCAAATCTAAATTGCCCCACTCTCAGCTCTTCACCATCTCTCTTGCCCAGTTTCGCGTTGAAGTCCCCCATAACAACGGTGAAGTAGGTTTTGGAGCTATGCATGGCCTTCGATATATCCTCATACATAGCCTCCACCTCGTCATCGGAGTGTGCCGAAGTCGGCGCATACACCTGTATGACCTTCAACGAGTACCTCTTGGATACTTACTGAGATAAGGTAAGCCACCCTAGTCGACACACTCTCGATCTTCACCACGTTGTTCACGAGGGACTTATGGACGATGAACCCGACACCTCCCTGGGACTGTTGGTCGCCCTCCCGGAAATAAAGCAAGTTGCCGGACTTTAGGATTATCGTTTCCTCCCCCTCTCTTCGGACTTCAGATAACCCTATGACATCCCAACGCATCTTGCTCAATCCTTCCTCCAGTTCCACTATCTTTTCGTCGGTCCGCAGGGTACGCGTGTTATATGTTGCCAGGGCCAGAAGTCGTCGGTGGTGGTAGCCGGATCTTTGCCGGAGATTCTTAGCACCCCTGACCCCGCTACCCCCTGACCTTGGACATAGTCTCAAAAAATATAGGTCCTGCGTTCATTCTAGCACATTGAGTACATTACAGCATGAAATGCTGGCAATTTCTTGCTGCATCGTAAATAATCATAATTTTAAACTCCAAAAAGTATTATTAAGTATCATTCTCAATTATAAAATATTTCTAATGTATTCATATATTTAATGTGTTCCCTTTATTGTATTCATATGTGTATAACCGAACATAATAATAAGTTTATGTTCGACTAAAAACCTTTCCTAAGGAATGTCGGTGAAGGTCCAAGGTACATCAGCAGGGGTGTTGTACCTTGAACACATTCCCCTTTTTATTTTCTAACAGCCTACCCTGTCGAAACAGTATGGTATGGTAATGGTATTGTTTCTTTTACTGTGGAATAATGTGGGTTAATAGTCAATCTTAAATAAATTGCACTTTTGGCTTTTTTTTCTAAAAATCGTAAACAAAAAACTGTCCATGGTAGAACAGGTTCCCCTACTTCATCCATAGGATATAATTTCCTTGAGAGTACAATATTTTCCCGTAAAACCTTATTGCGCTTGATTGTATTATTTCGCCCTATATACGCGTTTGGAAGCTTTCGATATATAGGGAACAATCGCAGAAATAAAAAATCAGGTAAGAGTTAAAAAGCCGTGACCTGAGAGTAGCTCATTAAATTTGACTGCCTCGCTTATGTTGATCGCTGAACGATAAATAAAAAGGGAACATTGGGAAGAATGGGAAAGTAGTAACATTTTTTTTATCAGCCCTTCACTACTATGACACGTTTTAGCGAATATTAACGTAATAAGTTACTCTATACAAAAAAAAATACCTTAACAAAGATTATTAAGTTCGGTATTTGTTAATGTATTGTAATATAAAATATAAATGAAAAGGGTAAAATGTTTCAGATAGGCGTTTTCAGAAACTTGTAATTAACTCATGAGTAAAAAAAAATATGATGATGATGAATCGGTGTACCTATACCTAACCCTAAAATGCTTGAAATGAATTGAGTGCCTAGTAATACGTACTGATAATAATTCGATTTCCGCCGAAATATCTACATTAATCTATCGATGCTTAGAGAAGTAGGTTTCAATCGATATCACTGAATAGGAATCTATTCCAAATTATATGTAGGTATCCGTATTATCGAATTTAATTTCCATACCCACGCTATACCTACTGATTTCCCAGTAGGCCATTGTTATCAATACCTACTTAAGATGAGAGGAAAAAAAATATGTTTCCACTGAATCACATATAAATTCAAAGTTAGACGAGGAAAATGACTCTGTTCAGTGCGTAACGAATAAATACAAAAATAGGAAGTGATATGAAAGGGAGAAGAGTCATTATACAATATACAACCCTGGTATCTAAGAGAAAAAAAAATCTATAGCTTTACCCAATATGTATGCCCGACGAAGTATCTTAACATCATGATGTTTCGGTCAAGGCTGTCGCGGTGGAGGGTCAGATAAAGGCCATTGCGTAAGGTATGGCATAACAAAATAGAAGAAGTATTCTGGCTCGGTAAGTTTAGTTTATAATGTAAACGTTAATCGCCGATTGATTATTTTTTACTTGTTAACGAATAAAGAAGTTGATCGCGATTCATCGGCAGTTATCTAATCTTCTAGCATATTATACATATTAAGGTTGGCAAGGAATCAGTGCCAGAATACGAAACAAATACGGTACAAACTAACTGCAGTCTAAAATTAGGTCAGTGGGTCATCAGCCTTTGTCATACAATGAGATATCTCTGCGGGGCTCAGCGGGTTTTGCATCCGCATCGAATTCCCTGAACTCATCGACAAGAAAAAACTTCCCAACTGGCCGTGTTGATGAATGTGGAGGTATTTTTTCTCGAGCATATTTTTACACAACGGTCATGACATTACTTTATTAATTTTAGGCGCGAGCCCTTTTTGCAATCTGGGGCGGTGAAAAATATCGCCGGCGGCACAGCTGTACACGATAATGAAAATAAATCAGCGGAGCGCTGCGTGCCTCTGCATCGTAAAACCTTGATACGTGTTCCCACCGTTCGCGAAGCCAGGCAAAACCGCAGTCACTGTGCTCTCTTGAAGGGTTAAGTCAACAAGGTCTAATGGAAACATAATACGCCGCTGTTGATGAGAGAAATCTGTTTCTGGGTCACGAAACAGTAAACAATGCTGGAGGGTTTTGTTTATCCCTTATTTTATATCTTTGAAAAGAAAATAACCTCATACTTGATTTACTGACGGATTGGAACCGCGTAGCACATCCTTGTTTCCTCTTGTTTTATAATTTAAAACCATCTTTAATAAAAAGGAATAATTACTGCAAATATTGTAAATGACTTAATTTTAGGAAGCCTTGAGTGGTCATCAAATAAAAAAACCATTATCGCACCACGCATAATGAAGGGTTTCGTACCTTCAATAGAACAGGAACCAAAGTAATACGAAATGGTCGTATCTGATGCCTATATAAAAATGGCTGAACCGATAATGTTCAAAACAATTTTTGTAGAAAGTATGTGCCTATCTTCTCAATTTTTTTGGACTTACAGTTCATAAGTTACAGGAGAGGGATACTATTTTTCTGATATTTACTTAATCACAATTATGTCAAAAAAATTATTATGGTACGTCTTATAGTTTCCGAGTAAAATGGCTGTGACATAGGGACGTACGGACGGACGGACAGACGGACATGACGAAACTATAAGGCTTCCGTTTTTTAGGGTTCCGTAGCCAAATGGCAAAAAACGGAACCCTTATGGATTCGTCATGTCTGTCTGTCCGTCCGTATGTCACATCAGCCATTTTACTCGGAAACTATACGACGTATCTGAATAAAATTTACACATAAGGTGTATTTTGTATGCCGCTACTTAGTTATGGAGTTAAATTTGAAAAAAAAAAAATTTTAGGGGGGCGCTCCATAGATGTAACTAAATTTCAAATTTTTTTTAACCAAATATCAACATACGACACATCAATCCATAGGTCTTTAAAAATAACATTGAGGTTTCTTTGACCATTTTGTGATTAAGTGAATATTCCCCCCCCCCACCCCCACCCCTGTAACTTTTGAACCGTAAGTCCAAAAAATATGAAAAGATTTGAGGCGATGTGCCTTATCATATACTTTCTACGAAAATTATTTTGAACATTATCGGTTCAGCCATTTTTGAGTTATCTCCAAAAAACTTCTTCCATAAACTAATAAGTTTGGTTCTTATTACATTGAAGGTACGGAACCCTCCTATGCGTGGTCCGACACGCACTTGGTCGGTTTTTGCCGTTTTGACATTTTTAATTTTTACGGCTAGTTTAAACTAAAGGTAGCATTTCACGACAATACGAATAAATCGTTCCTAATTAAATTCGTGGCCAGGGGAAATTATTTATTTAGAAACAGGGATACGAAGAAAAAGTATTCCTCTGGGATATTTAGCAGTCAATCTTGAGATCGTAAACTAAGCTAATTTAATCCGACAAACGGGCAGGCTCCCTCAAACTGAATCCTTTTCAATTTCTCGAACGCTTATCGCTGCGGCTAGGCACTTAGTTGCGGTAACTGGCATGATCGGGACTGCAATGTAGAATGGATTTTTCTAGAATAACTTAAAATCATTTTGCAGCGGTGTAAGCGTAATCACACTTTTAATGAATTTTCCTAATCTAAAAAACTAGTTTAATTCTGTGCTAAAGCGTGTATTTTCAACTCATTTTTTTTTATAGTGTTTACATAATGCATATCCATTCAAATTATAAATTTAAACACCGGAAGTATGCCGGACATAATCTTATATAAGAATAATGCCTATTTAATGAATAAGTAACTTGTTTCGATATGAAGCTTAGGTGAGCCTCAGGTTAGGATAATTGTAAAAGAAGATACGTGTTTTAGCTGTATGTACATAATGTTACAAAAATAGTGGTGATCCGTTAAAGGGCATAAATGGTATCGTATTGCGACTAAAAAAAACTAGGGGAAATCTTTTTTCGACACGATTTTTTTTGTACGGACACGTTGTCACATCCCAGCCAAGACAACCCTCCGTACAAACCTAATTATCTTTTGCGTGAAAAAATTGTTTTTAATACAATTGTTCAAAAAGTTTACTTTATGTAGCTGCAAATCGTGCGTAAAGTTTGATTTTATGCACTAGTGCTAAAAAGTAATCTGATTTGCAAATCGTGCGTAAAGTTTGATTTTACGCACGATTTGCAGATATATTGCATTTTAAATTGACCAATCAGAACACTTCACTATATTAAATCCACCAATCACAACACATATCGGAGTTCATTAAAACTAGATACTTTTTTGGTGCGTATACTGTGTAAATAATTTGAGTCCTTAAAAAAAACATCGTATTTAATATCAACCAATCAGAATACAGCAATGTTAAAATCGACCAATCAGGAAACGCAATTTATTTCTCAAAACATGAGGTGTTTTTTAGTTCCTACTTCACAATCATTAAAACAGATTTATTTTTTTGGGAAACGCTTTAAAGTGTGTTTAAACTGTTAAAACGGCTATTAGACATTGCAATTTGTAGGGCCCAATCTGTCGGGTTGGTAGGTGTAATGGCACCTAGGGAGTAGGAGTCCCGATCTAGGGCGATCGGGGCGATCGGCAGTGCCCCGACACCCGCAGCTGTTTATGGAGGTCGTTAGAGTTATTTTACCTTTTTTATTTATAATGTTAGCCATTTGCTACATATTCCGTCTGGTTTTTTTTTTAAATAAAAGTTAAAATGTGTAGATTCGCTGGTAATTAATATATTTATCTAGTTTTGTATTTAAATAATAGAAGGGTTGGGCAGATGAAGTTAGATTCAGGCAGCTCGAGCGGTCATTTAAATATCTATAATAATAAAAAAAACAGTTTCTTCTTTTATTTAATGTATACTGTTATGAGTACTATCACCGTGCTTCACCAATACATTTTTTAGATGTTTTGAAGGCATCTCTGTAAACGTTGGTAGGGACGATTTGTTGGTGAGGTAGGGTTTGTAGGGACGATTTGTAGGGAAAGTGTAATAACGGGCCCAACGCCGACAGGAGTTGGACACGACAGGTAGGGCCCTACAAATTGCCATGTGTAATAGCCGTTTTAAAGAGCTAATTATACCGTCGTCTGTGGCATTTATTCGCGGTATTGATATTTTGTATCTATGTCAAAGAAGTTAAAAAAATTAAAAGACCGTCAAGTTATACAATAATTTCACCTTAGTTTAGTTATTGTGCGTAAATAATAAGTATTTTTATGATATTTTCTCGCAATCGAAGTGAAACATTGTATGCATTACTCTGGTCTAAAAGCCATATTATCACTCAAACAATTTTCCCTCACTTCGGTCGGGAAAATAAACACCTGGTGGTAATATGGCCTACTTTAGAACCTTGTCAAACAATCTACTATTATTTCATTGTAGTTTTTTCGCAATTGTATTAAAAAACGTTGTTCGACACACGTGCAGAAGTGTCATTTTCACTCGTCCCGAGTCTTGACCCTCGCCTCTCGGCTCGGGCCAAGTAACCTCGGTACTGGTGCAAAATGACATACTTCTCGCACTTGTATCGAAAACTACTATTTTAATACAATTGCTCAAAAAGTTTACTTTATGTACTTAGCTGCAAATCGTGCGTAAAGTTTGATTTTATGCACTAGTGCTAAAAAGTAATCTGATCTGCAAATCGTGCGTAAAGTTTGATTTTACGCACGATTTGCAGATCAGAATTTTAAATAATATAATTTACAAAACATTTTAAATTGACCAATCAGAACACTTCACTATATTAAATCCACCAATCACAACACATATCGAAGTTAATCGGAACGCTAGATACTTTTTTGGTGCGTATACTGTGTACATAATTTAAGTCCTTAAAAAAAACACTGTATTTAATATCAACCAATCAGAATACAGCAATTTTAAAATCGACCAATCAGGAAACGCAATTTATTTCTCAAAACATGAGGTGTTTTTTAGTTCCTACTTCACAATCATTAAAAAAGATTTAATTTTTTTGGAAACGCTTTAAAGTGTGTTTAAACTGTTTAAAGAGCTAATTATACCGTCGTCTGTGGCATTTATTCGCGGTATTTATATTTTGTATCTGTGTCAAAGAAGTTAAAAAAATTAAAAGAACGTCAAGTTATACCATAATTCGACGATCTCCTAGCCCAGTCGGTAGTGACCCTGCCTACGAAGCAGGTCCCGGGTTCGAATCCTGGTCAGGGCATTTATTTGTGTGTTGATCGCAGATATTTGTTCCTGAGTTATGGATGTTTTCTATGTATTTAAGTATTTATCCATATTTATCTATTATATATATCGTCGTCTAGTTTCCATAACACAAGCCTTATTGAGCTTACTGTGGGCCTAGGTCGATTTGTGTAAGATTGTCGTGTAATATTTATTTATTTATTATAATTTCACCTTAGTTTAGTTATTGTGCGTAAATAATAAGTATTTTTATGTTATTTTCTCGCAATCGAAGTGAAAAATTGTATGCATTACTCTGACACTACTAAAAGCCATATTACCACTCGAACAATTTTCCCTCACTTCGGTCGGGAAAATAACCACCTGGTGGTAATATGGCCTACTTTAGACCCTTGTCAAACAATTTACTATTATTTCATTGTATTTTTTCGCAATTGTATTAAAAAACGTTGTTCGACACACGTGCAGAAGTCTCATTTTCACTCGTCCCGAGTCTTGACCCTCGCCTCTCGGCTCGGGCCAAGTAACCTCGGTACTCGTGCAAAATGACATACTTCTCGCACTTGTATCGAAAACTACTATTTCATAGTTTTTAAAAATTAGAATACGATACCAATTATGCCCTTAAACGGATCACCAGCTTTTTTGTTACACCCTGTATACATATATTATAGTTAGCAACGTAATTCCCGCAACTAAAAAAATATAACAATCGCTATGGTCTACCACATATTGGATAACTACATGCCCTTTACACACAATAATTTTATGATGAAAACATAATTATCTACGAAGACGCGTTAAGACGATATTGGGGCAGTTGCGTCATATATAGACCTGCCCAAATTATATTGATAAGGGACGGCAACCTTCAAGGGTCATAATTAATATTATTACTCTGAGACGTTATAGCCAAGTCTGTATATAAAAGGTAACGTTAAGAACTACATTTGAGACGCAAACGGTGCGAATTTTTTTTTTATCCCAATCGACCTAGTCCCACGTAAGCTAAATAAGCAGTTTTTTGTGAGTACTAGACGACGATAAATAGGTAGAAAAGGTTAATATAGTTGAATGGTTAATATAAATACTTAAATACATAGAAAATATCCAAAGCCCGGGAGCAAATACTTATGATATACACACAAATAAATGCTCTTACAAGGATTTCAATACTAGACCCCAGCTTCCAAGGCAGGGTCACCACCCGCTAGCTCGTCTACGGACACCGTTATCATAATTGTAGTGTTTTTAGCGGAGGTATCAAAAATCTGAAAACACCTGGGGGGCAATTTTCGAAATTCGAGCGCTTGAATCTGACATTTAAAACTCTGTCTAAAAACATTAAATTGTAGTTTAAAAATATCAGCGATAGAAATTTAAAATCATGATTAATTAAAGTATTTATTTCATGGGAAAGTAATGGCAACAAACGTTTGTGTACGATGATTTTCGAGATTGATTTTCTTGAATTCGAGCGCTCGAATCCCATAAATAATTTTTGAAATTCGAGCGCACGAATCTGACATTTAAAACTGTGTCTTAAAACATTAAATTGTAGTTTAAAAATAACAGCGATAGGAATTTAAAATCATGATTAATTAAAGTATTTATTTCATGGGAAAGTAATGGCGACAAACGTTTGAGTGCGATGATTTTCGAGTTTGATTTCATTGAATTTGAGCGCTCGAATCCCAAAAATGCCCCCCCTGCTCCTACTCGTTTCTGTTCCCTGCCTCAACAAACTAGTTTGTTGGAAAACATTTACTACCCATTAATATGGACCATGGTTAAATTACATAAAAATTTAATCATATATCAAGAGAATCCAATTTGCTCTAACATGTCCTTTACTCAAGGGCTTATACGGATTAGAAAACAGTGAGTCCAGTGACGATTCCACTCGATCTAGACTAGCTCGTACAAAGAGAGTACCGAATGCCAAGAGCTTGCCAACTGGCAGACTTATCGCAGTGGTGCGGAATAAATTTTGGCTTGGATACGATGCAGCTATCCTATTTCTCTTCAAAACTTGAATTAACAGTGTTTTAATTAGGTAATTTCTGATACTCTTTTTAGACGAAATCGAAAACCTATACATATTTATGATTACTTTAAAGAAATGTAAAACTATATATTATATCAGAGTAGATCTCGAGGGCTAGTATTACAAAATAATATTGATAATCGATCATTAAAAGTTTCCCAGCAATAGGGAATGGGAACTTCTAGTAAGCAGACTGTAACAAGTTGTCATGAAGCTTTCATAATAGCCACGTGATTGCGACGCGACAGCTAGCTCGAGCCACCCCGCTAGCTAGACGCAGCGACCTCCAAAGAACTCAGGTGACTTAACGATACGCTGAGAACGCACATCTCAACGCCCCCCGACACATTTGTAATTGCCCTCAAATGGCGCAAAAACTCACTGATAACTTTCAAGTTGCACTAATCGACATCTTCGAAAAGGTCGCTGATTTGGGCGATTTCGTATCACACGACTGGTTACTTACTATAACAAAGAAGTTTCCACAGGTTAATTGTCACTATTTGGTTAGTTGGAACGTGTTTCGAGCGATCGTGGCGTGGCGGTTTGCGCTCGTCGCGTCGTCAACTGGCAGTCGACCGAGGGCGGGCGCGACGGAGGCTGCGCGGACCCGGCGCCCCCGCCTTCATTCACCCACTCGCCGCCAGGCAGCCCTAGCCCGAACAACCGGACTTTTATACCATGTGCTAACAAATAAATTGGTATTGAACTTGAAAATATAATATACCAATCATTCTACGAAGCTTAAAATATTGGTGGTGGTTATCCGAGAGGTTAGGTATACGTGGTACGTAACTACCACAAGTCCACAATCATTTCATGCTCTCTGGTCTGAGCTTTGTGGGCATATTCACCAATATCAATATTAATCCGACTTGAATTCGTCTAGTTATTTATTTAAACTTTATCATACAAAAAATACATTTAAATGGCGGACTCAATGCCTAATGGCATTCTCTACCAGTCAACCATAGGATAAACAGAGACATGACAATGGGGTGCAAAGCGAAAAGTAAGAGAATCACTTAGATTCATTACAAACTTAGCTAAAAAAAGTAATAAACTACATTATAAAATACTAACCCCCTTATTCATAAACGTTTCTCAGGCCTCAATTAGTTAATTTATGTTTTGTCTGCTTGAAACAAAAAACTGTCAAGGTGAAAAATAACAACAAAACATAAATTAACTAATTGAGACCTGAGAGACGTTTATTAATAAGGGGGTAAGAATATAAATAAAGTTATAAAAATGTACGGAGTAGTATTTCTGATTATTTTCAATGGTTTCCGCTTCCCAAAGGTTGCCTGGAAGAGATCGCTTTTTAGCGATAAGACCGCCAATTGTTTTACTTCTGCTTATTTTGTTTGTAACTTGTATTTTATGTGTTCCTTTATTTTGAGGTGTGCAGTAAAGAGCATTTATGTTTATGTTATGTTATATTTTATACATACTATATTGATGGATACTTTCGAATCTTTGTTTTAGTAGTTGCTTACGTACTGAAGTGTGAATTCCAGACAGTATTCAATAACCATTTGAAAGATAATTAGAAACAGCTTGGTTTTAGTAAGATAATAAGCAACGGATAGGTAAAACGAAATGTCGCTGAAACGAAAATACATTTACACATAAGGATCAAAGGATAACGTAAGGATAAAATAAGCGTTTTGACGTGAATATTTATCTGTTTGTTTATGTTAAAATAGAGGTGAAACGGTTACATTGGAAATAAAACGCAAACTTGTCATTTAATGAAAAAAGTATAGAATCTTGTCGTCTTTGTCAATTGTCGTTACTTATCGTCGGCACAAAACCTTCATATTAATATCAGACATACGTTATATATGAGTTTTTTACCTTTATTTTTCACTAACATTCAAACCAAGATTGTGTTACATAAAACATACACTCATAAACTGCAGATGGTTTGCCAAAAAAAACAAACTTCTTAGTGTAAGTATTTCTCATAGGACGCGTAGTCTTGGTTTTAATCAAGTAACATAGTATACATAGCCCTAATTAAACTGGATCCAAAGTCCGTATTTATCTCTGGTGTTTGTATTGATGAGATATGTGAATTTATGTAGATACATTTATATGTTTTGGTAAATTTTGCAACAAAGCATTACATGAATGCACCGGATATTGAGGAATTTGCTCTGGACTGACCTCAACCTAATTCTGCAACTTGCCAGAGTGCGTTTTCTTTACCGCAGCATTCCTTATAATATAAGTACTTACGAACTGAAAACAAAATATTTTTATTTATTTATCCATATTGCATCCGAATGAAAACTCACTTAGTTTGACAGAGAGACTGTCCAGAAAGAAAAGTGTCATAGAATTTATGAGCCCCCATATAAACCGCGACACTTCTCTTCCCGGATAAACTTTAAAAAACAGTTTAAGGAATAAAGATATGGTTGTAACGACTTAAGGTATTTTAGAATCCAGACTGTTTTTTAACATTTAACCAATCTGAGATATGAATATGTAGGTCATTAGCCAAACCTCGCAACCGAGGTAGCAAACTTGTGGCAGTTGTACGTTAGGGTTGACATAAATAAAAAAACCGGCCAAGAGCATGGCAGGCCATGCTTCCGTAGTTGCCTGCTTGTTAAAATATATCCGTTCAAAAAGTAGTTTATTAAGGGATTTTTCGCAACACTTACGTCATTTTACTATGCGTTTTTAAGTTTGTACTCAAAAACGGCTCAACCGATTTGATTCAATATACTTTTGATGGTGTGTTAGGTGGACTGCGACCAAACAACTCGGGAAGTCGAGCAAGCGTGCCGCGGCAGCGGCCGGCGAGCGCCAGAACCGACTTTTTTAACCCTTTTAACGGGCAAGACTGAAAAAAATCCTCAATTCAAGCCTCATCGCCAATCTACTCGTATTAGTCCTAAAAATTCTATACAAGAAAAAAATACAAACATGATATTAAAACTGTTCTTTCTTGAGACTATTGCCCTATAAAGGGTTAATTTGCACTTAAGATTTGTTTGTCAGGTGAACTGCGACCAAACAACTCGAGAAGTCAAGCGAGCGATGCGAGCGCCAGAGCCGACTTTTTTTAAATTGCACTTTAGATTATCTATTACGGTATCTTAGAAACTGTTTATGACCATTTTAGTAGTTTCCAAAACTTTATCAGTAATTAATTGGCATTAATCAAGGGGTTCTCTATTCGCACTGGACAAGTCCTATTAATCCTATTATACTCAACGATTTCAAAGAAATAATACACGCGATATCTAGTTTAATTGTCTAAAAACTACATATAAAACCTACCTGGCCGTTCCTAGGTGGCCATGACTGCATCTAAATATATAAAAGAAGAAACTGACTGACTGACTGAATGAATAACTGAATGAATGACTGACTGACTGACATATCAACGCACATCCCAAACCGCTGGTTCTAGAGATTCCAAATTTGGTACGTATAGGTTCCTTATAAGGTCTAGGGGTGCACTAAGAAAGGATTTTTCAAAATTCACCCCTTAGGGGGATGAAATAGGGGTTTAAAGTTTGTATCGCGAAACAAGATTAGTTATATAGACTATTTTATTCGAAACTTCACAGGGGTATTGCAAACGATAAATGAGTTAACACGTGTTTCAGGTTTTTTGAAAATTCAACCCCTAAAAGGGGCAAATGTGGTCAAAAGTCTAAAAATCAACATGGGTTTCTATAGTTTATCGGTCCGTTGATTACGAAAACAATAATGATTTTAAAATCCAACGTGGCGCACGATGGGGTTGAAACGTCAAAATATCAATACGGGTGTCGTTTTTGTGTTTTTTTGGGACGTTAATTATGAAAATGGCATCGATTTGGAAATTTAATACTGTGTACATGAAAATTCTTGAAAGTATTTGTACCAAATTGCAATCTAATCTAAATATATAAAAGAAGACTCTGACTGACTGGCTGACATATCATGACTGACAAATGGAGATAGTCTGAGTCCCGGGAAGGAACATAAAATAGTTAATATCGCGAAAATCAACCCTTGAAGGGGTGACATGGCGGTTGGAGGTTTGTATGGAGAATTTTTAACAGCGAACCGATTTAGATAAAATTTGGTATGGATATAGCTTGAGTCCCGGGAAACAATATAGTAAGGGAGCCCACGACACTGAACCTAGTTCGATAAGTCTCCTAGATGAGATATGTATAATTAGACGCGTCTTTAATGGGGGAACACGAAATGCTGATGCTGCAATCCAAAAAAAGTGGTGGCGTATTTAATTTTTTTTTTGGAAAAAAATAAAAAAATCCGGTTTCTAGTACGATAAGTCTCCTAGATTTCCTTTGTATCTCGAAGCAGGGGAGGGGTAGGGCTACACGATAATGCGGTGCTGCAAGCCCCCGTGCGTGGCCTTGTCAGTGGCAGCAGCATCATAAGCGACGCCTCGTACTTACCTAAGTACGACTGGAGACTGATCATACTAGATAGGTATCTAGTCTCCTCAAGAAACCAATGCTCATCTGAAAGATCATTAATTTCTGTGTAATAAAAACCACTGCTGCATTTCCAAACAGTGGAGAAAGTGGTTGGTTGGAAAAAAAAAGTAGAAAATATCTCCTAGTACAAATCAATCCATCGTAAGAGGTTTTTTTTAGACTTTCTCCTAATTGTTGTAGTTTTCAGTTTTCAGTTTTCAGGTTTCAGTTTTTCAGTTTTTCAGTTTCTCAGTTTCTCAGTTTTTCAGTTTTCTGTTTTCAGTCTTCAGTTTTTCAGTTTCCTGTTTCAGATTTCAGCTTTCAGTTTTCAGTTTTCAGGTTTCAGTTTTCAGTATTCAGTTTTTCAGTTTTCAGTTTCAGTTTTCAGTTTTCTGTTTTCAGTTTTCAGTTTTCCGGTTTCAGGATTCAGTTTTCATTTTACAGTTTTCGTTTTCAGTTTTCAGATTTTCAGTTTTTCGGTTTTTCAGTTTTCAGTTTTCCTATTTCAGGTATCAGTTTTCAGTTTTAAATTTTCAGTTTTCAGTTTTTCAGTTTTCAGTTTTTCAGTTTTTCAATGTTTCAGGTTTTCAGTTTTCAGTTTTCAGTATTCCTTTTTCAGGTTTCAGGTTTCAGAGTTCAGGCTTCAGTTTTCAGTTTTCAGGTTTCAGTTTTCCTTTTTCAGTTTTCAGTTTTTCAGTTTTACACGTTTTCAGTTTTTCATATTTTCAGTTTATCAGTTTTCAGTTTTTCAGTCTTCAGTTTTTCAGTTTCCAGTTTCAGATTTCAGCTTTCAGTTTTCAGTTCTCAGTTTTCAGTTTTCAGGTTTCAGGTTTCAGTTTCCAGTTTTTCAGTTTTTCAGTTTCAGTTTTCAGGTTTCAGTTTTCAGTTTTTCAGTTTTTCAGTTTTCTGTTTTCAGTTTTCCGGTTTCAGTTTTCATTTTTCAGTTTTCGTTTTCAGTTTTCAGTTTTTCAGTTTTTCAGTTTTTCGGTTTTTCAGTTTTCAGTTTTCCTATTTCAGGTTTCAGGTTTCAGTTTTCAGTTTTAAATTTTCAGTTTTTCAGTTTTCAGTTTTTCAATATTTCAGTTTTTCAGTTTTTCAGTTTTCAGTATTCCTTTTTCAGGTTTCAGGTTTCAATGTTCAGTTTTCAGGTTTCAGTTTTCCTTTTTCAGGTTTCAGTTTTTCAGTTTTTCACGTTTTCAGTTTTTCAGTTTTTCAGTTTTTCATATTTTCAGTTTATCAGTTTTCAGTTTTTCAGTCTTCAGTTTTTCAGTTTCCAGTTTCAGATTTCAGCTTTTTAGTTTTCAGTTCTCAGTTTTCGGGTTTCAGTTTTCAGGTTTCAGTTTTCAGTTTTTCAGTTTTCAGGTTTCAGTGTTCAGTTTTTCAGTTTTCAGTTCTCAGGTTTCAGTTTTTCAGTTTTTCGGTTTTTCAGTTTTCCTTTTTCAGTTTTCAGTTTTTTAGTTTACAGTTTTTCAGTTTTTCATATTGTCAGTTTTTCAGTTTTCAGTATTCCTTTTTCAGGTTTCAGGTTTCAGTGTTGGTTTTTCAGGGTTCAGTTTTCAGTTTTCAGTTTTACAGGTTTTCAGTTTTTCAGTTTTTCATATTTTCAGTTTTTCAGTTTTCAGTTTTTCAGTTTTCAGTTTTTCAGATTCCAGTTTCAGTTTTCAGCTTTCAGTTTTCAGTTCTCAGTTTTCAGGTTTCAGTTTTCAGGTTTCAGAGTTCAGTTTTCAGTTTTTCAGTTGTCAGTTTTTCATCTTTCAGTTTCAGTTTTCAGGTTTCATTTTCCAGTTTTCAGGTTACAGGTTTAAGTTTTTCAGTTTTTCATTTTTTCAGTTTTCAGATTTCAGTTTATCAGTTTTACAGGGTTTCAGTTTTTCAGTTTTTCAGTTTTCAGTTTTCAGTTTTTCAGTTTTTCATTTTTTCAGTTTTTCAGTTTTTCAGTTTCCAGTTTTCAGTTTTCCTTTTTCTGTGGGTTCTGAAAAATCTAAGTAGATATTTCAGAAGTAGATTTTACTTAAAGTTAAGTTCGAAGACATCGTGATGTGAGTTCCATTTAATACCTAAAGCTTTGATGGTAAAGCTTGATCTCGACACTCGGTTGATTAGTTTTTTCAGAGCTAGGAATATTCTGTAAGACGTCAGAACTGTTCGATGCCCATTTGTGCATTTCAAATTTACCTTTTTCCATGGCTTACTTTGTAACTTGTTCCACGTCATTCGCACCTGTGAGCACTTGCTCACAGACTGATGACTTCATCCATATAAAAATCATTACTTATGACTTCTACTAAGTCTGGAAACTCCTCTTTCTCATCCTGTGCAAGCTGCTTCAGCGAGGAACGGAGCACACGATGTACCATACGTTACAGTCAACAAACGTTTCTCTATAACTTCATCTTGTGAAGATGAGCGCCACAATATGCGCTGATAGTCAACGTCTTCTTTAGCAACGAGTATTTGGCGGTACATTTGCTTAACATCCGCAAGCAGCAAAATAAGTAACTTGAATTATGATGACCAGTCAGTATGTCGGTGACAAAAATAAGTAACTTTGACAAAGAGTCGCGTCAACTTATACTTAAAGAATGATTACAATCAATCATTCTTTAAGTATAAGTTGACGCGACTCTTTGTCTTCGCCCCCCACCAGCCGGCTCTACAACTATAGATTTCTTCATAATGGATATATCAAGGTATATGCGAAACAGCGCATTTGCCAGATGACTTATGTAGACTCTTGATTTCCCCGAATTTAAACATATTTATTTAACATAAGTTGTATTTATAAATGACTCTTAAATAAGATGTACTTTAATGTCATGAACATTTAGTAAATGTAATTATATAATATTAAGGTATTGTCTGTTCTATTGTCTATTTCACCTGTGACAACTGTATGTTTTTCTCTGTGTGTAATATTTAATTGTTTTTTTTTGTTATAAGTAAACTGTAATAGATGTCATATGCTTCAGAAAAAATGACCAAGTCCTCCGGTGTCCGAGGCCAGCAGGCAGCACTATCTTTCTTGTTTCTTTTGTTGTTTTAAATGATTTCTATCATATGACAAATTTGAAGCCGTGCTCGAACGAAATCCTGGAGTGCGATTTTTGAATCTCACCAAGTGACTAATTCTCACCGATGTGAGCGATTTCCGATAGTAAATCACTCACATCGGTGAGAATTAGTCACTTGGTGAGATTCAAAAATCGCACTCCAGATTACGAAATTTTAAGAGACATATCTGAAAATATTACCCGAACTGATAATGAATTCTATAAATTTGCTCCCTTGACGTCAACTGAAGTTGAACGTACATTTAGTGTACATAAATGGATTTATAGTGATAAACGCAACTGTTTACTCCCAGAGAATGTTGCAAAGATAATGATCATCTACTCCTATCACTATTACCCAAATAAAATGTCTTGTGCTGCTGTGTGTACTGACGTAGATTTTGAAGAAGAAATTGCGTCTGTTTCTAATATATAGTAACTTTATACAAATGTTTTTATTAGTTTTATTACATATTAATTTTATTTGGTGACTTTTATTTCTTCTAGTTCTGAATTATCGATAACGATAAAATAATATTTCAAGCACTGGCTAAATTACGCTAGTGTTTTGTTTTGCCGTGAAAAATCCGAGCTCTGATTATCACTGACACCTGATTGTTAAGCCTATGAACACTTAACGACCTACTGTAAGACCGACCAATCAGCGCGCGAGAAGTTTTATGTTTCACAATATGACGGTTTCACGTCGATATATTATAATCTCCCGTAAAGTAATGCGTTAACTTGTAAACAATATGTTACGGTTCACAATATTTCGAGAGATTACAATCTCGCTAGTTAGATTATAATCTAACGGTATTTACAATTTTACGGTGACATATACAACTCAACTACGTGGCCTACTTGTAACACAATTTTAAATATCTTGCTGTTCTTTATAGGCAAAGAAAATTTGATTTTTTCGAAGAATTAATTCCCAGCAGGCTGGAAATCGCTTTAATACCTTCATGTGGTCCTAAATGTAATCCGAGTTTGCCCAATCCCAAGAGGTGTGCATAACTTTTTAGCGAAATTTTTGCTCTTTGTCAGGTTTTTGCTTGTAGCTCGAGAAAAAAAACGTCCGACGGAAAATGTTATGTATATCAATATTAAAGAGGGTTAAATTCTGCGTCGAGTGAGTAACTTAACTTCTAATTGGGTTCAGCGGTACAGCCGAAATCAAGAGTTATAAACCGGGAAAATGTCTCATATAATTGAAAAACTCGTATTTTCACTTCCATACCACACATCTTTGAAACAGATGACTCCTGTTGAAAAACCTATTGAATAAAAGTTGTAGAGAATACAATTTCATGTTATATCGACATCTCAATTTTCAAGTAGAGTCATTTTGAAAGACTAATTTTGGCATGAAATCAAAATCAGTTTTTTCTAAATCCTTCTGAGTTGCATATTTTCCATAAAATATGAGGTGTGAGGCGTACATTTAATGCATCGTTACAACTAAAAACATTGAATTACAAATTTATAAAACGTACCCAATCAGAAAACTATTTATACACCGTGTTTTATTTTATTTTCGGTAATTTCAAGGGTATAGTCCTGAGCTTAACTTAGGTTTATTTCTCGAAGACGCCAGTGTCCTACTTAGCTCCATTTCTGAGGTAATCGATATTTTATTAATGCCTTCTAATTGTGTAAACCTACAGTTAATTATTTTTTTACTCTGAGAACCCACTACAAAATGATGCACCTGTTTGTTAAGTCAAATAGGTTCAGTAGTTATTGATTGATTTTCCAATCTGTATATTAACTTAACCAAACAATTGAACATTATGACATGTCAATGAAATTTCGAACATTAACAATCCGAGATACAAAGGAAACATATTGTATTGAAAATTTTATAATTAAAAGAAAAATAGAAAAATTCACCGCGACGAGCAAGGTTCGAACTTGCGAGCTTTCGGAACACCGGTCCGAATTTTTCAATTTTTTCTTTCAATCATAAAATTGAAATTTCGATTGCAGACGTTTCTGCTTAGTACAAAATTAGTTATTGTATTGACTTGACACACAGTTACATGACTTTATAGCGGGTTCTCAGACTAAAATAAAAATATACACAATCAGAAAGACGAAAAATAACTATCGATTACCTCAGAACTGGAGCAAATTAGGACACTAGCGCCTTTAAGAAATATACTTAAGTTAAGCTCAGGAATGTACCCTTGGAATTACCGGAAATGAAAATAAAACACGGTGTATAAATAGTTTTCTGATTAGATAAGTTTTAGAAATATGCAATTAAATGTTTTTAGTTGTAACAATGCATTAAATGTACGCCTCACACCTTATATTTTATGGAAAATATGCAACTCGGACGGATTTAGAAAAAACTGATTTTGAATTCATTCCAAATTTAGTCTTTCAAAATGACTCTACTTGAAAATTGAGATGTCGATATAACGTGAAATTGTATTCTCAACAACTTTTATTCTATAGGTTTTTCAACAGGAGTCATATGTTTCAAAGATATGTGGTATGGAAGTCAAAATACGAGATTTTCAATCAAATGAGACATTTTCCCGGTTTATAACTTTTGATTTCGGCTGTACCGCTGAACCGAATTAGAAGTTAAGTTACTCATTCGACGCATAATTTGACCCTCTTTAATATTGATTTACATAATATTTTCCGTCGGACGTACTGTTTTCGAGCTACAAGCAAAAACTTGACGAAGAGCAAAAATTTCGCTAAAAAGTTATGCACAACTCTTGGGATTGGGCAAACTCGGATTACATGCATTTAGGACCACATGAAGGTATTAAAGCGATTTCCAGCCTGCTGGGAATTAATTCTTTAAAACATTTTTTAAAGATCTTATTTGCTTGGCCTATTATGAAATGATTGTCAAAAAAAAAACCAAGCCGTCAACCTGTCAACCTGACAAATCAGCCACTTATTTAATTCTCTTCTATATCCATATTTTCGATTCTTGGCCCTTACAACACAAATATTTTTATTGATAACACCCCGCTGTGTACGCACGAGTGTGGGCATAGTTCACAAGACCGTATTTTCAAAAATCAGACATCTTTTGGTTGGAAAACAACAAGGATGCTAAAGCGTTGCTAGGCAACGGCACATACTGCAGATTCTTCACCCGAGAGCGCGCCATGCGCCGACTCCGCCTGTCTTTTGCCTGCTGACACCTTCTGCCACCGCTGCTGTCAGCTTTGTTTATCTCCAGGACTTAATTATTTTAAAAGTGCATGCAGTGCTGTTGCTGTCCACCACCGATCCTATCTACTGTTCCTATCTTCGACGCGCAAGGATTTTATTTACTTTTTATTATTTCTGATACCTGTACATCTATATAAGTTTTATAGTCAGTTTAGTTTAGTTTTCTAGTTAATTCTTTTATAAACTTTAGTACGTAACAGTAATTGCTCCCCAGCCCATGTCGCAGACCCCATGCACTTCCACCTATCCAAATAGGATCATCAACAACGCCACCGAAGATCTAATTCCGTGCCCTCAGTGCTCTCAGTCCCGCTTGTACAAAGGTCGCAAAGGCCTGAACATCCATATCGCACGCACTCACAAAACTCAGTCTCAAACCTCTCAGCATTCTCAGCAACTAAACACCGGTCTCACTCATATTGGAGCTAGCTTTAATATAGACGTAAATTTCCCCGCTTGGCTTAGTTTACAACGGAATGCAACTTCTATAGTGAAAAGCATACCGAAAGGCGCACGAATTTTCGTTGCGAAAGCTCTAAGTCAAACCATTTCAAAAACAGTTAACGAAAATTCGGTAGAAAGTTGGACCCGGCTATTTTCCTTTTCTTACAGAATACTACACGCCAGTGACAGTAATGACAACATATCCCTGACCCAAAAAATTAAATCTAACTGCATCCATCCCACCGATCCCGCTCCACATCCTCAGCTGAAACCCAGTTCGAAGGAGGATACTAAATTATTTAAAATAGTGGAGCAAAAAGTCATATATGTCGATATCAAGGCCGCCGCCCAGCTGCTATTCTCAAGTGACGTTGTTGCACCAGACACCCCCGACACTGTGTCCGCTTTACTATCAAAACATCCACTTCCAGCTGCTGCTGGAATCCCTTTACCATCCTGACCCGCCGGACTCCGAGGCACCACACCTAACTGCTTCCAAGAAGAACGTGCTAGCTGCAGTGATGTCGTTCAAGAACGGCTCCACTGGCGGCCTCGACGGCCTCTCGCCGTAGCATCTTAAAGACCTGCTCGGGGGATCCACCGGCGATGCTGGCGAGCGTCTACTGGACGGCATCACTGAGCTGGTAAACCTCATGCTGTCGGGTAAGGTCTGCAACGAGGTCTTAGGACTTTTGTATGGAGCCAATCTCTGCGCCCTTAAAAAAAAAGATGGGGGTATAAGACCTATCGCTGTAGGCCTAACCTTTAGACGTCTATGCTCCAAAATTTGTTGCAAACATATATTTTCGCCTCTTAACAAAAAATTTCAACCCCTTCAACTCGGCTTCGGAAGCAAAGGTGGTTCTGAAGCTGCTGTACACGCAGCACGCGCCTTCGTTGGAGACGAGTCATGCGAGGTGCTGCTGAAAGTGGATGTAAAGAATGCTTTTAACTCGGTAGACAGAGGTGACTTACTAACACAAGTTCATGATGCCACACCATTGATTTATAAATACTTGTGGCAATGTTATCGCGAACCCACTCACCTTCTCTTCAAAACCCACCGCTTATCATCAGCAGTGGGGTGTCAACAGGGCGATCTGTTAGGACCAGCCATTTTCAGCCTTGCCATCCATCCAACCATTTCAAGCCTGAAATCAAAATTTAACTCCTGGTACCTTGATGATGGGACTCTAGGAGGAGATTGGAAAACCGTTTTAGATGACCTGAAAAACCTTACCGACTCATTTAGTTCCATCGGACTGGAGTTAAACTTTTCAAAATGTGAACTTTTTATCAACAAGCCCATACCTGCGACCGAACTACAACAAATAATCTCGAACTTTAATACCATTTCTCCAAACATAAAAATTATTGATAAAAATTCCCTCCGACTCCTAGGTGCCCCCATTTTTCCTGAATCTATCCCACCAGCATCGAAGAACATCTCAATACCCATTAAGCTTATTCGGACCGCCTTCTAAAAATCAGTGCACACATGGCATTAATCATCATTAAATTCTGTCTGTTCGTTCCCAAATTCACATACATACTTAGATGTAGCCCTGTCCGGAAACATCCCCACCTTATCGAACCCCTAGACTCTACCCTCAAAAACACCCTCTCATCCATCCTCAATATCCACCTAGATAACCGCGCCTGGACCCAGGCCTCACTGCCTATTCGTCATGGCGGATTAGGGATACGACAAGTAGTCAGTGTGGCCCTCCCAGCTTTTTTGTCTTTCTTTCACAGTACACAAGATCTCGCTAACCGAATCTTTTGCCCAACAGCTGGCAACGAGTGCTCTACCACGTTGATCGAGGCCAAAGACATCTGGGTAGAGTCATGTCCCGGTGATCAGCTTTCGGTTTCCCCTAACTCACAAAGACAGTGGGACGAGCCGCTCTGTAAGTCAACTTTAAAAGAACTCATGGACACGGCCCAGAATTCAGCAGAGCGAGCTCGTCTACTAGCAGTTACAGAGCCGGAAGCTGGCTACTGGCTTCACGCGTTGCCGTCTCCTAATATCGGCACTCTTTTAGACAAGTCCACCCTAACACTAGCCACTTGTCTGCGTCTGGGCACCAAAACCAACGATCCCACAGATGCCGCTGTGGCACCACGGTTGACGAGCTGGGCTACCATGGCTTGTCCTGCCAGCGAAGCGCAGGCCGCATCTCCCGCCACGCCTCTTTGAACGATGTTATCCGAAGGGCGCTTGCTTCCGTTAGCGTGCCGGCCATCCTTGAGCCGAACGGTATCGTGCGCGACGACGGCAAGCGACCCGATGGGATGACACTCGTTCCTTGGAGACTGGGGAAGACGCTTGTGTGGGACGCCACCTGCGTTGACACGCTTGCACCGTCCCACTTACAGGCGACCTCCTCCAAAGCGGGAGCTGCAGCTACAACTGCGGAACAACACAAACGGCGCAAATATACCGTTCTCGGCGAGGGCTACATATTTGCGCCGTTTGGTGTTGAAACCCTAGGACCGTGGGGGCCCAGTGCGATATCTCTGTACAAGGAAATTTCTAAGCGCCTCATCGATGCTTCAAGCAACCAGAGGGCTGGCAGCTTCTTTGAACAGAGGATAAGCCTGGCCATCCAAAGAGGCAACGCTGCCAGCCTTCTGGGAACCATGACCCACGAAGGCGACCTGGGGAGCATTTATTATTTGTAAGTTTATTTTAGTTTTATATTTAAGTTTATCGTAAGTTTATTTTAGATTTACATTTAAGTTTATTGTAAGTTTATTTAGTTTTATACCTAAGTTTCTTTTTGTGTACCTAAATAAATAACATTTTATCCTCCAATATATATATATGTCTCATTGTCTCTTATACTTAAGCGGTTTACTTAAATTTTAGTAAGGTATAAATATTAAATAAATTGTTACATGGCATGTTTGACATAAATTATTTGATTTTATAATAATAATTTATTTTATACTTTTTGAAGTCGGTTTATCTTTTTTTTGTAAAAAGTTTTTATTTTTCTATTTTTGTGGTTATATAATTATCATAATCGGACAACGGATCTCGCAATAATCGGTTAAGATATATAACAAAAAGTTCATAATACCTACTCAATGTAAGGAAAGTTCCACATATCATATGTGGCCTTCATCATAAGGTCCACTCCATTAAATTTGTGGTTTTCGAGAGGAAATGCTTGAGTTGCTTAAAAAAACAACCAAATCACCATACATGTGCCTTTAAAAATTGAGGAGATCCCTCAATTCCTCATGGATCCCATCATCAGAACAGCACCAGATTAATGTGGAACTATCTTAGAGGTAGTTCCTTTCAAACAAAAAAAGAATTCGTCAAATCGGACCACGGGTGTCGGAGTAATCGCTGAACATCCTACATAAAAAAAAAATCATCATTATCATCAAAACAACCATCATCATGAGGTCCACATCATCAAATTGGTGGTTGCTTAAGAAAACACCCAAATAACCATACATATGCCGTTATAAATTGAGGAGTTCCCTCAATTCCTCATAGATCCCATCATCAGAACAGCACCAGATTAATATGGGACCACCTTGGAAGTATATCCTTTCAAACAAAAAAAGAATTATTCAAATCAGACCACGCGTCTCGGAGTAATCGGTGAACATACATAAAAAAAAAGCCCAAACCGAATACAGAACCTCCTCCTTCTATAAAATTGAAGTCGGTTAATAAAAAAAAAGCCCAAACCGAATACAGAACCTCCTCCTTCTATGAAATTGAAGTCGGTTAAAAACAGGCAAAATCCCAAATCAATGCGTATTATATTTTCTGAAATTAAGCTTCTCTTCCCCTGTCTAAACACTGGAAATCAGTTAAAAAGTTCAGAATATGAAACTCAGGTTACTAAAACAGGCACTATACATATTTCTCATAATGATAATCAAAGTGCCAAATCAATGCGCGAAAGGCTAAAATTTCCTAAAATGAAGCTACTCTCCCCCTGTCTAAACACGTGCAAGTTGGCGCTGGAAGGCAGGTGAATATTCATGTGTTGTTGGACAAAACAACCAGCTGCCAATGACTTGTCATAGATACGTATACGTATACGTATGTACTCGTAGGTACCTATGTTTGTATATTATTATGTATAACTGTGAATAAAGGTTTTAATTTTATAATTGAAAAAAAAAGAAAAAATTCACCGCGTCGATCAAGATTCTTTCCATCAGTTCCTTCATTAACAGAGCTTGATTAGTAGTTTATGATTATGAATTTTAATCACTGTACCCTTTGGTCGAACGAGCGGAGCGTAAGCGAAGTGAAGTTCTTTCAAACAACTTTGGCTACCTAGACGTCTGTGCATTTCGATGGCTTTTTGATTTTGAATAGTTGTCGCGCGGTAACTTTAATAACGTTTTTCTAATTTATATAAAACTAGCTGTGCCCGCGGCTCCGCCCGCGTGGAATTCGGTCTGTGTCAGTAAGCGGCTAATTCACCCCTAATTTCTCTCCCGCTACCCTGGAGGCGGAACTTGAAGTAAAGTTGACAGATGACGCTACAGGACAGTAGTCCTAATATAATTTTTAAGAAAAAAAAACCGACTTCAATGGGGGTAGCCGGTGAAGGATTATTGTAGATAGATGGTGCACTTAGATTCCATACAATGAAATAACTTGCTTAAAAAACGCAGCGGAGAGGACCAATCGCCAAACGTGAACTATGCGTCGTTGAAGAGTTCCGTTCTGATTATCATCAACAGTTCCACTTCATCAAATGTCACTCTTTTGAATGAAAATGCTTGATTTGTTGATAAAAATACAAAAGTCACTTTATGTATGCCTTTAAGATTTGAGGAATTCCCTCGATTCCTCGTGGAACTCATCATCAGAACTTGAGCTTGACGAAAATTGGTCCTGACAATCTAACTTGCTTAACAAACATAGCGAAGAGGAAGAATCGCCAAACATGAACTATGCGTCGTTGAAGAGTTCCGTTCTGTTCATCATCAGCAGTTCCACTTCATCAAATGTCACTCTTTTGAATGAAAATGCTTGATTTGTTGATAAAAATACAAAAGTCACTATGTGTAAGCCCTTAAGATTTGAGGAGTTCCCTCGATTCTTCATGGATCCCATCATCAGAACTTGAGCTGGACGAACATTTGTTCTGACAATTAAACTTGCTAAACAAACACAGCGAAGAGGACGAATCGCCAAACGTGAACTATGCGTCGTTGAAGAGTTCCGTTCTGATCATCATCAGCAGTTCTACTTCATCCAATGTCACTGTTTTGAATGAAAATGATGGTTTTGTTGATAAAAATATAAAAATCACTATATGTATGCCTTTAAGATTTGAGGAGTTCCCTCGATTCCTCATGGATCCCATCATCAGAACTGCGTTTTGACAAAAACGGGACCAATCTGTATATATATACTTACAATCAAAAAAAGAATTTTCAAAATCGGTTCAGACATGACGGAGTTATGGAGTAACAAACATAAAAAAAAAAAAAAAAAAAAAAAAACATACACGCCGAATTGAGAACCTCCTCTTTTCAAATCTTGAAGTCGGTTAATAACAGGAGTATGGTTGTAGTTATAGCCAACTTTTAATCGCAATTTTGGGTTTGGTAAAGTCAAAGTTGTTTTGTTGAACACCCACATAATACCCTCGCCCTTTAAAGCTACATTAGCTCCACGTTGAAAAACGCTTGGTTTCAACTATTACGAGGAAATTTAATTTACGCGAAGTTATAAGTAGATAATAATTTGAATTTTACTTTGTGGGTGTAAATTAACATTAAAATAATCAGGGGTCTAAAATAATGTCGGAAACACAACAGACTATTTTTGTTTGTGTATGACTTCTTTGTAATTCTTCGATAAAAAAAGAATTCTAAATATGCGACATATAGAGTTGATGTCCTACCCAACAAGCTCGATTTAACACATAATTCGCTATATACGCATTAGTATAACGTGATGTGAAGGATGTTAGCGCCTATCGGGTTGCTAAGCCAGATATGTCTCGCATACAAATTAAACCAAACACGCGTAGCGGCAACTATAAATAGCGAGATGTTATCGATCATAAGCAGTAAGCAAAACTTCAACTGTAACTATTGAATATTACTAGTAGTCCGCCTCGAACTGAGAACTCGCGAATTCCTTGCAAACGAGATCACCAATATAACAAGACCCAAATGATTATTGTTTCGAGCTTTCTAGCTCCATACCCCCTTGATCGATCCTGCTCATAAACGAACTCTCTAATTGTACTATCTCTACTACAACCGCACAAAATGGTATAAAGATCACAAAAACGATAATTGAGGTTATCGCGGAACAACTATTCAACATCAAAAAGCCATCGATATGTACAGACGTCTAGGTAGCCAGCTGACAGTTCCGTTGTGCCCGAAGTTGTCTGTAAGAACTTCACTTCGCTTACGCTCCGCTCGTTCGAAAATAACATGATGAATT
This sequence comes from Pammene aurita, assembly GCA_947086415.1. Lineage (NCBI taxonomy): Eukaryota > Metazoa > Arthropoda > Insecta > Lepidoptera > Tortricidae > Pammene > Pammene aurita. Next base: position 26,487,917 of record OX352291.1, read on the forward strand.
GTTGATTGTGTGTAAGTATTAGGTTATTAAAAAAGTATAGTAATCCGTTTTATTCTGGATAAGCATGCGTTTAGCCTTCCGCATGCCTACGCGTCTCATACAAGACGGCCATTTTTAAGAGGCAAAATGCGATTAAATGCCGACAGATTCCAACCTTAACCTGGGACCACACAAAAACGGATCAAGGTGGAGTTGAACTAATTTCTAGTTATTTATATACGCGTTTAATCCCAGAGCTTCGATCGACAACCTCGAAAAATGCCTAATCGCTTATAGTCAGCGGTACACAAGGAAACCCTTTAAACAGTTTTGATGACAACACTACAAGAGCAAAACAAATCGACATATGGGGCATTCACGCGTTCGTAGATCGACAAATCAAATTGCGACGTTACATGTAGATATATACATATACCTATGCAAATAGCGGAGGACGGCTTCAGTTAGTACACCGCTATGAGCGAATAGGGAGAGAAGAACTGGTAATAATTCAATTTCAGCGCCAATCATTTAGACAGGCGGCCTTTAACCGATACGACCGGTATAATTTATTTATAAAACAACTCAAAGACCGATAGCTCTTACGAGGTTTCACGGGCCGTGCAATCAAATGTGGAGTTGGGGTTTCAATACTCGCGCGCTGTGGTGCAGTTACATCATAACTTTATATTAAGAATAAGTTGTACAATTTTGAAGCTACCCTTATCCAACACTATCATAAATTATACTCAACATGTAACAAAGGCACTCCTCCATAAAATAAACAGAGACTCCATCATTGTTCCCATCAAACCGCATACAATCAAGGCTAAAACGCATACACACTAAGCAAAAACAATAGAATATATTCTCCTCAGAACCGTAACTTAAACAGATGAAGGTGTTAACCTATTAAAACTTATAGCTATAAAAACTATATATGGATTACATAGTTTGAAACAAAACAAGCGGCTATTACAAGTTCGCGTACGCGAAGTTAGCTCATAAAAATAAAGTCTACTGCTTTGTGGTAAAGTTGCTGAAAAAATAAAGTGAAAGTGTGGAACTAATTAGTACAAAGGCAATTCGAGATTTAAACTCATAATGAAATATTTAAGAGAGGTTTTCTACGCGGATGAAGTCGTAGGCAGAGGAAAATACTAATATAGGAAAAAAGGAAGGCAAACTAAGATTGCCAGACCATATGAAAGTGACGACTGATGACATTAACATGTACAAGCATTGGATTTCGTCTGACTCGTCAGATGCGGTTCACGTAACGCCTGTATAGCAGAAATACGGCAACGTTTGCGCAATCTTTATTTCACAGGGCCGACACCGTTAGAGTAACATTTGCGGGACTCCCGACCAAGTATCCCCATAAAAATGGAATATCAAATGAAAATTTCTTTCCGCTCTTGGGTTTATTGCGGTCAGGGCTGCAGTTCATTCACATTGGGTGTTACAAATTATATTTAAAAGGATTTTGTAGGTAACATCAGTAAATTAGATACATCTACATAATTATATTCATGTCTAAATATATTTCTCGACCAAATAAATTTGATATACCTTATATACTTTGGTGTGGCTTGGTCTAAATGAAAAATATAAGTAGTAAGCAGAATTGCCTTAATATTTATTTTATTTTGAAAAGCTATGGCAGGAAAGGCTGGTCGTAATTTCAGTAACGACGACTGTTTCAGATTCGGCATAAAAGTCCCATATCAATTCGTCCTCGCTCCCATTTTCCTCGCTTGAGCGCATTCTCGACGCGAAACAGTTGAATTATCATCTTTATTGTGCAGCCATATGACAATAGTACATTACTTACCTAGGGCTGTAAAAAAAAGAAAGCCCGAAATCGCAGGTATTTGGGACCCGAGCCGCAGGCGAGGGTTGTAAATATGCGATAGAGGGCTTTCTTTTTTACTGCCCGTGGTGAGTACACAATTTTACGTCCCCACCTGGCCATAATGCGAGTTTTACCGTAAGCGTAGCGAGCGGTAAAACTCACATTATGGCCAGGTGTGACGTAAAGTTATTTAAATATTTTATATTACAATGCGTCTCAAGATTTAATGAGGACGAGACATTTGAAGACCGTGAACTTTTACGATTTTACTCAAACTTTCTTGCATTTACTAGGAATAATTCAGTGTGAAAGAAACAATAGTGTTGTACATATTTTTCTCTCATGCAGTAAATTAACAACTTTTCGTACAAAATGGTATGTTCCCTGAATACACACACCTTTTTACCAGACACATTCCCTGAATACACAAAGGTTTTTTTTACAATAAAAAAAATCGAAGTGAAGTACTTGCATATTTATTTATGAGAACTCGTAGATATCAACAATTCTTCTTAGGATAAAGGTCTCCCCATCTATAAAGAAAAGTTGTGGAAAATAATATTCCGCACATCAAACAATACCATCTTGCACAGAAAAAAATGGGAAGTCATTAAATGATCAGCCGTTTTTAAAACTGATTCGCAAAAAAAATAGCCATTAAATCATATGGTCAGCATACAAAAATGTTGCTGGCAATAAATAAAAATGGAGCTACTGAACTGTTGTTCAGCAAAAAACTCACAAACGGACAACGTTATAACCAATATTGATCTGCATTTGTCGATGCGATTTGTCGATCGATGGTTATAATTCATCTGCTCAATAAATTGTTGAGCTGCAAAATAATTACTTGATCAGCAAGATTGAAAAATTGGTGGGTAGAAAAACATAGCTGTAAGCAGTGTTGGCCGAACGTTAGTGTAATTGAAAATTAAAAATTGAAGATTGAAACACGTTAGTTAAAATTGAACACTAATAGTTTAGTGCAAATTGATTTCAATTAGAATTGAAATTAATTGTAACTAACGTGTTAATCCTTTGCGAATAACTAATAATTGAAGATATTTAATTTTTAGTCTTTCTCAAAACTTGAAACATTAATTTAATTTTTAGTGTAGATTGAATTGGTAATTGACATTAATAATTTATCTAACTAAACGCGAATTTAGGTTAAGCTACGAGGTTTTGATTTTTGTTTCGATTTTGACTCTGGACTCGGGGGCTTGTATTAATAAGCAATGGGACCGGTATCCTAAGATGGAAGTCATGCTGGACCATGGGGATCCCTACTGGATCTCGGGTTTGGTGCATCATAGACTCATGCTGTTTGGGCTCATTCGACTTGTACTGATGAGCAGATGGTACCGGGATCAAAATCTGGAGCTCATGCTGGACCCTGGGGATCCCTACTGGATCTCGGGTTTGGCGCATCATAGACTCATGCTGTTTGGGCTCATTCGACTTGTACTGATGAGCAGATGGTACCGGGATCAAAATCTGGAGCTCATGCTGGACCCTGGGGATCCCTACTGGATCTCGGGTTTGGCGCATCATAGACTCATGCTGTTTGGGCTCATTCCACATGTACTGATGAGCAGATGGTACCGGTATCAAAATCTGGAGCTCATGCTGGACCCTGGGGATCCTTACTGGATCTCGGGTTTGGCGCATCATAGACTCATGCTATTTGGGCTCATTCGACCTGTACTGATGAGCAGATGGTACCGGTATAGCTCCTTTTTACTTTTACTTTTACTTTTACTTTTGACCTTTCCCTTGACCTTGACCTTGACTTTGACTTTGACTTTGACTTTCACTTTGACTGTCACTTTCACTTTCACTTTCACGTTGACTTTCACTTTGACTTTGACTTTCACTTTCACTTTGACTTTTACTAAGAAAGTAAAAGTTAAAAGGAGCTCCAGATTTTGATACCGGTACCATCTGCTCATCAGTACAAGTCGAATGAGCCCAAACAGCATGAGTCTATGATGCGCCAAACCCTAGATCCAGTAGGGATCCCCAGGGTCCAGCATGACCTCCAGATTTTGATACCGGTACCATCTGCTCATCAGTACAAGTCGAATGAGCCCAAACAGCATGAGTCTATGATGCGCCAAACCCGAGATCCAGTAGGGATCCCCAGGGTCCAGCATGACCTCCAGATTTTGATACCGGTACCATCTGCTCATCAGTACAAGTCGAATGAGCCCAAACAGCATGAGTCTATGATGCGCCAAACCCGAGATCCAGTAGGGATCCCCAGGGTCCAGCATTGGCTCCAGATTTTGATACTGGTACCCTCTGCTCATCAGTACAAGTCGAATAAGCCCAAACAGCATGAGTCTATGATGCGCCAAACCCGAGATCCAGTAGGGATCCCCAGGGTCCAGCATGAGCTCCAGATTTTGATACCGGTACCATCTGCTCATCAGTACAAGTCGAATGAGCCCAAACAGCATGAGTCTATGATGCGCCAAACCCGAGATCCAGTAGGTAGCCCTAGGGTCCAGCATGAGCTCCATCTTGTGATATTGGTCCCGACTTCCGAACCCGAGATGCAGTTTTAAAATAAATTATTAGTGTAAGACAGGATTAATTTAGTTACACTAACGTTAATCTAATTGACTGTAATTCTTATTAAATTTTCGAGACGTTAGTGTAACTAATAGGTTAATTCTAATTGACGGTTAGTGTAATTGACGACGTCACAAAATCAATGCGAACTAACGTTAGTAAAAATTGATGTTAGTGTAATTGATTAGTTACGGAATTAATCTTCAATCTTATTGATCAATTTTCAATTCTAATTGAAATTAACGGCCAACACTGGCTGTAAGCAGTTTAATTGAGAGGTATGCATATTAAAGCAATGGTAATCTGATATAATAAAGTTGGTGGTGTTTAATTTGAAAAATCGGCAGAGTTGTGACCGAAGTGAAATTAGTACAATTTTATTTTTGGATTAACTTGCCTTGAATGATGATGAACTTGAATTGGTCCAAAGTTGCGAATTCGGTCATAGAATTACTACTACGGAGCCAGGGACTTTAAAAATTTATAATATTATTAAATTTGGCTACAAATAAAGTGGGTTAGGTTAGGTTTGAACTGTGACCCACAACCGACCCGAACGGCTACAAATAAGAAATGTGACCCTAAACCGCCCCGAACGGCTACTAATAAAGTGCGTTAGGTTAGGTTAGAACTGTGACCCTCAACCGATCCGAACTGCTACAAATAAAGTGTGTTAGGTTAGATTAGAACTGTGACCCTCAATGGACCCGAACGGCTACAAATAAAGTGGGTTAAGTTAGGTTTGAACTCTGACCCTCAACCAACCCGAACGGCTACAAATAGAACTGTGACCCTAAACCGACCCGAACGGCTACTAATAAATAGACCCCGGACTCTTGTGGCAAAAACGTCACAATAGGGTGATTTGGGGAGTAAACGGGACGGTGCTATGAAACACGGTTAAAAACTCGGTTGTTAACCGATTACATTTTAATTACATATTTTCAACAAAATTATCTAGTAAGTTGATCAATATTATTTTTTAGTGAAAACCATACAATTGTACTTTAAACTGGCTTGGTGATATTTGTGACGAACAAGGAGCGAGTGGCCGACAAAACCAATGCCAGTTTAAAGTGTAAAGTGCAAATGCATGGTTCGCAAGTAATATAGCAAACGATAATATTGATCAACTTACTAAGTAATATTGTTAAAAATGTCTAATTTAATGTATTCGGTTAACAACCGAGTTTTTAACCGTGTTTCATAGCACCGTCCCGTTTACTCCCCAAATCACCCTATTGTGACGTCATTGCCACAAGAGTCCGGGGTCTACTAATAAAGTGGGTTAGGTTAGGTTAGAACTGTGACCCTCAACCCACCAGACAAAGACAGGAAAATGGGGGTCAGGGGGGGGGGGGCGTAGACCCCCGCATGAGAAAAAAAAATTAGGATCCCTATTTTTACTTCGTTAGGTTCGTCAGTTATCTTTTACCCCATAGAGCGAAAGTAGAAGAACCGGTCTAGTTCGTAAACAGTTTAAGTTTATGTAACTTTACTTGACGTCAAAATGAAAGGAAAGTAATTAAATGATGCCTAGTATTTTTTTTTTCAAAAAATCAGCTGATCAGCAAAAAGTTGATTAGGTTGGTAAGACATTTGCTGATCAACAAATTTTTGCGGATCAGTTCAATTGTAATTCAAAATTGAATAATTCGCTTACCCACTGATTGCTTAAAGAAATCTGATTAAAGGCGAATAGCTTACTGCTGCTGAAATAATTAAATTGCCAACCAAATCATTTTAGAGCAGCTCAGTATGACATTAATTGCGAACTGGTTTAGAAATACTTGCTGACCGTAAGTTGCTAACCAAGTGTTTCATTTTTCTGACCAACTATATATTTTTGCTTACCAAAATAGGAATATTCTGCAGATTGATTCAATGACACCCAAAAAAAATCTGAATGCACATCAAAGCGATGTTTGTGCGATGGATGTGAATTTGTTTTTTTTTGCTTTGCAAGTCAGTATAATAGTTAGGTTATAGTTATTTTTTGTGTTGCCTATAAATACTAACCAAAAGTTATAATTTACCTCGTTCATTACTTACTGCCAGTGTTACTTCCCTATACATAAATGTCTTAGAAGCCTCATTTAACTAATAATCGTTTGTAACCAAAACTTTGACAGTGTCTGTTAGAAACCGACATAAAATAAAATAACTATTGCGTTTTCTAAGACGTTTATGAATAAGGGCTTAACAATTAGACCCATCAGTTCTTATTTTGAACCTCTTAATGATCAATAATCGTTCGCCTTAGCTATCTAATTATATTAATGTTATCTTCTTATAATGATATATGTATGTATAGTTTATATTTAACTATGAAAACAATAGGTAAGTACTTATTTAGTACCTATTCGATAATTTAACACATTTTTATTTAATATAACAACATTAATACATATGCAGCTTAATCGTGATTGGAGTAACTGGCACCAATATGACCATATTTTATTGAAATGGTATATTTTAAGTGCAAACCATATAATGAATTGAGTATAAATAAAACATAGGACACAGTGTAGGCGTGGCAGACAAGGCATTACTCAAAACACAGTATGTCCGTGGTATTGTGGCTGCGGGACCCTCGTCAGATATAACGGGAAACGTCAAGAGCTCTCCACCGATAATACAAGTAATAACCGGTACTATTGGATACAAGTCAGGGTGGTGTGGAGGACTAACGTGTGGTATTAATATCCTTGCCGTAACCTGTTATCATTTGAATAGTGCATAACTGAATTGAAAATGATCAATATGGATTTTTGACAGTAAGCATTCCTTAGCCCTTGAAGGGCGGCGCGAGATCACATTTTTATTATTTTTATTACTGCAGGTACGCAAGGTGCATTTGATCAGATTTGATCTAAATGTGGCACGAAAAGGTCATAAGGAAACAGTATAATTAATAACAACGAGTTTACTCGTACCAATGAAGCGCTGGTATCCTGGCGGTGAGACGTCTGTTAGTCCTTCAAACTGAGTTTTTCGGAAATTTTGAATGAAATAACATTTGATACTCGTATTTACCAGTCGCTTTTCGGTGAAGGAATCATCGTGACGAAACTGGACCTAGTCCCAATAATGACTAGTTTCCCATATGACCATTTCCCATTCATTTACACTTTGACGCTACTTTAATATTGAACTTTTAACGGTTTGTTATTGGACAACCAGTGTGTTTAGCATCACGAAACGGCTCTATCTCCCGAAACTTTTGAAACAACATTTTCACAGCTGACGACAAGACAATATTCGTCACAAAATTGTGTACAAAAAATTGGATCCGTAGCCGCCACAACTGAATTAAAACTTCTGCCTATCTATCTGTTTGTCAAGACCCTTTTTCTCATGAACGCGTGGAAGTAATAAGTTGAAATTAACATCAAATACTCGTACTTGTTTATGACATTTTAGTCTGATAACCATATCCTTACACGGAAAAAAATAAGAAAACAAAATCAGCTGTTCGTAAAACCTTTTTTTTTTTTTTTTTTTATACCACGACGGTGGCAAACAAGCATACGGCCCGCCTGGTGGTAAGCAGTTACCGTAGCCTATGGACGCCTGCAACCCCAGAGGATTTACATGCGCGTTGCCTACCCTTTAGGAACCTATACACTCCTTTTTTGAAGAACCTCATACTGTAGCCCACTGGGAAAACCTCGGCAGGGAGTTCATTCCACAGCCGCAGCGTTCGTGGGAGGAAATTCCTCTTAAATCGTACTGTGCGCGACCCATTGGGCTCCAGGGTGTGGGGATGAACACCCTGCCGGCGGCGAGCGGTGCGGTGATAAAAAGCTGCCGTGGGCATCATATCAAACAGTTCTTCAGAGCACAACCCATTGTACAAGCGATAGAACACGCATAAGGAGGCAAAGTCCCTCCTAAGACTCAAAGGTTCAATATCGCTCGTGAGTTTGGGATCGTCGACGATCCGCACAGCGCGCCTTTAAACCTGCCGCCATCTTTACAATTTAAAATGATTAGAATTTGTTCATAATGTGTTATTAGTTACGTTAGTGTCGATTCAATAAAAACTGCAAAATATCAGCGTTAATTGTTTTTTTTTATAGGTGTAGTGGCAGAATTTCAAACATAACATTAATATTTCATTGCATGTTTGAGAAAATGGATATTATTATGAGGGCCGAAAAGAAAACCGAGTGTGAGAAAAAAATGTAAAAACTTCTGACCTAATCCTAGATGTTTAACGACCACTTCCTGTAATCGGATACCATTACCGACATTAGATCTGATTGCGGAACTCATCGGTCTTATTTGGAAAGCCAACTTGGTGGGAATTCATGATTTCCCATTTCTCGATAGATTTTTTTGTTGGATATAAATTGCATCGCATTAGTAGATAAAGATCATTGAGAGTTTATTTGGAAAAAGAATAGTGAAAAAGTGTAAAACACCTACGTACCTACATGTATCTACGTATGAATGTCGTTTCTTACTAGAAGAAAAGTAGCAGAATACTACTACTACTACTAAGTAACTTAGCAGTTGCAGTTCGGTCCTCAGAAACACGAGGATGTATTCATAAACGTTAGATAAGTTAAGGCCCTATTTTGAAAAATAACCCGATCTTTAAAACGTCATAGTGGCAAGCATCGGAAACTAACAGATATGATTTTCGGATATATGTTTCTTGACTATGTGATATAACATATTACTAACCCGATACACGAATGCTTAAACTTTCCTCGATAGAAAATAAATCCAAAGTTACGTCTTCAGTTTTCTTTTTTTCCTTGGTTCAACTAAACAAAACATCTTTATGCAGTCTAATTTACTTTAAAGTAAAGGTTTTCATGTATTCTAATATCTCTTAAACGAAAACGTATCGTATTCCTAATAAAATCCAAATATTTTTTACCATTTTTAATTTCACGGATTCATCATCAAACGCCCACCACTCCACCTTCCGCTTCTCTTTTCCTCACGCGCCGAAGTCATAAATCCGTCCTTTACGCGAGGCCAGCCCATAACGCCGGCGAATGTCACAGAGGGCAGACGTTTGCCGCTTGAGCTCCCGTCTGATTTACGTAAAAATTAAATATCAAATAAACGATGACCAACGGCTCCGTTCATTACGAATGGATGCGGAGGTCTTCTAAAATTGGGCTGTGTTTACGAGACTATGCGATACGCTTGTGTGCGTATTTTGGTTGCTTCACCCACATCTAACAATTACAAAAGGATGGAAAATTTCGTTATCAAATGCAATGTAATGGTAGCCTCGTGGTTCGTGGCTTTGGTAGTAAGTGAATAAAGAAACAATCCGGTGTCGGTGGATCAAATCTCAGTATTGAAAACTAGTTTCATTTTTTTATTAAAAAAATATGTTCAGTCTAAATATAAAACTTCAGTTTTTTAAGCAATTATACTCGTAGAAAAATCTAAAGTTTGGTAATATTTTATAAACAACTTTATAAATAAAATAAGCAATATACATATTTATGCAAATTTTTCATTTTATATGATGTCTAGGAAATGAACACAAATTATGTCAATGATGTGATGTATCAATATTACATACCTAGGTAATACAGTTTTTTGTTTTTTTTTGTTTTTCATTCTATTTTTCGTTTTTTTTTTGTAGGTATAAATTTGATGAAACCATAAATAAATTATTAAATAGCCTAAAATAAGATGTAAAACATACACTAGCCAAAAAATCATTAGTACTCGCCCGGGTTCGAACCTGCAACCTCCGGATAACCTTTGGATAAAACTTAGTTCCCTTAGCAGGACTGCGTAAGTACGAGTGCGTGCCAGATATTAGGTAATATCTATCTCGCTCGCTCTAAGTATATCACACTGGCGCCGCAACCGCATGGGGCGACGGTGTGCAAGCGTGATATCGCTATACACACGCAGAACGGTATCTCGCTCGCGCACCAGCGCCGCATGCGGAAACCGCAGCAGTGTGGAGGACGCCTAATGTTCGCTTGCGTTAGGTAGGTATTAGAATGATGATGTGGATGCGAGTGTAGGTAATTGATTAGTTGATTACTTACCTACATCAATAAAACATGTATGAACATAAAATAAAATAATTTTGATGATATTAAAAATAATAATAACCCGTCAGTGTGGCAACATAAATGCCTATCTACTAGGTATGTACGAGTAGTAACTTTATATCAGGTACCTATAACATAACAAGTGATTTCTTCGTGTCGCAGGATAAATGCCTACTAGGTCTTGGTATATATATATGTACTCGTAACTGTCTAGGTAGTAGTACTGGTAGGTTCTGAAGCTATGGATAGAAGAATCTATCATTTAGCCTTCCTTTTTTTCCCGACTACAGCGAAGCTAAAAGGAAGGGTTATGATTTTATTTAGCAGTCTATCAATGTAGGTACTCGTAAGGAAGTTACTTGTATAATCGTTTAGCAAAAATTTTACCAAAAAAGTAAGTAAGCAATAATTTACGATTATTTATTTTTGCAATAACAATTATTTATTTTATGTAAGAGAACTTTTGCCACTTTTTGACGTTATTATTATTATTTATTATTATTGATACCTAGGACGTCGTCCGCATGGATCCGTTATTAAACGATACAGGTATGTACTACTAAATTATCGTTTTAGCTTTAGTTAAATTTTTTTACTAAATTTTGTGTTGTTTTTTATTTTATACTTTTTAGTGACTGCAACTTCGTTTATTTTACAACAATATATACTTAAAACACATAAAATTTATATGCTATTTATGATCGAGTTAAAATAATATGTCATATCATGTCAAAACGACTGACCCATATGTTTGTATGTATGTACATATGTCTGTATGTATGTAAGTATGCTAAACCGGTTTTGATGCAGTTTTCAGAAAAGTATTTGTTACATTCTAGACAAGATTTTGGTATAAGGTCAGGTGGTCGACAGTGTAACACTTTTTTTTAGTAGTCCGAAACCAATGATCAATATGATCATACATTAGGTGGTTGCTATTAAAAAGGATAGCATATTAATTTTATGCGTTTTAACTAGTTTTAAGTATATAATAATTGTTGTAAAATAAACGAAGTACTTACCTAATGTACATATCACAAAACATTATGAAATAAAAAAATAAAAAGTTTAAATAAATAAACAACACAAAAACTTGTAAAAAAAAAAACAAAACAAAAACTGAAACTAAAATGATAGTTTAATTTAATTTATTTTTTAAAAATGGGAACCGTCTTCTAAAAAGCAATGATCTGAAGAGCACAAAATATTTTTTATATAAGTATCTCACCCCTATCTTTATCCAGTCCCTATCCCGTCTCTATTTTTACCCTGTAAAGCAAATTTCTGCCAGAAAGTAATTAATACATAATAGTAAGAAAATTTATAATTTATTTTTTGAAGTCGGTGCCACCGCCAAACCACTTCACTGTCTCTTTGGAGCGGGAAATTAGTGAAAGAACTTAATTAATCGGCAGCTTTTTATCACCGCACCGCTCGCCGCCGGCAGGGTGTTCATCCTCAAACCCTAGAGCCTAATAGGTCGCGCACTGTATGGTTTAAGAGGAATTTCCTCCCACGAACGCTGCGACTGTGGAATGAACTCCCTGCCGAGGTTTTCTCAGCGGGCTACAGTATGAGGTTCTTCATAAAAGGAGTGTATAGGTTCTTAAAGGGTAGGCAACGCGCATGTGAATCCTCGGGGGTTGCAGGCGTCCATAGGCTACGGTAACTGCTTACCATCAGGCGGGCCGTATGCGTGTTTGCCACCGTCGTGGTATTAAAAAAATAAAAAATAAAATAATGAGTAAACCATGTATTTGCAACTGCAGTGTTCTTCGTTGTCCTAAAAATTTAGTTTGGCACCGACTGACTTCAATAATAAAGTAAATACACAGACAAATTTAATTTTCTTTCTCTTTATTTATTTTAAATCTGGATAAGGATAGGGGTGGAACTTATGTATAAAAATTGTGCTTTTCAGTGGGTGGGTTGTTTGAAGGCCCTTTTTTTAAAAATATATAATATAGTCTTTTTTGTTTTGATTTTTTTACTTAATTTTGTTTCGTATTTTATTTAAACAATTTACTTTTTCTAGTATACCAAAATCAAACTTCATTGAATGTACTGTATAGACTCAACAGAAACCAAACCTGAAATTGCATGTCATGCATCAAATGCAATGTACTATAATGCGAAAAAGCTTTTTACGAACTCCTTCCTTCCTTCCTTGAGTTTAAATAAAACGATCCGATTTCCGATTAACATGAACTTCCCCACTATCTATTTTCCTATTAGAGGCCTATGCTCAGCAGTGGGCGATAAATAGCTGATGATGATGACGATGAGTACCTATTTTCAAACGCCACTTTCATCTATTTCATTATGTCTGTTATGTTCTCGCTTCTTCTATTGGTTTCTTTCTTCATATTGTAGTCCATATGCAACTGGCTGGTTAAAATTTGTATTTTCTGTTGAAATGAAAGTATTTCGGTATTCAACGCTCCTGCACATCGGGCCTAATAAGATGATGATAATCAATAATAATAATAGGACTAATGTTTTCATACTTTTATATTATAATTAGTATGTTATCGAATTTTCTCTTCTTGTTCGCATGTGTGTATGCGTTAGTAGCCTAGCATTAGTTTAATTTAGACTATATTGTTATTACTTGTGAGTTCCTTTAATTGGCTTTCTGTGTATATTTAATTGTATAACTGTGACTTAAAAGCTGTTGGTTCTCCTTAACATAAATAAATAAATAATCTAATAAGTCATCAAGTCATCAGCTCACAATCGATAACGGATTTAAAACATCAAGCTCGGTCCTAAATAAAGCCTTATGTCCTTGTGAGACCCTATTGTGAATTTTATTGATGACATTGATGTAAAGTTCATTCATATTGGCATGATTTTGACAAAAACGTGACTTGATCACGTACACTTTACTTTTATTATTTTCCTGACGTTTCGAGCGTGTCGATTCTGAAAAAACCGTCTAAGTGCGAGTCGGACCACGCATAGTGGAGAGTTCCGTACCGGTTATCGAAAAAATTAATATTGCAAGGTCGTATCTGCCTATGTACGTAGTTTTTTGGAGATATTTCAAAAACGTCTGAACCGATAATGTTCAAAATAATTTTCGTGGAAAAATATTCAAAGATCTTGATATAATAATATATATTATGGTGATCAGTTACAAAGTGATAAAAAGTGGTTCAGGATCACGACCCAGATTTCACCTTTTATAAACTCATATTTTTATATTTTTATGGAAGTAGAAAATTCCATCAGGGTAGAAATAGTAGGTAAGTAAGGTTGAAAAATCTTATCTCTTTGGCTTTATTATTATATAAAGTTTACATTTATTTTGTTCTCGTCCAGTTTATGACGGGCATTGAAAATATTATTAATGTAAGTACTATAGTTGTTACTTATAACGTATAAAGATCGATAATAATGGCATTTTAGTTGTATTGTGGTTTCATCATTATTTTTTTAATATTGATTATTGAAGAGAAATAACGTATTAATATATTTTGTTTCTTGTCTTTTTTAACATGTTATTATATATAATATCTACTTGTTATTAGTAAAAATAAATCAGAAACTAATTTTACCTGTGACTTCACCCGCGTGAGTTTGTGTTTCAACTGCTTGATATCTGTATACGGTTCGTATTGTTTCGATTTTAATCTTACTATATCTGTCAGAAAAATAACCCAACGGCCTGGCTAAGTAGTGGAGGATGGAGGTGGAATGATCCACCCTAAATATCTTGCTAAGCTAGTAAATGATGTTTCTTGTATGATGTTAGTGGGATTTGTCGCGACTGACAAATATGATTCAATAAAAACTGAAAATAATCAAAACCAAACAAAAACTACATTAAATTAAGTATGCTATCCTTCTTGATATAACCTCTAATGGTCATTGGTTATGGCCACAAAACAAAAGTGTCCCACTGACGACTATCTGACCCTATACTAAAAACATTTTCCAGACTATAACAAATACTTTTCTGCCATTTCAAATATAATAGAAAATAATTTTAAACAAAAAAGAACAGACTTCACTTATTCTCCACCTTTCCAAAAGCAAATTCCCGGGCTACTGTAAAAAACACTAAAATCATCATATAATATTTGAAGATTTCCCTCGATTTGTCCAGGATCCCATAATCAGAACCTGACCTGGTGACAATGGGACCAATCGTAGAGTATACTCTTTAAAACACAACAACAATTCCCTAAATCGGTTGAGCCGTCTTCGAATGATCGGTGAGCATAAAATAAAAACAAAAAAAAACCCGATGAATTGACAATCTCCTCCTTCAAAATCTAGAAACTATCTTGCTAAACTTGTTCTTAAGTTATTTTTAAGGTTTTTATTATGTTTTATCGGTACTTATCAAAACAATACTTAAAAATATGGGGTTAAGAAGAAAATTCCTTTTTTAAATCATTATGCAGCTAATTTCTTCCGAAAAACTAAAATAAGGATAAGCACGTAGTCCTATAGATTTTTATGACAACCGGAACTATATTATTATTCCATTTAAATAATATTTAAATAGGACAGAACAATAAACATTTTAAGAACAGCGCCATCTGGCGGTGCTTGGTTCATATTAACTTTGTGGCCGATTGAATCCAGTGGTAGTTAACAAGTATTACGCTAGATGGAGCTTTATTTTTCCAAGCGCGGCGGACCTTTTTATGTGTGCGTGTTAATTTGAAGGGTGGGGCCCCGTAGGCGTGGTTTAGGAATAGGTATTTTGCAGTCAAAGTAGGGCCTTAACAATGTGATCATTAGTTCGTCGCTCTTACGCACGTGTAAAAATAATTGGTGTCATATTGCACTCAAGCATCTGAACGTGCCAAACAGGCTACGCCGTAGCCGCTACAGAGATACTGCGGCAAAACGATTATTCAATATCAGGTTAGTATATAACAGTTTGGCCAGGTGGCTGACAATGAAATAACGCTTTTACTTCCAGGGATAGTTATCTATCTAATCCAGGTCAGACCCGAGCTATAACTCAGCGAAAATTGCCCGGCACAACTCTCCTAGTTAAAGCATTAAATTAAATAATATCAAGAAATCTAACTGCACTAGTTCCATACATTCGTAGCAAATTGGAGAACAAGGTCGTACAGAAACAGTTTGCAAACGTGACTGTGTGCGTCTATATGCCTTGAAAATTGAATGTAATAAATTCATGTAGGTAATTGCACACATTAGTGACTTTGTTTCGTGAAATCTAAGTTCTGTACATTATGAAACTTAAACTTAGATATATAAAACTGCTGCACGTTTCGGCAATTTTCACTTAACTGTGTACCATTAACGGCCGGTTAGCAATCGTCACAAAACTGACGGTCAATGTCAAATCCCATACATTTTATCAGGAATAAGACGGTTAGACGTTACTGAAACACGGCTTAAGTTGTGCTTTAAAGTACAAGATAAAAGAAAAATGCCCGTTTACAACATGTTTTACTTCGAATTACTGAACAACCGAAACCGTCGCTTACCTAATGTATCTGTCGAAATAGCTTTACCGTATCCAAATGAGTGGATCGAACCGAAGCGCATTAGCGATGTAAATAGAAAAGGTCAGACTAGAACTACCCATTAAGTAGTTCAGATCGTAATCGGTGGACTTAAATTAAATCGAAGCTCATTTGCATCTTTCTTTTAATTATCTTTAAATATTTCTACATTAAGAAATAACGTGTTTATTATTAGAAATGTGAAAACTGCTTTAAGAACAACGCAGGCAATAATCTGTTTGACGCCATGATAAATGTCAATGCACTCATTCATACGCAAAACCAATACTGAGAGTAACGTATGGTATCTTATGATTATGACGTATATACGGTCCAACCTAAGTAACACAGGAAACATTATAATATAACATATGAATAGTTAACTTATTTCGAACTTAAGGACCGTATAAACTCTTATATACGTTCACCGAGCAACTTGTCGCATTATATGATGCTTTGAGCTGTATAACGGTTGTATAATGGCATATCTAAATGCTTTTGAAAAGCCTTTAGCTTTAGTGCAGCAAACCACAACGCAACTGTACAGCTTTCGACTGTTTAAAAGCACTTAAGTGCTTTAGGTTATACAATAGCATTATATAATGCTTTAAGCTGTATAACGGTTGTATAATGGCATGTATAAATGCTTTTTTAAAGCCTTTAGTTTTAGTGCAGCGAACCAAAATGCAGCTAAATGCTGTACAGTTGCGTTTTGGTTTGCTACACTAATGCTTCGGTGTGGTTTAGTGCCTTAGGTACTACAACAGCATAAATAAATGCTTAATGTTGTTTATGAGCATGAATATTAGCCATTATAATGCCACGTAAATCCGGTATACAGCTTTCAGCTGTTTTAGTGCTTTAGGTTCTACAATAGCATTTTATGATGCTTTACGCTGTATAATGGTTGTATAATGGCATATGTAAATGCTTTTGTTTAGCCATTAGTTTTAGTGTTGCGAACAACATGCAACTGTACAGCTGAATGCTCTACAGTTGCGTTTTGGTTTGCTACACTAACGCTTCGGTTTGGTTTAGTGCCTTAGGTTCTACAATAGCATAAATAAATGCTTAATGCTGTTAAAGAGCATGAATATTAGCCATTATAATGCCACGTAAACTCGCTATACAGCTTTCAGCTATTTTTAATGCCTTAGGGTGTAAAATAGCATTTATAAGTAGGTAATACATTTGTAATGCTGTATAATAGCAATAATATAAACCATTATAAAGCCAAGTAATTCACTATAAGGGGCTGTTCATAAATTACGTCATTTCAAATGGGGGGGGGGTCTGGACATCGGATGATGGTAGCCTTACGTAGGAGGGGGGGGGGGGGGGGGGTCGTTCCGAAGATCACATCATCATGTGTAAAAAAAGGAATAAAAGTCGTGTTTCTATAAACTTTTAATGCTATAAAATATTGTCTACTACATAGGTTTTTATTTTACAATTAAGCTTAAAACGCATTTTTTTTAAATGACGTCACTTTATTTGGCAGGGGAGGGTTGGATGATTTTAGGGGGGGGGGGGAGGGTAAAAATAATCAAAAATCGATGACGTAATTTATGAACAGCCCCTATACAGATTTTAGCTGTTTTAGTGCCTTAGGGTTTACAATAGCAATTTTAAGTAGTATATAATGCTTAATGTTGTTTAATAGCATAATTATTCACGTGTAATGCTGTAGGCATAAATAAGGCATTTTTAAGGGTCACTGAGCTGCTATTGGACTAAGAGCTAGCCACGTCAGATATGACACAATAATGAGAGCAACAAAACCCGTCTGGTTAGATTGCTATACTATTCTTATTGCTAGATCCTGGCATCTGGCAGCTTTTAATGGGTGGAGGTCACAGTGACAGACTAGCAAAATGTTTTAATTGGAAAATAGTAATACCAAACTAGGTAAAAATTGCCGAAGTTGTCTCAGTTATAAAGGACAGGGCCTATATTTTAAGGGGCTCCCTGGCGCCAACGACCTTAGATCTGATTCCCTTAGTTTTCTAATGATTTATATAGCTTATCATATTATCAGTAACGGCTTTAAACAATATAGTATCCTATATTTACTTCAATATTCATTGTCTTCGAGATATTTGACATCAAAGTCGAACCGGTTTAGGCTAAAAAAGTGGTTTTATGGTCATAAATTTTGTTTTAATTAGTTAAAAATTAAAATCTCTCTACAGTTTTTAGAGACATCAAAGGGGAACCCTAATATGTAGATTACGTATATGTAAGATTCTTTACAACATTCGAATATCGATAAGTGTTTTTTTAGACCATATTTTCAAAATATCATAAAAAAATAACGGCTCATTTATTTCAAGATCCGGCACTACAGAATGGAGATAAAAGATTCAAGAACCGATAGTCGTATGCCTTATAATTCTATCTATAGTGAATATGTTGGAATATCGACTCAAAACTGGTCAAAAATCGATAAAAATAACGTTAGACCAAAAAATATTGTGTATTATTACCATACATCGGGGTTTTCGGTGCAGGAATGTTTGATATTAGCCAAAGAGTAGGCATTAACTTAAAAAACAGAATGTACTCTAGCAGGTTTCTACGTAATGAATAATTGAACGAAAAAATCATAGGTATATACAATTTATATGTAATAGCTGACTATTATCTATATATATTGTAGGTACATATACCTATGATTTATTCAAGTATTTTTTTATTAATTCATGTAATGACTGATCATTGTCAACCTCTTCAGTTAACCAAATAGTACATAAATATCGGACGTCAAGATTAATATTTGACACTTATTATACCGTGTCTTTGTCTTAGGTAGATCTAGTTAATAAATTTCGGATATGCAATTGCATTTTTAAAATACTATATAATAGTCATTACAAACATGCCTCTAAGAAAAAAGCTCGTATCATAGTGTATATGCTATTCACAGAGAGGTAGTTATTCATTAGGCATAATATGATATTTTCTCAGACTTACCTATCTGTTTATCTCTACTCTTTCTCAAATCGTTCCCGCACCGAAAACCCCGATGTATGATTATTACGGGAACAAAAACAGTAGGCGACAAACTATGAACTATATTTTATTATACATTGTTTGGCACTACTTTCTCCCAACAAACTTTTGTATAATTTCTCTTAATATTGTATAGTATTTGTATAGTTTCTCATAATATTGCAGCAAACCCAGATCTCTAGGATTTATTCTCTTGAAATGGTTTGCATTCTTTGACCTCCACCACTTTAAAGCTGCCAGATGTCCAGATCTAGAAATAAGCATAGTATACCAAACTGACTAGAGGGGTTTGGTTGCTCTCATTATTGTGTCATACCTGACGTGGCTAGCTCTCCGTCTATATAGACCAACGCCATTTTGTAAATAATTAATAACCTAAAAATAAAATCATTCGGACCTATTTATACAAGGAAAATACCTATATAATAATGAAATTACTTAATTTAAGACTGCTCAACCAACACTATTATGTTAATAATGCAAAACTCGTTCTATACGAGGATTACAAAATTGTTTTGTTTATTTGACGCATATCTTTTTATAATATTTTATAGCAAAACCACAATAAATCAAAGGCGCGTGAAAATTTTCAATGAAACTTATATACACATTTACAGTAAACTACATTGCGCAGTAATATTTGAAGGATATAATAACTAGGCTTAGGACTTTTGGATGCTTGCCGTGGTTCTAGAATCCAGGGAGTCGCCATTATGTTAAAATATTTTTTTCGAAGTCAAAGTCAAAGTGTAAAAATAGAACATTACATTAGATATCATGATTTATGCGGGTGTATCAGTAATAAACACGTTAAAGGTTGAACACGCCAAAACCTGGGCATATAAAAATAGCTATAGTTATTCGAAAAATGGAGATATTTAAACTTTTGAAACAACAAGTTTCTCACAAGGAACTGGGCTATAAAATGATGATAGTTTTATTTTCTTTTATTTATTCGTTGGCAAAATGTCGAGCGTACAATATCAAAAACGTGAACGCATTTTGCACGAACATGTAAAATATCCCATGTTAAGCTACATAGATATCGCGAAAAGGCTGAAATATTCACAATCTACTGTTGGTCACGTATTAAAAAGTTTCCGTGAACGCTTGACAATAGATAGAAAGCCAGGAAGTGGTGGGTTGCAGGGAGTCAAGAAAAAGAAACAGGAAAGAGTATTTTAAAGATTTTTGCCTCAAATCATACGATTTCATCTCGTGATGTTGCTAAAAAAGTGAAAATGTCTTAGTCCTATGTCCAAAAAGTGAAACAGATGGCAGGACTGAGGAGTTATAAAGCCCAGGCCGCACCAGATCGAGACTCAAAACAGAACTTATACGCAAAGATACGGTCGCGACAACTCTATGAAGATTTTCTTACAAAATTTAAATGCGCGGTGATGGACGACGAGACGTATATAAAATTGAATTGTAAACAAATACCTGGTCAAGAGTTTTATACTAGCAAATCTCGAACAGATACTCCTGAAGATTTTGAATTAAAAAAATGAGGGCAATTTCCAAAAAAATACCTTCTTTGGCAGGCAATATGTAGCTGTGGTAAAAGAAGTCGCTCGTTTATCACCACCGGGACAATAAACGATATTTATCAGAAAGATTGTTTACAGAAGCGTTTGCTGCCTTTTATAAGACAGCATGCCTCACCACCTCTGTTTTGGCCAGATCTAGCCAGTTGCTAATACGCAAAATCAGTTATGGAATGGTACAACGCTAACAGGATAATGGTGGTACCCAAAATATGCAATCCGCCAAATAGTCCGGAACTGCGGCCTGTTGAAGAGTACTGGAGTATTATGAAAGGAATTCTAAAAAAGAAAGGCGGAGAAGTAAAATCGGCCCCTGAGCTACAAAAAATATGGACCTGGGCGACAAAAATCTTTTCTAAAGAGATGGTGCAAAGTCTTATGAGCCGTGTGCGTAGAAAAGTTCGATCTATGGCTTACTGTGTAAACATTAATTAAAATTAAAAATGTGATTTTAGAATTCATTAAATTTGTCATTAAATGTGGTATTCATAATGTAGTTATTTATTTTCAAACTGGTTTAAAAACAAATTTTGCGTGCCCAAGTTTTGGCGTGTTCAACCTTTATTATGACTGCAATTAATTTTATCATAACTCTACTACACAAGTCACACAGAGTTCACACTGTTCACAGGTGACGCGATATGCATATAATTAAATATATGATTTACTTAATTGTGCATCGTCTTTGATACTTGTGTTGTGATTGTGACAGACTACTGACAACTATTTTATAAATAAAAAGTAAAAGAAAAACACTTGAGTTTGACATTTTTGATTAAAGACGGTTTAAGCAATTTCTGATATATTTAAAATGAATAGTTTTACGACTTGTGAAATTGAGTGCTGGTTAGAGCCTTATAGCGAGTTAAAATATGATGAAGAAAAGTCCTCTGTGTTTTGTTCTTTATGTGATGTTTATTTCAAAGCAGAAAAAAAAATGTTAATTATTAATCATGTTAAAACTTTATCCCATCAAAATACCTGTGGTAAAAATAGCTTGCTGTTAGATTAGATAGAGCCGTACAATGAACTAGCAGTAAGTGATGATAAGTCCCACATTTACTGCTCCGCGTGTGATGTTAACTTGAAACTCAAAAAGTCGGTAATTATAAGGCACGTTAACAGCCAAAATCACCAGAAACAGACTGGAAAAATGAATAACTTTTATTTGGATCTATGTTTGTTTCTGGTTAATTGCAACATTGCGTGGAACAAAATAAATCACCCAGAATTTAAAAAGTTCTTCAACAAATATATATGTTGTACTTGTGGAACTAAAAGATTGCCTGAGTAAAGTATCATAAGGAAACTGTATCTGCAAAAGGCGTATATAAGCACTATCACCAAGATAAGGAAAGTTTTTTTAGACAGTTATATATGGCTTTCAATGGACGTAACTTTGGATTGCATGGGAAACAGTATAGTGTACATAGTGGCAAAGCCTTTGAATGATTATTCTTGAAAAGGTAAATAGCGAAATAATGTCAAATTTGGTAGAACAGAGCTTACGATTTTTATGGCAGGACGATTACCTTAGTAACATTAACAAATTCGCTGTGTTTTGTGCGGATGCAGCTGCTTACATGATTGTAGCTGGAAAACGTTTGAAGAAAAGGCATACCAATTTGAAGCATGTAACTTGCCTAGATCATGCCTTTCATCGAGTTTCAGAACAAATTAGGTCGGAGCATGATTTTGTAAATACTTTGATAACAAATGTAAACAAAATATTTTTAAAATCGCCACAGCGAGTGAGAGTTTTCAAAGAAATGGCTCCGAACGTTCCCCTGCCACCCGAACCTGTAATAACCAGGTGGGGCACTTGGCTAACTGCAGCTTTCTATTACAGTACGTATTTTGAAGACATAAAAAATACTGTTGCAAACTTAAAGTCGAAAGATGCCATATCTATTAAAAATGCTAAAGAGGTTATTTCAAACATACTTTTTCGTTTGCGTTTTCACAAACGCCTACGAAATAATACCGAAAACTATAACGCGATTAGAGTGTACCAATATTTCTCTCGCAGACTCTTTACAAGTTGTTGACGAAGCACGTAGTTTTACAATGGTGTGCTACCGATACCGTTCTACATAGATAAACTAGAAAAAGTGTTAGATCGGAATCCCCACTACGATACTATACGGAATTTTAGCACTACGCACCACAAATATGACAAATCGGAAAAGTTTCTGGAAAATACAACTTTAACTTCAGTGGACGTGGAAAGGTCGTTCTCAATACACAAAAGGATTTTTGATAAGTCCAGAACTCATTTAACCCCGGAAAATATGGAAAAAATAATAATGATCCATTCTTACTACCATTTTAACGATGAACACGAAATAGCAATAGATGATGATTATGATACACTGATTCCGAAAGCCAGTACCGCATCAGAGATTCAGTAGTGCCGAATAATACTTACATATTAGATTGAAGAAGAGATTTTTATTATTGTTACTTAAAATAGTTTATTTTGTTTACTAATAGTAGAGTGTTTTTAGAATAATTAATTAATTATATACATACAAGTTAATATAAATGTAACAGTTAGTTTCACTAGACAAAAACTAAAACAAAATAATAAACAAGGTAATCACGGCCAATATCCCGGTCCACATAAGTCTAATATATATGTACTTTGACTTTGACTTCGAAAAAAATATTTTAACATACTCCCCGGATTCTAGAACCACGGCAAGCATCCAAAAGTCCTAAGCCTAATAATAACGTAAAAGAGTCAAAAACTTTTATAAATTTTGTTAGGATGCAAACAAATATGACGTGTCACTCATTCAGTTTTTTGTACCGTCTTCGTCCATTTTATATTGCGAGACAAAGTAGTTAAATCACAACGTTCATTGTATTAAAACATTTGTTCCGTCGGTGTTAGAGACGTTTTTGCATTGACGTAAGGTTTATTTTACTACACTCTTATGCTAGTATAATGCTTTTGTATTGCGATTGGCAAGTTAATCGAGAGTACTAATGCTTCTTTACTGCGATTAGCAAGTTTTTTGGCCGTATGAATGCTTCTTTAATGCGGTTGGCAACTTAATAGAGCGTACCAATGCTTCTTTAATGCGATTGGCACTTTCCATGACAACGATAATGCTAATAGCGCAGACATAATGCGCCTGTAATGCTATTAAATGACCTGTATAGGATCTCAAGCTGGGTAATTTGTGCCCATTTAAGACCTATATCAGCACGATAAACATTTATAATGCTACTATAAAACAAACTCAAAATGCTAAAAGCATACAGATATGCTGTAAGACGGCCGTTATACTGCCTTGATGTGTTACTTGGGAATTAAACTACGTTGGAGGTAATCCTTGAGGCCAAAAAAAAAAATATCTTAAATCGTATGAGTCGCAACAATTACCGGCACGCAAGAAAGAAATTATGCAAGAAGAAGGAGAAAAAGTATATCCGAAGTTCCATATGGCATATCTGGTCTTCACATTCGCTACAAAGTGTCGGTTTCGAATTCAAATGCTTCAATTACTAAGAAAACACTTATATCAGCATGCAAGTGCCTTTCATGATTGAGGAGTTCCCTCTGTTCCTTATAAATCCCATTATCAGGACAGAACCAAACACCGATCTATTCATAATATTCGTAATTGTCGGAGTAATCGTGCAACAAACATGCAAAAACCTACCGTCGAATCGAGAAACTTCTTTCTTTGAAGTCGGCTAAATAAAGTTCATCTTAAGGTAAAAATAAGCTTACTTTGGGCTGCGTTTTCACCAGAGACGAATGAGGATGCGTTGCGCGGAATGTGTTTTTTTTTGTGGAAATTGGTGGAGACGCAGCTACCAATTTTACTCCTGTGATGCGGTTTGTGATAAACTTTATCAACTCGATGGATTCTCTTATGGTCTCGTAACCTAAAAGAATGATAAATTGTTTGGTACCCTCTAGTTTATTGACACCGTTTATCTATCGATTAAGTTAATCCGTTAATTCGCCTCTTAATCACCGGAAAACCCTTAATTTACATTAATTTCACAGGCTTAAAGTATTTATCCTGAACGTTATTTAGTCGTTCCCTTGTTTATTGATGTTTGAATGTGATCTTTTGATTCCATGAAACAGTTGCAGATTTTCCCCGCACAAAAAAATCCTATCAATGAGCGAAGATACGCAGTAGGTACGCACCCACAGATTTTTCATTTACAGATTTGTACGCAAATAATAAACACTTCACACACATATAAGGCTAAGTATACAGGGTGACTGGTAATTCGTCGTATTCCTTCAAGGGGGTTATTCTACAGCTTATTTGGAGTGATTTAAGTCCAGTCAAGCAGGGGTCAAAACTCATTGGTTTTCAAGTTATTCAAGATTTTAGATTTTTTTAATAAATACCCGCTTTTTGACCTAAAACTAGTTTTTTTTTAAACTACGTATTTTTCAAATAAAAAAAAGATTTTCCGAATAGCCAATGAATCACTGATTACGTAAATTTATAAAAAAAGTACAAAACATATCAAAATTTTGCAAATAAAAGCATCTGAAGTCAGAAGTTTTTGTATTTTTTTTTCAAATCTTGTTACATTTTAAGGCATAACTAAAAAAAAAGTAATAACACTTCGGGTACAAATTACAGAATTTATTTCCTCAGTTCATAAGCTTTCTAAAAAGGTACAATTTATGACATTTTATGCTAATTTTTTACAATTAATAATAATAATACCAGAGCAGGTACAGGACTTAGCGTACTTGACTTTACTTGTTTGTGTCGTTTTAAACTCGCCGAAGGCATACTTTGTCTCCAGTTTCTTATCTTATCTTATTCCTTGAGGTAGTAGGCACTGCAGATTGCCTTTGGTGAAACAAACAAACTGATTAAGGGTCATTAGCTAATGAGCTAATGAAGTTAAATTACTTTAATTAGTTTGTTTGTGTCACTTTAATTCTTACGGCGGGTTTTTAGCCTTCTGTTCCTTATCTTATCTTAATTTTATTGGGTGGCGATGCTTCTCATGGGGTGGGGGTGAGACTAACCAGGTTTAAATAGGTCATGTAGTAATTAATCAGTTAGTTACTTTCAACTTTAAGTTTTTTCTCAAATGGCTACTTACGAATTTGAAGAATACGCAGATATCATTTATTGTTACGGACTCTGTGATGGTGACGCCGCTGCAGCTAGAAGGGAGTACCAACTTCGTTACCCTAACCGCCGTTTACCTCACGTAAGCGTGTTTGGTTCATCGTACCGTCTTATTCGGGAAACAGGATCAGTTAAACTCCGTCAAGCTGATGCTGGAAGACCTCAACAATACGATCCTGCTGAAGAAGAAGAAATCTTGCACTTTTTCCGGGCAGACGGTACTACTTCGACGAGAATTATGGCTAACCGGCTCGGTATGTCTCAGTGGAAGGTGTGGTTTACCCTGCACTCAGCTCGACAGTATCCGTATCATTACACTCCAGTACACGCTATTGAAGAGGGAGACCCAGCAAGAAGGATGGATTTCTGCAGATTTTTAATTAATGCTGATATCGAAGATTCCGAATACCTAAAGAGAATTTTGTGGACGGACGAATCTAATTTCGACCGTGACGGGATAACAAATTACCACAATCTGCACTTTTGGGCTCCCAAAGGTCAAAACCCAAAGAAATCAAACGAAGGAGCTCACCAACAAAGATTTTCTTTGAACGTGTGGATGGGAATCGTGCACCATAATTTAATCGGACCTTTTTTTCTGCCAGCTCGATTAACCGGCATCGCGTATGAAACTTTTTTGAGGGATGAGCTACCGACGCTACTGGAAGATGTGCCGCTTGCGACAAGAATTAACATGATTTATCAGCACGATGGCTGCCCTGCTTACTTTTACCGGGGTGTGCGGCAGTGGATGGATGAAAACTACCCAAGAAGATGGATTGGTCGAGGTGGCCCAACCCCTTGGCCAGCCAGGAGCCCAGATTTAACTCCGTGTGATTTCTACATCTGGGGTCACATGAAGGCGTTGGTCTACGATAGACCGATACGTGACGTAGAAGACCTACGGCAAAAAATCCTAGCAGCTGCACAGACGATGAAAGACGGGCTTTCGAGGCGAGTGACAATCACTGAAGTACGAAGAAGGCTTCGTTCTTGCATACGCAGGCAGGGCAAACAGTTCGAGCAAGATTTATAATTTTTCCTTTTTAAGATTAAATTTTATTTAATAATGAAACTGTATTTTTCCTATTTTTCTTATTCCCCTACTTAATTACTTACCAAAGTATCACCCCGGGCAACTTAAAAGTCTCAGAAGATAAGAAACTGGAGACAAAGTAATGCCTTCGGCGAGTTTAAAACGACACAAACAAGTAAAGTTAAGTACGCTAAGTCCTGTACCTGCTCTGGTATTATTATTATTAATTGTAAAAAACCGGCCAAGAGCGTGTCGGGCCACGCTCAGTGTAGGGTTCCGTAGTTTTCCGTCCGTCACAGAAAGTGTCCCCACTTAAGAGGTAAAATAACACCGCCATGTAGGATATGATATGAGCGTTCCACCTACAGCGACATCTATCGGCAAATTAAGTAAACTATTGCGCGCGAGCTTAAAGTATGGAAGATGATTTTTATGGGATAATTATTTATTGCGTGAACCGATTTTCACCGTTTTTACTTTATTTGAAAGCACGTGATTTCATTGTGATTTTGTAGAAATTACAAGTACAATAAACACCTGCTTATACGGTTAAATTACAAACTTAGTTCAGAAATTATTTCGTAATTTTTTTTCAAAAACTATTAAACCTATCAAGTTCAAAATAATTTTCCTAAAAAGTTTTTATAAAGTTCTACTTTTGAGATTTTTTTCATATTTTTAAAACTTATGGTTCAAAAGTTAGAGGGACACATTTTTTTTTACTTCTGGAGCGATTATTTCCGAAAATATTTACATTATCAAAAAATGATTTTAGTAAACCCCTATTCATTTTTAAATACCTATCCAACAATATATCACACGTTAGGGTTGAAATGAAAAAAAAAATCACTCCCCACTTTACGTATAGGGGAGGTACCCCAATAAAACATTTTTTTCCACTTTTTATTTTACCACTTTGTCGGCGTGATTGATATACATATTAGTACCAAATTTCAGCTTTCTAGTGCTAACGGTCACTGAGATTATCCGCGGACGGACGGACGGACGGACGGACGGACGGACGGACGGACGGGCAGACATGGCGAAACTACAAGGGTTCCTAGTTGACTACGGAACCCTAAAAATGAGCATAAAATGTCATAAATTGTACCTTTTTAGAAAGCTTATGAACTGAGGAAATAAATTCTGTAATTTGTACGCGAAGTGTAATTACCTATTTTTTAAGTTATGCCTTAAAATGTAACAAGATTTGAAAAAAAAATAAAAACTTCTGACTTCAGATGCTTTTATTTGCAAAATGTTGATATGTTTTGTACTTTTTTTATTATTTTACGTAATCAGTGATTCATTGGCTATTCGGAATTTTTTTTTTTATTTGAAAAATACGTAGTTTAAAAAAAATACTAGTTTTAGGTCAAAAAGCGGGTATTTATTTAAAAAATCTAAAATCGTGAATAACTTGAAAACCAATGAGTTTTGACCCCTGCTTGACTGGACTTAAATCACTCCAAATAAGCTGTAGAATAACCCCCTTGAAGGAATTTGACGAATTACCAGTCACCCTGTATACTTAACAAAGGATTTAAAAAGTACAAAGGCGAACTTATTCGTCAAGCGATCTGTTCTGGCAACCCCTCCAGATTTGTTTCTAATGCCTTAATTACAATTAAAAGAGAAATATTTTATACTTAGTTTAAATTTACAAAACCAACAATTTAAAAAATAAACGCAAGGACTTTTGAAACTAAGTGTCTGGTGGTGTACTCGTGAACGTTAATTCAGTTTATAAAACAAAACTCAACAAACATCTTTCTTTACTTAACTTCGTTCAGGTTTTATTCCATAAGTATCTGAGTATTTTCGGAATAAGCAGCCCGTGACAGATGGGAAGATAGATGGCACCCCTGTATTGTATCTCGGTTTTTCTACTACAATAAATACGATACCAGATACTAAAGTTAGCTGTTACTCCAGCCACTTATTTGAAATATGTTGCGTTGTTGCGTGGCAAGAAATCGTCAGCGTTGGTGTTAGAACTAGTTAAATATAAGATATATATATATATATATATAAATTATTGAAATAAATAAATTATTTTTGTTACTATATATATATATATATATATATATATATATATATATAGTAACAAAAATAATTTATTTATTTCAGAAAAGCCATTTGTTTTACGAAGAAGTGGAATAACTGGAATAACGCGCTGGAATTACATGGGAAATCTAGCAGACAAATAGTTAGAGCATACAAACAAAACGGGCCAACGAGAGAGACATTTCAAAGCGCAGTATGAAATATGGGCGCCAACCTGGACGCTATACACATGTTACAAATTTTCGGCAAAAGCATTTCCAGAGATATTTAAGTAGAACAGCGATTCATTTTCGGAGGTGTTTTTTATTTAAGGTTTGGGTACTAGGTACCCGATCTAATTATTATACTGGGTGGTCCAAACCTTGACGTCCAAAGAAAGAATGTATAATTTTATATTTTTTTTCTTCGAATGAATACCTCAAAATTAATAAGAATTAAAAAAAAAAAGAAACGTTACTCGCAAACTACAATCGGCTAACATACATGCATGGGTTATATTCTAACAGCCCTGGATGTAAGGAATCAAATTTCTTTATTTGAACGTCAAAGTTTGGACCACCAGTATATAAACTTACAGATCAACTATTCCTATTATGTCTGTCCTGAACTCGGTCACCGTTGTCGTCGTCGTCTCCCAGAATCAATACTCCCATCAACCTCAATTTCACGCCTACGCCCGTCCTACGGTCTCTTACCCCACTCCCACTGACTCTTACGCCAGTCCTACCATCTCCCACCACTCTCCTACTCTCTTTCACCCTTCTCGTACTCTCACCCTTCTGCCCTCCGAATCCGGCTTCATTGCCATCGACTCCCATTCATTGACAACTTATTCCCACTGACTCCTACGCGAGTGTCACCGTCTCCGACCCCACTCCCAATGTCTTCCTTCATCCACTCCAATTAACTTCCAACCTTCTCCCAACAATTCTTACTTCATTTATTGAGGACTTCCTATTAGTTATTATAACAATAAATATACCTTTAGTTGGCATAAAAATCACTTTAGTCACTTCGCGCGACATGTTTCGGAGAGCCTAGGTCTCAATCTTCAAGCACTAAGAGTGCTGCTCGAACCGACACGTAGCGCAGTGCTACACGTCGCGTAAAACTTAAATCACTACATATAAAACAAAGTCGCTTTCCGCTGTCTGTCCCTATGTATGCTTAGATTTTTAAAACTACCTAACGGATTTTGATGCGGTTTTAATTAATAGATACGAGTGATTTAAGAGGAAGGTTTACATGTATAATATAGTAGCGAAACACTGATAATTATTGAGGTTTCTAATTTGATGTCGTAAATAAACACGATTTTTTTACGCTTATATTGCAAACGCTGGCTGAACCCTACGAGATATATCAAATTAATGTACTACAGTATTGTAGATACACCTTAAAAAGGTCTACAAAAAAAGTCCGCGATTGTATATGTCTATCTCTTAGGGATAACCCACAATAACCTTAACCCACAATAACTTTAACGGCCTCTTAGCCCAGTCGGTAGTGACCCTGCCTACGAAGCAGGAGGTCCCGGGTTCGAATCCTGGTCAGGGCATTTATTTGTGTGTATATCACAGATATTTGTTTTAGAGTTATGGATGTTTTCTATGTATTTAAGTATTTATCCATATTTATCTATTATATATATCGTCGTCTAGTACCCATAACACAAGCCTTATTGAGCTTACTGTGGGCCTAGGTCGATTTGTGTAAGACTGTCCTATAATATTTATTTATTTAACCATTTTTATCCCGTGCGAAGCCGGGGCGGGTCGCTAGTTTAATAAAAAATAATCTTAATTAATAAAAATATTGGATTTTTTTCTCATATAGATAAACATTGTCAATGATGTAGTTCAAATGTTTCTATAGATTGTAAAGCTACGAAAAATATCTTTCAATACCTACAAAATGTCTACAAATATTAAAAATACAAAACCCATGTCAAAAATCATTCCAGCTTAAAATGCGGTATTAAGAACCCATCCTTTTCCTAAACAATTTTCTGCCGGCTGGACGCAGCGGCGTCGCGCACTCGAAACTGAAAGTCACTGACAGTAAACGTTTGCCCCGGCCCTCGTCATCTTATTTTATTTTATTATCTTCTTATATTAAGCACTAACCGTCCGCCTTCCCGTCCGGAGTCCCGTCATTTTCGTATTATTATAGTTTTGCTCCAGTTTAAATAAAATGTTACCCAATAGGTAGCAGAAATAAACAAACTTACAACAAGCACCGGCTGGTATTTTACATTTTCGTATTTATGTTATAATGGTAAAGAACTTTTTAACAATTTTAAAACCGTATTTGAACTAAAAATTCAGTAACAGTATTCTTAAACAATCTTAAACGATCTAAAGCAAAACCTAACCAGTTACATAATTTGTATTAACTGTTTTTCATAAGATATCAAAAAATTATGTTACACAGGAAGAAAGTCTAATTCAGCAGTTAAATGATTAGTAAATATCATTGGTCAATAAGTACAATGAGACTACCTACATAATGCCATAGTATGGTCAAAAAGCATTGTCTGTAAAGTACCTAATAAACGACGAAATACATTTAACAAAGTACCGTAAAATGGGGTGAGTTGGGTCAAAACAGATATTCATACCCCGATAAAAATATATTTTTAATGTGGCACGTTGATTGTTATAAATAAAAAATGTTTCGGCCGTATGGATTTTAGTTTCTTAGTGATTATCTGTCGTATCATACAATAATTTTAGCGATAAAATCAAAAATAGAGGGAATTACCATCTCACCCCGTAGTGGAGTTAGCAATGGGGTGAGCTCGGAAATTGAATGGGGAAAAACTTTCTGATTTTCAATTTCAGCCAAGCCTTGCCTTGATCCGTGTTCCGTCCCACTCTTCGCTCATATTTATCGCTCTTCTTCCGCATGATCGATCCCTGTAACCCTGGTTCCACTCCAGACCACATATCTTTCATCTCTCACTCCTAGAGACTCTACTTTTTTAAATGTTATAATTTGGTTACTCTGTGTTGCCGCAAAATAAGAAAATATGTCTTAAAAGTATAATAAAAATACTTTTAGAGCAACCTGAGCCAAAAAAAGTAGCAACTGAAAATATGTATCTGCCCCCTCAATCCCTTAGTAATTCATTTTACGATACATAGATACAAATAATTAAATAAAACTACCATCACACAACAAGCAAATACATCACTTATCAATCTTATCATTTATAAAATTCATCAGCTTCCGTTACGTAAAGATCCCGGACTATAGTAGGATTCAAAATATTGTTTGCTTAGTTCACTCGTTCCTATGATTGATTAAAGTTTTGGTATTTATTTAGTCAGCCTCTACCTAGCTGAGAAAAAAGAAACCCTTTATCATAGAATGTTATCAATTCCCCCCGTGAAACTTAGAAATTGAATGTAAAATATGTTAAGGTTAAATAAAGCCCACACTAAAGCTAAAAGGCCAAGTATCAGGCCTAAAATATACTAATGTTAGGCCAATCGAATAAGATCCGTAAAAAGCGTTTTGCGGAATTAATATCCAGCAGGCTGGAACGTGTCCAAGGAGGTCTCATTGGCCCTTAGGGAAATTTAGGACTCAACTCAGCCTCAGGATCAACACATGAGCAAGCATTTCCCAAAAATAATGCACACCTCACCACCAACCAAATGAAAGTATTAAAACGATTTCCAGCTTCCTGGAAATTAATTCTTCGAAAAAGCCCAATTTGATTGATGTAGTTTCTACATATTGATGATTAAACACGTCAGAAATATTTAAGTAAACATGGTAACCGAGGGATAATCGAAGTGAAAACGCCGTGTCGAGCACGCTGTATAAGCCACAACCGTCAGGCACATGAAACATGCCGAGCGGGCACGTGACGTGCGATTTGTGACGACACCATGAACAGCAAAAGCAATTCTTCTGTATTCGTTATACAGAAGAATTGCTTTTGCTGTTCAGATTCATAGAAAATTAATCATTTTGTTGTAGGTATCGTGAAAGTGTTCCTGCTTATTTGTTCAGGCGCTGAATAGATTTACCTATATGACAATTATGACAAGTAAGTAACATCAAATCAAATTTAATTTGTCAAAAAAAAAGTAACATCATGAAATCATGATTATTTCTATAGTCTGGCAAACCATTTCTGTCAGTAGAAACGCGCGGCAAATTCAAAATACGTACATGTGGCAACCCTTTGTGATGAGACACCGTATTTCATGACGAACATTTCTATTCACATTGAATTTGTTTCTAGTGCATTTCACTCTCTCATCTGAAGTGCGAGTGAGATAAATTAAATTTAAACTCATTTTTAAGCCATATGTCAATTGCCTCAACTAGATGATCTGTTGCAGTTGATGACATATCAGACGAAATATATCCGTCTCCTTTTTACACACCGTAATTGTCACCTAATGAAAGGGGCGGAAATACCACCTAAAATTAAAAACATAAAATTTGACGATCATTGCTGCTTTTTTCACTGATTCTTAGTGTTGTCATACTTTTGTTCGCTGTACATTGCTACTGCGTTCGTTGGCTGGCCAGACTATAGATTGAAATTTGTCTGATTGATGTTTTTTTTTTGAGTTGCGACTCTACTTAGATTAGGTTTCTTATTATGGTTTTATTGCTGTTGTATGTTTTTTGTTTTAGACAAATTTTTGTATTTTACTTTTATAAAACTATGCACGTTATTTCATTTATTGTATAAAATCTGAACATATCAGGTTCAAACCCTGACTTGTACCACTGAGTTTTTCGGAACTTGTGTACGAAAAATCATTTGATATTTATCAGTCGCTTTTCGGTGAAGGAAAACAACGTGAGGAAACCGGACCTAATCTTTATAAGGCCTAGTTTCCCGTCTGGGTTAGGACAGCTGGCAGTTGCTTTCGTAAATACTAGTGCCTACGCCAATTCAGGTTGACAAGTGGACCCCAAAACGCTAGGAGGGTGATGACAGGATGATACAACATAATAAGTAATAACGAGTTTTAGGGGACTAACATCCAACGCTCTTAACTACCCGTTAATTACAAGCTTGAACTATTCGTAGCATAGTTGTGCTACGCCGTAGCTTCCGATATTCAGGGCTTCCGCTAGCTGGCGCGGACGCG
Organism: Pammene aurita; assembly: GCA_947086415.1. Taxonomy (NCBI): domain Eukaryota; kingdom Metazoa; phylum Arthropoda; class Insecta; order Lepidoptera; family Tortricidae; genus Pammene; species Pammene aurita. The sequence continues at coordinate 26,521,775 of OX352291.1, forward strand.
TGCGACGGATTTTAGCTACAATGACCACCGCGTGCGCGGGCGTCCACGCCAGCTAGCGGAGGCCCTCATATTTGTATATGAAACGCTCGACTCTCAGCATAAGGTAGAGTTCTAGGTGGCTACTTTATTACGTGAACAAGCCTTAGATCTCGCTTGTTAATAAACATATTGCAGTGTAGTACAGCTTTTTCTTCAAACTTGGTCTGACACACTGACGAGTGGCTAGGTTATCAGTTATCACGAAAATTAAGCCCATGTTAATAATTCGTCATTCAATGAACTGAAATGGTTGTTAGCGTTCAATAATACTTTTAGTTTATCGTATGAAGATAATTTCGTCTAATACTATTTGCATAAAATAAGTTAATAGAAAAAATCTTATTATAATAAAAATTAAGAAGCGGATTCAGAAATTGAGAAAAGTAAGCTAAAGTAGGCTAGGTTAATAATCCAGCAGTTATGTCGAATGAAATTAAGGGTAGCTGGAAAGTAATCCAAACTCAATGGAACTTTATCGGGTAGTTTGGGGGTATGCCACGAAGACTCTTATAAGTTTTCGACCTCGAGGACGTTGTGGAATTTAGAGGGGACATAAAAAAACATTTTTTTTCTATAGAGAATAGTGTTTATAGTGTTTAATATAATAGTGTTTAATATAAAGAACAATAAATTTCCTAAAAGTAAGCTGTCATACCAAATTTTCAGGCCATATATTAACGAAGATACATTCGAAAAAAGTTTATTAAAATTTAAAAAGTAGCTTATCTGTTTTTTTCGTCATAGCTATGTTAATTATGTCGATCAATCACCAATATTAACGTCTTTGAATACCTATAACATCCTAACTTTATGGATATATTATTTTTTGTAATGCTGTCAAGTGTCATCATACATTAATAGCAATTAATGTATGATATTCTGTTTATATTAAGTAAAAGTAAAGTTAAATCCTCTATATTGCACACCTCATACTAAGAAAACAGCACACCAAACCTATTTACATATGAAGAGAGGCAAACAACATGTGGCCTTATTGCTAATAAGCGATCTCTTCCAGACAACCTTTGGATGTATTATTTTTCGTTAAGCTGTAAAGTGTTATGACTTATGACACTTGAAAAGTCATAACTTTTCATAATTCCTAAATAAATTTGGTTCCGCCACCATATTGGAATCTCAACAATAAATTGGCTGTATCTTCGTTAATATTTGGCCTGAAAATATGGTATGACACCTTACTTTCAGGAAATTTATTGTTCTTTAACTTTGCCATACAAGGTGTACAAAAAAAGTGCTTAGTTTATAAGATATAAGCAAAAAACTGAAAAATATATAGTTTTTTGGACCCCCTCCAAATTCCACAAGGTCCTCGAGGTCGAAAACTTATCAGAGTCTTCGTGGCATACCCCCAAACTACCCGTTAAAGTTCCATTGAGTTTGTATTACTTTCAATGTGAAATGTACATAACTGCTGGACTATAATGCTAACAGGAAAGTTAATAATTTGTTAAATGCTAATATTTAAAGCGAAATCTGCCGCACAGCCTCTGATGGTTATTATAATGAAAAGAACTGAGGTAACAGCATGGGCGAAGTCATTTTACAATAATTATGATAAAAAGAAAACGTTAAAGTGTTTAAGTTTCAAAATTATATTTTAGTTCTTTATTTAGTCTTATTTGAAACTGTATAATTGTGAAAGTACATATGGAACTTTAAATAAGCATGCGTCATATTTCTCTCAATTTCCTCCGATGGAACGGTATGAGATATGCATTTAGTGTAAGAAGCTGTTTATTGGTGTGCAAACAAATTAATGCATGTATCTCTAAACCTGCTTGCCCGATTTGGGTGCGGCTTTCGGTACAGGATTATACGTGATCCACTCGCGAAGAATACACGATATTTTCATTTCAATTCGCTATGGATGCACTTCTATAAATGTTTACTTGCTAAGTTATAATATTGTTAGTGGTTTTTTTTTGGAACGAAGTTCCTTATCGGATGGTTGACGGATGGGGGGCTAGGCTAGGCGAAAAAAGTGTAATATTTTACCGTCACAAAAACCCGTCACAACTCATACGATTGAGAAATGTGTAATCTAAAGCAATATGTAAAAATAAAACAAAATAAAATAAAATAACATAATTTCGTTCCAACCGAATGTCCACACACTCACGCATTTTTAAAATTATAAATCAAGTCGTTTCAAATTTTATTTTAGGTAATAGTTACCTATTAGTAAAATATTTTAAAACAAAATATAAGAAAACAATCAAGTTTTAAGAGGTATAAATATACAGCCATTTTATTATTATTCACGCGTCTAATTAAAAACTTTTTTCAAAACAAACGAACAACGCAGGACATTTTTTTAAATGGCGGCCGCATAGTGGCGGCGAAACAAAGGAGTCATTTCTCGAGGAGCACTGTAGTATCGATATATTTCTAGTATGTGCAGTGAATGCAGTGTTTGCGGGGCCTGAATTGAGACCGCCTCCGGCTGCGGGTAGCATACTTTACGTGTATGTAAAATGGAAGTCTCATAGACTCTTAGAAATGAGGAATCTGGGAGCCAAAATCTGTCCTTGAAGAAATGAAATATGCATTACAGGCAAGTTTGTCATAGATTGATAATATTATACTAAGGAATATCTTCATTTTATGTTATTTTCATACCGTCACGCAAATAATTTCGTGATTCAAAGGATGAACTGAAATATTTGCACATCAATAAACCATAAAGCTCTATTCCTGGAGCGGCCAGAGCTATATTTCCACTCTGCGAAAAGTATTTGCAGAAAAATCATACCAGCCTATACCTAAAAACTATTTCAAAAATCGATTACACGCATTTTCGTCATCGTTCTCAATGGGTTAACAGCTCCATATGAAAACGACTTCATGTGCTGTTTTTTTTTAGGTGTAAAAAATATTCTACTACATCTAGTTAAAAAAAACATACTAGCCTAGTCGGTAGTGACCCTGCCAATGAAGCAGGAGGTCCCGGGTTAGAATCCTGGTCAGGGCATTTATTTGGGTCTTTATCACGATTAAATTTGTACCCGAGTTATTGATGTTTTCTATATATTTATCTATATAAAAATAAGAATAAAAACATTTATTTTTGACGCTTAATACATGAACATTGAAAGACGATAACAAAGAACGTGCATCACAAAATCTATCTATTACATATATCGTCACCTAATTACCCCACACAACGCAAGCCTTATATTTATTGAGTTTACTGTGGGACTAGGTTGATTTATGTAATATTGTCCCATAATATTTATTTATTTATTTGTTTAATTTCGCCGGTAAGTATAGTTTTACTCTATTTATCATTAGTATTACGTTTATGATGAACGTTTTAATCTAATTCGAAAGTCACGCTTTCGTCATTCAGTCAGTCATTCATTATTTTGACATTACCATATTTAACACACTTAAGGCTGATATCTTCTATATTTTGTTTGAATTTACAAGCAAATATGATACTCCGCGGGTTTTGTTTGACATTTGCAAGGACTGCATCCGATAATGAACCATATGATAACATTTATAAAGTCGACTATATATTGCTCTATTTAGTATTATGAAGTTGCGTGGTACTTTGTTTTAGTGTGGGTGCGTAGTAATCAGAGAGAGTTATGCATTTGTGTGCACATATTTTATATGTGTGCTACCTGACCCCCCTCAAGTAGATAGATAGATAGATTTATTATTTCTTGTAGAAAACCACACAGTATTTTACATCATAAAATAAAATGGATTCACTAAAAGATCGTCACTTACAATACAATAACATAAAAAAATCAATCAAAAAAAATTACAGAAAAAAAAGTCAGTGGTAAAATATAAAGAATGTCAACAGGGATTTTGGCAGGCTTTTTTTTTGGAAAGATGAGGCGAAGCGTCCTCCAAATATAGAGCTTTATGCAATAAAATAAACATTTCAAAATACGAGCTAAATCAAAGACAAACATTAGGACATTTGTGAAGGTGATTTAATAATAATTTCTAAATTAAGAATAAATACGAGTATATCGTAATTTTAAAATAATACATTTTAAAATTAGCCTTAGTCGCTAGCAAATAAGTAATGAACCAAAATGAATGGTAAAATTGTCCATTAAAATACAATAAGTGGTCCCGAATCAATTTTCGATGGCAACTCGAACGCACTAATGGAACGCTTACAGCGCTGAATCAGCGATTATTAATGAAGCTGTCAACGACCAAGAAGGCAAAGATTGCAAAAAAGTAAAGATTGATCAGAGAAAAAGAGTTGCTGATTGTCTTCTAATTGCACTAAAAAGTACTACGTATAAACGAAAACATTTAATTGCCAAACGAGTGCGATACTCGTATAGACCGTTAATCATATTTGTGATCTGTACCTCTACCACGAGTCATTACAGAAAATTCTGAAACCTTTCTGCAGTCGTTAACGAATCAACGGGCTTCGAATAGTTTTCCTTCGGTATCGACAGCAAGAAATTCGAAATCTCTATGCTGACATACATCCGTCTCATAGGTAGAACGAGACGGATGTAGTCAGTGCAGTTTGTTATCGATAGGTTTTATTAAAACGCTACCATAAGACACTAATTTGACATACGTCACCGAAAAATACCGTATCGACTGTAGAAAACTCTTTCACAATCAAATTGTAGGGTGAGATGTCAAAACATGGTGAAAGTGAAAACCATTCGTATTTATTGTGTTATATTTATATATTATTAATTGATGAAATAATATCGACAAAGCCTTATATTAAGCATAATTTGTTAAGAAGACTGCATAGTATGATAACTGGAACTGGAAAACGAAACGGTAAATTTCAAGCCGATATGAGAAATAGAAATATCCACATCAACACTTCAATAAGAATAATTTAAAAAAAGAAATCTAGACCCAAGAACTGCTGAATATTTGTGAGATTTATGTATTAATAGTCAAATAATCTGATTTTAAATCGACACAAAAATACCAACTCTAACCTAAAATGAATGGTAAGTAGTTGAAATTTGATATGATAGTTATAAACACTTTCATTTTCAATCATAATAATTACAATGAAACTGTGAAAAATAACAAATAATATTGAATCATCTTTTACAGGTTCTTGTGCATCATTCATTTCTGATTGATTGCTGTAGCAGCTAACTTATCACCGGCAAGGCAAACTATTTATCCCAGGAAGGTGTATTATTTTATATTCAAGAAGTAACAACTGCGTTTCAGGCCGGCATCTTCGAATTATTGCATCCAAGTACTATAAAATAGTGCTTACTTAAAAGACATCCAGATTTATACAGGGCACTTTGAAATGATAATGTACATAATTATATTAAAGATTTATTTATTGCGAAATAGCCTTTTAAAGTAACATTGTCACAAACTAGAAACTTATAAGTACTACTAACAATTACTCGTACGTGTAACTTATAAATAGAAATAAAACTATCATTATGCAAGAAGCGGCAAAGCCGCAATCCTGCGTTGTGTTATGTATGAAAACCGGCGGCTTGCTGGAGCATCTTTAGCTTCCCTTGTGCGTTTGTTAGGTCGTGAGGCTCCGTGCCCCTTGCTCCACGGATCGATTGCCTCGACACCAACAATAGTTAGACGAACGACAACTATATGTAATAGTCTTGTAGTGATTTCGGATGTCGGGCGCCGCTCCGGCTTGTTCGCTGGTAAATAAATTAAAGGACTTGGCCAACGTGTCGGCGTCGACGCAGGTGGGATGTGTAACAATAGCGAACTGCCTATACTTTAGAGAATCAACAACATCCTGAAAGGGTACTTATCCTTTTGTGATTATACAATAGACCTAAATAATAAGAAATAAACCTATGATCCACTATGATCTTGATCACTAAAAGTCGAACTGTCATGTTGACAAAATAACCAAATAAATTAAGAATCACCTAACACTACATATGGTCGTAGTTCTAGGACGTTTTAAACTAGTAGTGTTATTTGTACATTTGACATTTCATCAATTTGGTTTTCTTAGGTAATCCTATATCCTACGACGAAATAAATATATGGATGGATGGATGAAGTACTGACAGTTTTCACCCCTTTTCCTAGCTTTGAATATGTATGACGAAATACGTAATTTCCCTGTTTAAAAAAAAGTTGCAATCGGTGAACGTTATGAAAAAATAGTAAAAATAAAGATCCTGACGAATTGAGAACCTCCTCCTTCGAAATCTTGAAGTCGGTTGATAACATTTTATGCGTTAAAAGTCACGCGCGTTTAAATCAGGTAAAAAAAAGGCTTACTGTCATAGCTTGTATTTCAGTAAGCCAGAAACAAATTTCATGACCAATCGCAAGGCGTCCCAGGCGATTATAATTTTTGAAGTGGTTAAGGACGAAGTATAATGATGACTCGCGTAGGTCAGCTGTCGCTCCGTTGGTGGGTTGCGGAACGTCAGTATTTGATGCTCTTATTATCAGGAAAATCGTCAGCCGGCTGATTTGAGGTAGAAAAACCGTCTGCTTATACCCTAAATACCATATATTCATGTGACTAGTTTACGGTTTTTTCAGTGCTATACAGTCGGCTGATGATTTTTATTTTATTTGTAATAGCATATAAATTATCACCTGTTTCAACTGGGACGCGATGGTCATTTTATTTTATATATATTTTATGTGAGAAAATGGCTGCTGTTCCTCAACCCACTCAAGGAACGGCAGCTGACCATCACGAAGCTTGATTATTTACCGCCCTTAACCACTTAAAATTTACCGCTTGGGACACGATGACCAACGGAAATTATTCCTGGTTTACGGCCTAGCAAGCATTTATTTTTAAGCATATTAAACACCCACAAAAAGTAGGGTATTTTTTCAGAGCTAGTACGTTTTCTATGCTTATTATTGATCACTGCTCATATAATTGTCTACACAGTTCTAAACCTTCAGATAAAATGTACTTAGGAAGTAAAACCTTTTTGGCGTACCTACAATCTGTTTCGGTTGGTGTGAAGGATGTGACGTTTGTCACGTCACGTCACTTTGTAAAGTATTGAAATCTACACAAACGAAACAAGCAATCGAACGTTCGTGAGCGAATTGCATAAACGCTAATTTAACTTATGGTATGGCAGTAATTTTTAGTTCTATAAGTGACCGCTAGAGGCTCTGCACAAATTCTCCATACAAATAATTTACGAATTCGTGAACGAATCTCGAATTGGGCTTATTTGCATGACTCGTGGTAGAGGTACTGGGTATACTGAGTGTTCTATCGACAGCATACCAATATGTCGATAGATTTCAATGCATTTAAACAGCAAATACGTTGAAAAATGATAATTAATCTTAGAAATACGAACCCTGCCGAAGCCTGCGCTGTGGATTTAAATCATGTTTGCTGGTTATTTTCTCTGATCAAATAAATAAACGACATTCTTTATCTTAGAAATTTGTATGAAGTACATCTCACATCAATACACATTTGAGAATAATAATAATATCTCATTCTTACGTTATTTGTTGTTTGTTGAGGAAGTGAGAACGATTTAGGTTAAATGACGATAGAGTTAAAATCAAAGTAGTTTTTTACGTTAACAGACACACTTACCTGGTTTGTAACTGCTATCCTTGTCGAAAGCCAAACAAGTCTATTTACCTGCAAATAAACAGTAAACACATTAGTTGTGATACGAGATAAACGTAATATTGTGAGCACTTTTATATTTACTTTCTACACAGGATACAGAAATGGATGAATTTGTTTACTAATAATGATGGATGACTTATTATTCGTGTTCTTGCTAGCCCATCTGTTATTGTTACTTTTACTGAAGTAGTTTGAATAGGTGTGTTTAAATATAGCATAAGGTCTTTTCCGGGTCGTCAAAGAGACGACAAGAAAAAATATCAAGCAAGGTTAGGGAAAATTTCGTTGTGCTTATCAAAATACCATAAATGCACTCAGAAAGAGGAAAATTATCGGGTCTGTTTGTTTGGTTTTTATACAAGGTGACATTAGTCATTGCTTATTTTTGTGTTACATTTTTGCCAGGGATCAGGTGCCGTATTCTAATTATAAATAGGTACATAAATAAAAGATTAAAACAAAACTATCTTAAATATAAATCGAACACACAACAAATAATCAATCAATATTAAAGTTGTTTGGCGTTGCATCAGAATAATTTTCAAGCAAATTATGATATTTCTTATTCAGACGTTTAGGCTCTAGCTGTTTTGCGTAGTTTAATGCGTTGAAGTTGGATCGTGTCTATCCTTGTATTAATCATAGAATACGGCCCAAAATAACAATAATTGTAATCCTTGTAATTTATAACAACAAAGTTACTATGTAATTAGATGTAGTAAGTATTTGTAGCAAATATTTAAGCTTATGAATTCTTCTACAGTAAAGTGACTTAACCACCTTTCCAAGTCGCACCAATCCAAATCTTTAAAAAAAATCTAAACTTATTTGAAAAAGCTACGTTTGGTAATTCATTTCAAGCCAAATTAAATTTTGCAATAGTTCAACCTTATTTGAACCTTAAATCGTAAGCTTTACGTTGAAATTCAATTGACACGAATGTGGTCGATAAATCATACTACGTCTGGAAAAGAGTTAATAAAAGTTTACAACTATCAAGCGCTTGACTAGAGTCTATAGACATCCATATTGACAGATATCAAATTGACCAACAAACACATGGCATAAAAATTTTTTACGAAATAAGATGTACAGTCAGCTGCAGAGAAAAGGTACCACCCGCCATACAAGTTTGTAGGGCACGGTGGTACCTTTTCTCTGCAGCTGACCGTACATATACACTGTATAAGAATTTACTTTTACTGTATACCTACTTGCCGCTACCACTTGTCAGTTTATTCGAGTTTCATCGACATCATAAAATTAAAAAAAACTGGCGCTGCAACGTCGAGCAACTGCAACGGCGACGTTAATTCGTCTACTATAATGCAATGAAACCAGTGTCGCGAAAGCGCTTGTTGAATGTAAGCAGTCACAACCTGGAAACTACATAATGCATTAAGCGTAAGCTATGATGCTAGTTGCTGATTCTGTCTGGAGAAAACGTTGACTTTAAAGCAGGTATAGGCAACGTACACACTAGTTTGATAACAGACAAAAACATGCCGAAATTGCCACCAAGTAAAAACTGCTAAAGGAGAGGCCTATACTCAGCAGTGGGTGGATACGGGCTGAATATATAGATAGAAAAACTGCTATCCAGACATTTTATAAAACGGTTTAATGATTTTATAAAAAGAACAACGACTATGTTATTGCTAATACCCAACCGTAAAGATATCTGACCAGATTCACTCTCTCATGTTGCCGCGTTTTTATGCTATTTTTCAGCACCTGAACACATTTTTTCATACTTCACAACGCTTTGTAAAGAACTTTTTTTTCTAAAAGGCCATCTTTCTTAGCTTCACGCAATAAATATATCCAGTTCTGCATAATACAAACCTAGGGCGTTTGGAATATTAAATACGCTGGTTACATTGTTATTCCTTCAAAGATACCCTCGCTCTCAGCATTGCAGCTCCTTGCAAACGAAACTCTCATGTCGTTGTTCTCGGAACATGAATAAATTGCTTTTCGTTTAATCCATCACAACTTGACGGCTTTGTTTACCTTGTAAAAAATAGGTGACGGTACCGACGTATGACAGTCGGTTTATAGAAAAGTATATAAAATAAATACAATATGTCCCGGGTGCGATCCTGGTAATAGTCAATTTCCCATAGCATTGTGCGTGTGATAGATGTAATTTCAGAAATTTAGTGAAGGAGTAATCAATTTCACATATTTTTTTTAGATTATCGATAAAGTGTGCGAGGAAATCGTAATCGAACAAAGGTAGAGGCATTGTACTTAGTCGGTTCATAAGGGTATTGACTGGTAAAATAGGAACATTACCCAAGTAACACATCAAAGCAGTATAACGGCCGTCTTACAGCATATCTGTATGCTTTTAGCATTTTGAGTTCGTTTTATAGTAGCATTATAAACGTTTATAGTGCTGATATAGGTCTTAAATGGGCACAAATTACCCAGCCTGAGATCCTATACAGGTCATTTAATAGCATTGCAGGCGCATTATGTCTGCGCTATTAGCATTATCGTTGTCAAGGAAAGTGCCAATCGCCTCAAAGAAGCATTAGTACGCTCTATTAAGTTGCCGACTGCATTAAAGAAGCCTTAATACGGCCAAAAAACTTGCTAATCGCAGTAAAGAAGCATAAGTACTCTCGATTAACTTGCCGATCGCAATACAAACGCATTATACTAGCATAAGAGTGTAGTAAAATAAACCTTACGTCAATGCAAAAACGTCTCTAATACCGACGGAACAAATGTTATAATACAATGAACGTTGTGATTTAACTACTTTGTCTCGCAATATAAAATGGACGAAGACGGTACAAAAAACTGAATGAGTGACATGTCATATTTGTTTGCATCCTAACAAAATTTATAAAAGTTTTTGACACTTTTACGTTATTATATCCTTCAAATATTACTGCGCAATGTAGTTTAATGTAAATGTGTATATAAGTTTCATTGAAAATTTTCACGCGCCTTTGATTTATTGTGGTTTTGCTATAAAATATTATAAAAAGATATGCGTCAAATAAGCAAAATAATTGTGTAATCCTCGTATAGAACGAGTTTTGCATTATTAACATAATAGTGTTGGTTGAGCAGTCTTAAATTAAGTAATTTCTTTATTATATAGGTATTTTCCTTGTATAAAATAGGTCCGCATGATTTTATTTTTAGGTTATTAATTATTTACAAAATGGCGTTGGTCTATATAGACGGAGAGCTAGCCCCGTCCACGTCGGATATGACAATAATGAGAGCAACCAAACCCCTCTAGTCAGTTTGGTATATTATGCTTATTTCTAGATCTGGACATCTGGCAGCTTTAAAGTAGTGGAGGTCAAAGAATGCAAACCATTTCAAGAAAATAAATCCTAGAGATCTGGGTTTGATGCAATATTATGAGAAACTATACAAATACTATACAATATTAAGAGAAATTATACAAAAGTTTATGTTGCGAGAAAGTAGTGCCAAACGATGTATAATAAAATATAGTTCATAGTTTTCGCCTACTGTTTTTGTTTCCGTAATAATCATACATCGGGGTTTTCGGTGCGGGAACGATTTGAGAAAGAGTAGAGATAAACAGATAGGTTGAGAGTTAGTCTGAGAAAATATCATATTATGCTTAATGAATAACTACCTCTCTGTGAATAGCTTACACACTATGATAAGAGCTTTTTTTCTTAGAGGCATGTTTGTATTGACTATACTACTACTGATATACTTAGTATTTTAAAAATGCAATTGCATATCCGAAATTTATTAACTAGATCTACCTAAGACAAAGACACGGTATAGTAAGTGTCAAATATTAATCTTGACGTCCGATATTTATGAACTATTTGATTAACTGAAGAGGTTGACAATGATCAGTCATTACATGAATTAATAAAAAAATACTTGAAAAAATCATAGGTATATGTACCTACAATATATATACATAATAGTCAGCTATTATATATAAATTGTATATACCTATGATTATTTCGATCAATTATTCTTTAGGTAGAAACGTGCTAGAGTACATTCTGTTTTTAAGTTAATGCCTACTCTTTGGCTAATGTCAAACATTCCCGCACCGAAAACCCCGATGTATGGTAATAGACAAAATTTTTTGGTCTAACTTTTTTTTTATCGATTTTTGACCAGTTTTGAGTCGATATTCCAACATATTAACTATAGATAGAATTATAAGGCAAACGACTATCGGTTTTTGAATCTTTTATCTCCATTCTGTAGAGCCGGATCTTGAAATAAATGAGCCGTTATTTTTTTATGATATTTTTAAAATATGGTCTAAAAACACTTTTATCGATATTCGAATGGTGTAAAGAATCTTACGTATACGTAATCTACATATTAGGGTTCCTCTTTGATGTCTCTAAAAACTGTAGACAGATTTTAATTTTTAACTAATTAAAACAAAATTTATGACCATAAAACCACTTTTTTAGCCTAAACCGGTTCGACTTTGATGTCAAATATCTCGTGGACAATGAATATTGAAGTAAATATAGGATACTATATTGTTTAAAGCCGTTACTGATAATATGATAAGCTATATAAATAATTAGAAAACTAAGGGAATCAGATCCAAGGTCGTTGGCGCCAGGGAGCCCCTTAAAATATAGGCCCTGTCCTTTATAACTGAGACAACTTCGGCAATTTTTACCTAATTTGGTATTACTATTTTCCAATTAAAACATTTTGCTAGTCTGTCACTGTGACCTCCACCCATTAAAAGCTGCCAGATGCCAGGATCTAGCAATAAGAATAGTATAGCAATCTAACCAGACGGGTTTTGTTGCTCTCATTATTTTGTCATATCTGACGTGGCTAGCTCTTAGTCCAATAGCAGCTCAGTGACCCTTAAATAGTACATTACTTACCTAGGGCTGTAAAAAAAAGAAAGACCGAAATCGCAGGTATTTGGGACCCGAGCCGCAGGCGAGGGTTGTAAATATGCGATAGAGGGCTTTCTTTTTTACTGCCCGTGGTGAGTACACAATTTTACGTCCCCACCTGGCCATAATGCGAGTTTTACCGTAAGCTTAGCGAGCGGTAAAACTCACATTATGGCCAGGTGTGACGTAAAAATGCCTTATTTATGCCTACAGCATTACACGTGAATAATTATGCTATTAAACAACATTAAGCATTTATTTATGCTATTGTAGAACCTAAGGCACTAAAACCGCTAAAAGCTGTATAGGGGCTGTTCATAAATTACGTCATCAATTTTTTGATAGTAAAGCTGCCAAATAAAGTGACGTCATTAAAAAAAATGCGTTTTAAGCTTAATTGTAAAATAAAAAACTATTTAGTAGATAATATTTTATAGCATTAAAAGTTTATAGAAACACGACTTTCATTCCTTTTTTTACACATTGATGATGTGATCTTCGGAATGAACGCCCCCCCCCCCCCTCCTACGTCATGCTACCATCATCCGATGTCCAGACCCCCCCCCCCCATTTGAAATGACGTAATTTATGAACAGCCCCTTATAGTGAATTACTTGGCTTTATAATGGTTTATATTATTGCTATTATACTGCATTAGGAACGTATTGCCTACTTATAAATGCTATTGTACACCCTAAGGCATTAAAAATAGCTGAAAGCTGTATAGCGAATTTACGTGGCATTATAATGGCTAATATTCATGCTCTTAAACAGTATTAAGCATTTATTTATGCTATTGTAGAACCTAAGGCACTAAACCAAGCCGAAGCATTAGTGTAGCAAACCAAAACACAACTGTACATCATTCAGCTGTACAGTTGCATGTTGTTCGCTGCACTAAAACTAATGGCTAAACAAAAGCATTTACATATGCCATTATACAACCGTTATACAGCGTAAAGCATCATAAAATGCTATTGTAGAACCTAAAGCACTAAAAACAGCTGAAAGCTGTATACCGGATTTAAGTGGCATTATAATGGCTAATATTCATGCTCATAAACAGCATTAAGCATTTATTTATGCTATTGTAGAACCTAAGGCACTAAACCACACCGAAGCATTAGTGTAGCAAACCAAAACGCAACTGTACAGCATTCAGCTGTACAGTTGCATTTTGGTTCGCTGTACTAAAACTAAAGGCTTTAAAAAAGCATTTATACATGCCATTATACAACCGTTATACAGCTTAAAGCATTATATAATGCTATTGTAGAACCTAAAGCACTTAAGTGCTTTTAAACAGTCGAAAGCTGTACAGTTGCGTTGTGGTTTGCTGCACTAAAGCTAAAGGCTTTACAAAAGCATTTAGATATGCCATTATACAACCGTTATACAGCTCAAAGCATCATATAATGCGACAAGTTGCTCGGTGAACGTATATAAGAGTTAATACGGTCCTTAAGTTCGAAATAAGTTAACTATTCATATGTTATAATGCTTCCTGTGTTACTTGGGTAGGCACTGTTAGGGATTGCTTACTATTTCAATATATATGGTAAAAAAGCCTGTTTAACAGTGATCAATTTATGATATGCGATATAAAACTACGTCAAAAACACGCGCCCTGTTCGAGTTGATTTTGACCCTAATTATTTTTATTCAGTTTTAAGAGGCTTCAGTATTGCATACTGCATTAGCTTGATCTTTTACCTTCATTTTAATATATGATTAACGTGGGTCTGACCTTGATGTATGGCATCAAAATCATCGTGTTTTGCTCAAATCTGAAAAATACGTTAAGATTCAGGAGGAGAATAGCTGAAGCACAGACTTGTAAGTCAACTAAATATAGGTTGCAAAAAATGCCTTAATTTTCTACTTTCATAAAAATAACAATTTGTAACTCCTGGACAACTACAAAAAATGATCTTCACCAACTTTTGTAAAGTATAATTTTATATAACGGCGTGTTTGGATCTGACAACAATCATCAAGTTTACAAGGATCTATAAAATATGCGATCTTGATTTTAAGTTAATCGTAGTATATTTAAATGTGTATGAAATGAGCTTTCTAATCATGTCTCTATTTTTTAAATAAAAGCTTTGTATTATATTTTATCACTCAAAACTCTTGTGACAGAACTTATGAACCGACGAAGTATTTTAATCTGTACGAAATAAGCTTTCTAGTCATGGGTACATCTTTAGAATAAAAACTTTGTATAATATGTTATCACCCAAAACTTTTGTGACAGAACTAATGAACCGACTAATTACTAAAGGGTAAAGTCTAAAATTGACAGGTGATTTTGAAAATTTTGGCTGTTTCATACATTTAGACCGATCAGATGTTGACGTTTTCTATGGGGAAGCTAAACATTTTTTCGTGATTTCGGAGTTGCTCCCATAGTTAAAGTTGTTCAGTATATTGCCTACCTAATTACCTCGCTCAATATGAACGCGGGTGATGAATATTTCACCCTGTATGTCATTATCTAGTTCCCACAAGCCTTATGTAAGAGCTTACTGTAAGATTGTCCCTCAGTTAGTATGGAAATCCATATAGAACGTGACCTATTTGAATCGTCCGTGAGTACATTAATGAATTTATACGAGTATATAGGTATTTTTCATAGAAAAGTTCAATATAAAATCAAACTTGTGTTCAATATGTGCGATATCATGATGATTCTATTTTTACTGCCGTACTAATAGTAGCTTATTCCAACTGACGACCGATTTCTACCACCTCCGACGAACGAAGTTATGATTGGTCAATCAAAGTTTTCAAACTAAAATAAACGGCTTTCTCACATAGCCTGTATGCGTCGTCTCTGAGGGCATATGCACATCCACAATAACCTCGGGTAATTTTTCATAGCTAATACGATTTATATATTTTTATCGTTCACTGCCCACGATCCACGCGATTTTCCTATTTTTTTCATACATTTGTTGCATAAAAATCGCATTTCATCAGTGTGAATTAAGCATTTGAGTACAGAGTTACTTAATATTAATTCTATTATTCAACTAACTATAAACAGATTCAATTGGAAGAGATTAATTGTACATAAAGATTAAGCAATAGTTGATGGCACAAAACTTTGTGAATGTTTTCTTATACGACTGTAAGTTCCGGGAGGCATTTGGCAGAGCAATTCGATTCCGGAAT
Organism: Pammene aurita; assembly: GCA_947086415.1. Classification (NCBI taxonomy): domain Eukaryota; kingdom Metazoa; phylum Arthropoda; class Insecta; order Lepidoptera; family Tortricidae; genus Pammene; species Pammene aurita. Next base: position 26,537,498 of record OX352291.1, read on the forward strand.
AGCAGTTCCCGGAAATAGAGGATTTACTATAAAACAGCAAAATGAGAAATGTATTAGAAATGCTACACTTGCGTCAGGGTGCTGCTTATTTTGATGATAAGATGTATCGCGGGATTCGCGGTGAAATTTCTATCAGAGTACATACGAGTTGAATGAGCGAATGTACCATTTTGAGTTCTATAATTTTTATTCGTAATATTCGCTTCTCGAGTGGCTAAAGGTTCTCGAGTGGCGACCACGAACCGGAAGGCGCAGCGTGGGTAGACCCCCCGAAAGGTGGACTGATGACCTGGTGAAGGTCGCGGGAGTCCGCTGGATGCGGGTGGCGCAGGACCGGTCATTGTGGAACTCTTTGGGGGAGGCCTATGTCCAGCAGTGGACGTCTTTCGGCTGATATCATGATGATGATGATGATGATTCGCTTCAGTAATCATGATTACTCAATAGAAGTATTTTAATTCATAATTAACGATACTAAAGCGGATTATACTATATACCTAACAATTATATAGCATTGCTGTGAAAAAATCGGGTGGCCTGAACCACGCACTACTAGCATACCTAATACAGTGGTTTCTTTTTTTAGCGAACTCGAAGCAAGGCACACCGAAATCACACCATCTCTACGCGTATAGGTTAACTACTCTTTTGTCTACTGCTATCCGAGATCGGCACTCAAACAAAGCACGGACAGTAACACGTCTGCTTAATTAGGTTATCGTTTGGGACTAATAGGCCAAGCAAATAAGATCTATATAAAGTGTTTTGAAGAATTAATTCCCAGCAGGCTGGAAATCGCTTTAATACCTTCATGTGATGCGTGAAATGTTTGTAATCCGAGTTTGCCCAATCCCAAGAGGTGTGCATAACTTTTTAGCGAAATTTTTGCTCTTTGTCAAGTTTTTGCTTGTAGCTCGAAAACAGTACTTCAAAGATATGTGGTATGGAAGTCAAAATACGAGTTTTTCAATTAAATGAGTCATTTTCCCGGTTTATAACTTTTGATTTCAGCTGTACCGCTGAACCGAATTAGAAGTTAAGTTACTCACTCGACGTAGAATTTAACCCTTTTTAATATTGATATACATGAAAAATAGATTGAAAATAGATGTCATATACTTCAGAAAAAGTGACCAAACCCTCCGGTGTTTATATACCAGATTGATATACATGACATTTTCCGTCGGACGTACTGTTTTCGAGCTACAAGCAAAAACCTGACAAAGAGCAAACATTTCGCTAAAAAGTTATGCACACCTCTTGGGATTGGGCAAACTCGGATTACATGCATTTAGGACCACATGAAGGTATTAAAGCGATTTCCAGCCTGCTGGGAATTAATTCTTCGAAAAAATCTAATTTTCTTGGCCTATAAGTCAATTTACTTATAGTTCATGATATCTTGTTAGTTCACTGCCTGCTTTAAAAAGCGGCGACAGCAACATGACAACTGCGACATACTATATATTTTATAATAGATAAAAATGGAATGATATAAATTAGACATCATTCAACATGCCAACATACGTCACTTTCTTTTTTGGGTATATAAACGTTCTTACGTACGTACGTAAGAATGCATAAACGTAATCATACCCATATGTAACCCATATCCTAAAATCTTGTAAACAAAAAGATAATTTACAACTTACGTAATAGTTTGTTTTGCGATTGTACTGACTAAACTTCGAGAAAACGTGATTGATATTCAGAGAACAGTGAAATCCTCATCCTATTTAACTAAATAGAATACAGAACATGTAGTCTATCCGTAAGTGAGTGACCGTGACTACACGAAAAACTACTTTTTCTCCGTACTTAGTCGACGGTGTAAATAGCGAAGAGCGTGCCAGTTCCGAACTATTTTTTGCTTGCCGACCGAAACTGTTTAGCAGTAATTATTACGCAGACACATCTAAATGGCTCATTTTTATGTTGAAATAGCAACAGAAGAACACTGATAATGAGATGGAAGTAATAGTACATGTACATTGTGTAACGTGGAAAACGTGGTAAAAGAATTTTTGTGAACGAGTCTAAATAATTGGATCACGACGGCGAAGCCCGAAAGGACGAAACAACTTGATTTGTAGTATTTTTACCCTCCGAGTTACGGTTGAATTTCTAATTATATAATTTTTAAGAAAAAAAAACCGACTTCCATGGGGGTAGCCGGTGATGCATTATTGTAGATGGTGCACTTAGACTCCATACAATGAAATAACTTGCTTAACAAACGCAGCGGAGAGGACAAATCGCCAAACGTGAACTATGCGTCGTTGAAGAGTTCCGTTCTGATCATCATCAGCAGTTCCACTTCATCAAATGTCACTCTTTTGAATGAAAATGCTTGATTTGTTGATAAAAATACAAAAGTCACTTTATGTACGCCTTTAAGATTTGAGGAATTCCCTCGATTCCTTATGGAACTCATCATCAGAACTTGAGCTTGACGAAAATTGGTCCTGACAATCTAACTTGCTTAACAAACACAGCGAAGGGGACGTATCGCCAAACGTGAACTATGCGTCGTTGAAGAGTTCCGTTCTGATCATCATCAGCAGTTCCACTTCATCAAATGTCATTCTTTTGAATGAAAATGCTTGACTTGTTGATAAAAATACAAAAATCACTATGTGTAAGCCCTTAAGATTTGAGGAGTTCCCTCGATTCTTCATGGATCCCATCATCAGAACTTGAGCTTGACGAAAATTTGTCCTGACAATTAAACTTGCTAAACAAACACAGCGAAGAGGACAAATCGCCAAACGTGAACTATGCGTTGTTGAAGAGTTCCGTTCTGATCATCATCAGCAGTTCTACTTCATCAAATGTCACTGTTTTGAATGAAAATGATGGATTTGTTGATAAAAATATAAAAATCACTATATACATACACCCTCGATTCCTCATGGATCCCATCATCAGAAATGCGTTTTGACAAAAACGGGACCAATCTGTATATATATACTTACAATCAAAAAAAGAATTTTCAAAATCGGTTCAGACATGACGGAGTTATGGAGTAACAAACATAAAAAATTAAAAACAAAAAAAAAAAAATCAAAAAAAAATACACGCCGAATTGAGAACCTCCTCTTTTGAAATCTTGAAGTCGGTTAAAAAAGTGACTTGACACATGACTGACAGTTAAAATGTTGCCTGGAATAGTAAAAATTAAATAGTCATGGGTATATGTCGATTAAAAGTATCGAAAAGTGTAATGTTGTACTAAACACTACCAATACGATTCCATTTAAAGGATCCATAAGCGTTAGGAAATTAAATTATCATGTAACAGCCTGAAATGCTACAATATTCAAATCAGACAAAAGTTTTGACATACGTTGCCGCTGATAAATCGTATAGTTATGTTATACAACATATCATACACTTATTTTTCTATCTCGTCGAACGAGCGGAGCCCAAGCGAAGTGAAGTTATAGACAGCTTCGAATGAAACGGAAACGGAACTATCAGCTGGCTACCTGGACATCGCTGCATTTCGATGGCTTTTTGATTTTGAATAGTTGTTGCGGTAACTGTAGTAACATTTTTTCTAATCTTTATGAAATTTATTGGGGTTATAGCAGAAATCAATATAATTTTAGAGTTCATATATGAGCAGGATCGATCAATGGGTTATGGAGCAAGAAGGCGCAAAATAATCATCATAAGAGTCTTGTTATATTGGTCAATGCATTTACAAGGAAATCGCGAGTTCTCAGTTCGAGGCGGACTACTATTATATAGTTTCTATAACTCTGAGCTCTTTATTATGTAGGCGACATATTGGATGAACATTGTTCTGGCTCTAATTCTTGCACGTCCACAGGAATCCGTAATCCGAGGCAACATCACTTAATAAATCAATTCAACACTTCTACGAGTAATAAGAATAACAACAAAACGTAACGATATTTACGAACAGTCAGAAGCCGATATTTCTCAAAAATACCTACTTAACTACTTCTAAAATAGACGAAAAGATACTTGGATAATTATTCGTTCGCATAGAATTCGGCTATCGTGTGGCCCTCTGAAAACGTTTTTTTTTTCGGGATAAAAAGTAGTTAAGTATCCTATGTCCTATTCCTCACTCTAAGCTACCTCTGGCGCCATTTTAGAGACATGCGTTCAGCAAGATATTCACTCACAAACTGAACGGCAGGCATGTTTGTAGAGAAATCCCAATATTGTCCCGACCGCCGTGCGCTTGGAGATTTAACTAACCGGAGCGGCCATTGACAGGCTTTCCCCTCTGCCGAAAACAATGGTCAATAAATAAGACCAGTGGTCATATTTATTGTACGGACAGACGTTTATCTGACGTGGCTATTTGTACGTTACGTACGAATAGCCATACATTTGACGTTCGCCTGCCCCGCAAAAATCGGCAGACTTTTTTTGTAAAGAAAATGAGAGACATGGCCGCTCCGGTTGGTTGAATTCACTAAGCCATGTGCCCGGTATTAACCCTACGGCAGGTGTATGAGTAGCCGCCTTTAGAAATTATTATTGTCTCCAATTGTACAGAAGTTATAAATTGACTTTGATTTGTCGCGTACCGCATAGTTTTATCAACAACTAACAGTCATTCCGTAAAAGTAACGTATTTTCCACATCATGTTGCAGCATTCTTCAGCCTTAAAGCCTTAATCAAGTTGCAGCGACAATATCGCAACCAATAAGTCGCGGCGTTTGTAGAACCCTTAATAATTAAATAAAAATATCGTTATGAACAGCACTGGCCGAATTGCGGCAACATTTGTGTTTGTTGACTTGTCAAGTCACTCCGTACAATTATAAATTCTAGTTTAGACAATGTTTCAATCATACTCGCGAAGAAATAACAGTATTAAGCTGAATAGTTACAGAAGGCTGAGACACACATAGTCACGATTAAAAATATTGTAAAAAATATATATATATTTTTTTTGAAATCATAAACAATAGTTATTTATTATACAAAGGGCAATAAAGGTTGAACAAACTTTGCGTCCTAGTATACGACAAAAAATTTCACCACACCACCACAGGAAAAATATAAGTTATAAAATATAAAAAATCGAAGCCAAATGAATGCTTTCAAATATATATAATTCAAATTCATGTCTTTAAAGTCCATCCTGCCAGATAATGTAAAAAAAAAACTCGCTACGTCTGTGTGCAATACCACGCTTTATATATATATAATATTCTGTTTTCATTCGAATACTTTCAATTATTTATTGCTATTGCAGATTTATTTTTTCTATTCTTGTACTAAATATGTTTGAGATAAATGGAGAAAGAATTATTATCTATGTGACACGGCGTCGCATCGTGCAACTCATAACTTTTAACATGAAAAATGTAATCAAATGAGATATTGCTCAGCGAGGCGCGTAACTTATGTGCTTATACGATATTAACTTTCCTTTGGTTAAGGGATTACACGTGCGCAAGCCAAATACGAGCGCAATATTGAGTCTTGACACTTGCGAGACTTATACGGTGTAAGATTTCAAACGGGTTCGTGATCATCAATCTATCTTTATCTACTGCAGTGCAGCAGGATAAGGAGGAAACGCAAGCCTTGATTGAAGTTACTTTACGAATATCAACATTTGTACTTCCGTTGCGACTTATGTTTGTGTTGTGTTTTAAAATGTTTGTTTCCTACTTACCTACCTTAAGGCAAAGGGAGGGAAGATTAATAATCTAATAAGTAATAACACCTTAACTCAGTACGTAAGGTGTATTCATCTTTACGTGTACGGCTATGTAAACAAACGTGACGTCAAAGATGAATTGTAATTTTTCACCAATGCGATTCTTATTAGACAATCGTAATATGATATATTGTTCAGGTAATTCGTTCGTACTTATTAAAGAAAATTATATTATAAACGATATATTAGCGACTACTTTGTGAGTTCACATACAACAACATTGTAAGTTTATTGTGTAATCTCAGGGTTATAGTACGACCCAATAAAACTTGAAAGGGGCGCAGTTTCAAAAAGTTAAGAAAAATATTGGTAGGTAGGGGGGGGGTGATTTTCCGATAAAATTCATCCCAATATATGTGGATAAAGGCTCCACTATAATTGTCCTAACACATTGTATAGAGCGTTGTATGTTGTGAAACGTAACTATCAATATTGCAGTGGCAACACGGTGCTTAATGTCATAGTAAATGAATGGATACGTCACTATCGGTCAGTCACCGTTGACAGTTAACACTTCGGAACGAGGCATCTGTGTGTAAGGTCGGTAATGCTTTTGATTATTAGGTAAACAGCTGAATATTTGTTTAATAAACCTTTAATTGATAACGTATATTACAATACTATCCTCCAACTTTGAGATACCGTAACATCTCAGAAGTAGTACAACTATACTATACCACAGATTTGAGTTATATAAATATATACGCATCTATAACTAACACATAATGGATGCCATTTGAATTTGATCATGAGCTTTGTGGTTGGTTTGCACATTTTGGTATGATCTGAATGTTCCTGGATGTGTTTTAGATGTACTGTACCTAACAAATGGGTAAGGTAGGTAGCATAAAACATGTACATTGAAATATTTGTGCTAATAATAATACCTATAGATGTTGGCTTGGTGTGTGGTGTGTTTGTGTTTGTTTCAACGGCCTCCTAGCCCAATCGGTAGTGACACTGCCTACGAAGCAGGAGGTCCCGGGTTCGAATCCTGGTCAGGGCATTTATTTATGTGTTTATCACAGATATTTGTTCCTGAGTTATGGATGTTTTCTATGTATTTAAGTATTTATCCATATTTATCTATTAAGTATATATGTATATCGTCGTCTAGTACCCATAACACAAGCCTTATTGAGCTTACTGTGGGCCTAGGTCGATTTGTGTAAGATTGTCCTATAATATTTATTTATTTATTTTTTATTTATTATTTAAGTTCCAGATAAGAGATTACAACAAACCTAAGATAGAAAGATATTGGACCCGGATATTCACCCATCATCCAGTCATCGGTCAGCAATGAACTGACTGAAATTCTATGTTTACTGTGTCCTTTACTAAAAGTCTAGAAATACATAAATGACAAGAAACTGAGCAAATACAATAAGGTCCATACTTGGCATTAATAAGGGTTTGCTGAAGTTCAGCGGAGTGACCGGAGTAATAACTGACCACTCAACATGATCAACCATACCGCAAGTATTGAAATTCATACTTAATAGTCAAATGGTTCTAAATGGTAAGACAGGAATAATTATGTTAAATTAGCTTCTGGTGACGTTCAATGGAAGTGATTCTTGCTCTAAACTTGTTTCAAGCAAAAATAAAAATAGAAATGATTAATTTTATGATGAGAGTAAAGTTTGTGAAAAGTAAATTAAGTAGAATCTACTAGCAATCTTATATTAATTTTGATAGAATTTTAAATTGTAATAGTATCACATAACCATCCAAGTTTCAGTTGGTATAATGATGTTGATGATGATTATTGCTAAAAGTAGCTACAACACATTGTCTTTTAATTGAATAACAGTAGTATGATGGGAAGGTAACGTACAGTGTACCTATGTATAGAATGGAATTATACTGTTTCTTATTGTTTGTGTTGTCTGTGTGTTTATACTATGTTCACAGATCTTCATATATAAAATACTTGTGATTTCTTCAAATAATACAAACAACGTTGATAGCGGTTTGGTTTTATCATATGAAGTGCACATAAGTTGGGATAAAAACAAAATGAAGATGTGATATTTGTTATGTATACCAGAGACAAGTTGACAATAAAGACCGATAGTACAGTATGTAAAAGTATGAAGTGGTGACTAATTGTTTCTTATTATTTTGTGTGTGAGCTTATATTATGTTCACCAGTGTTGGCCGTTAATTTCAATTAGAATTGAAAATTGATCAATAAGATTGAAGATTAATTCCGTAACTAATCAATTACACTAACATCAATTTTTACTAACGTTAGTTCGCATTGATTTTGTGACGTCGTCAATTACACTAACCGTCAATTAGAATTAACCTATTAGTTACACTAACGTCTCGAAAATTTAATAAGAATTACAGTTATTTTTTTTATTTTTTTTTTTATACTACGACGGTGGCAAACAAGCATACGGCCTGCCTGATGGTAAGCAGCTACCGTAACCTATGGACGCCTGTAACTCCACAGGAGTCACATGCGCGTTGCCGACCCTATACAAAAAGGAGGATTCACTGTGTTGACGGCTAAAGGAACAAGAGGGTCCCTCATCGTCAACACACTGGGTCCTCTTTGAGCTCTTTGGCAACCTTACTCACCAGCAGGAACACAACACTATGAGTAGGGTCTAGTGCTATTTGGCTGTGGTTTTCTGTAAGGTGGAGGTACTTCCCCAGTCGGGCTCTGCTCCAGATTTGAGCGAGATGACATTCACTGAACGTGCCCTACCACACTAAGCGAGATGCCATTCGCAGTGCCCATACCTCTCTTTTTGGCATAGTTTAAGGACATACCCAAGTCCGGACGTAGTTTAAGGACATACCCCGGGTCCAAGGACATACCCCGGGTACCCGGGGGTAATTAGATTAACGTTAGTGTAATTAAATTAATCATGTCTTACACTAATAATTAATTTTAAAACTGCATCTCGGGTTCGGAAGTCGGGACCAATATAACAAGATGGAGCTCATGCTGGACCCTAGGGCTACCTACTGGATCTCGGGTTTGGCGCATCATAGACTCATGCTGTTTGGGCTCATTCGACTTGTACTGATGAGCAGATGGTACCAGTATCAAAATCTGGAGCTCATGCTGGACCCTGGGGATCCCTACTGGATCTCGGGTTTGGCGCATCATAGACTCATGCTGTTTGGGCTCATTCGACTTGTACTGATGAGCAGATGGTACCGGTATCAAAATCTGGAGCTCATGCTGGACCCTGGGGATCCCTACTGGATCTCGGGTTTGGCGCATCATAGACTCATGCTGTTTGGGCTCATTCGACTTGTACTGATGAGCAGATGGTACCGGTATCAAAATCTGGAGCTCATGCTGGACCCTGGGGATCCCTACTGGATCTCGGGTTTGGCGCATCATAGACTCATGCTGTTTGGGCTCATTCGACTTGTACTGATGAGCAGATGGTACCGGTATCAAAATCTGGAGCTCCTTTTACTTTCTTAGTAAAAGTGAAAGTCAAAGTCAAAGTGAAAGTGAAAGTCAAAGTGAAAGTCAAAGTGAAAGTCAAAGCGAAAGTCAAAGTGAAAGTCAAAGTGAAAGTCAAAGTGACAGTGAAAGTGAATGTCAAAGTCAAAGTGAAAGTGAAAGTGAAAGCGGTACAGTTATTTTTTTTTTTTTTTATACTACGACGGTGGCAAACAAGCATACGGCCTGCCTGATGGTAAGCAGCTACCGTAACCTATGGACGCCTGTAACTCCACAGGAGTCACATGCGCGTTGCCGACCCTATACAAAAAGGAGGATTCACTGTGTTGACGGCTAAAGGAACAAGAGGGTCCCTCATCGTCAACACACTGGGTCCTCTTTGAGCTCTTTGGCAACCTTACTCACCAGCAGGAACACAACACTATGAGTAGGGTCTAGTGCTATTTGGCTGTGGTTTTCTGTAAGGTGGAGGTACTTCCCCAGTCGGGCTCTGCTCCAGATTTGAGCGAGATGACATTCACTGAACGTGCCCTACCACACTAAGCGAGATGCCATTCGCAGTGCCCATACCTCTCTTTTTGGCATAGTTTAAGGACATACCCAAGTCCGGACGTAGTTTAAGGACATACCCCGGGTCCAAGGACATACCCCGGGTACCCGGGGGTAATTAGATTAACGTTAGTGTAATTAAATTAATCATGTCTTACACTAATAATTAATTTTAAAACTGCATCTCGGGTTCGGAAGTCGGGACCAATATAACAAGATGGAGCTCATGCTGGACCCTAGGGCTACCTACTGGATCTCGGGTTTGGCGCATCATAGACTCATGCTGTTTGGGCTCATTCGACTTGTACTGATGAGCAGATGGTACCAGTATCAAAATCTGGAGCTCATGCTGGACCCTGGGGATCCCTACTGGATCTCGGGTTTGGCGCATCATAGACTCATGCTGTTTGGGCTCATTCGACTTGTACTGATGAGCAGATGGTACCGGTATCAAAATCTGGAGCTCATGCTGGACCCTGGGGATCCCTACTGGATCTCGGGTTTGGCGCATCATAGACTCATGCTGTTTGGGCTCATTCGACTTGTACTGATGAGCAGATGGTACCGGTATCAAAATCTGGAGCTCATGCTGGACCCTGGGGATCCCTACTGGATCTCGGGTTTGGCGCATCATAGACTCATGCTGTTTGGGCTCATTCGACTTGTACTGATGAGCAGATGGTACCGGTATCAAAATCTGGAGCTCCTTTTACTTTCTTAGTAAAAGTGAAAGTCAAAGTCAAAGTGAAAGTGAAAGTCAAAGTGAAAGTCAAAGTGAAAGTCAAAGCGAAAGTCAAAGTGAAAGTCAAAGTGAAAGTCAAAGTGACAGTGAAAGTGAATGTCAAAGTCAAAGTGAAAGTGAAAGTGAAAGCGAAAGCGATAGCGATATCGATAGCGATAGCGATAGGGATAGAGATAGCGAAAGCGATAGCGATAACGAAAGCGAAAGCGAAAGTGAAAGTGAAAGTAAAAGTAAAAGTAAAAAGGAGCTATACCGGTACCATCTGCTCATCAGTACAGGTCGAATGAGCCCAAATAGCAAAGTCGAAGTCAAAGTGAAAGTGATAGCGATAGCAAAAGCGATAGCGATAGTGATAGCGATAGCGATATCGATAGCGAAAGCGAAAGCGAAAGTGAAAGTGAAAGTAAAAGTAAAAAGGAGCTATACCGGTACCATCTGCTCATCAGTACAGGTCGAATGAGCCCAAATAGCAAAGTCGAAGTCAAAGTGAAAGTGATAGCGATAGCAAAAGCGATAGCGATATTGATTGCGATAGCGATAGCGATATCGATAGCGATATCGATAGCGAAAGCGATAGCTAAAGCGAAAGTGATAGCGATAGCGATATCGATAGCGATAGCGAAAGTGAAAGTAAAAGTAAAAAGGAGCTATACCGGTACCATCTGATCATCAGTACAGGTCGAATGAGCCCAAATAGCAAAGTCGAAGTCAAAGTGAAAGTGAAAGTGAAAGTAAAAGTAAAAAGGAGCTATACCGGTACCATCTGCTCATCAGTACAGGTCGAATGAGCCCAAATAGCAAAGTCGAAGTGAAAGTGAAAGTGAAAGTAATCGCTATCACTTTCGCTTTCGCTATCGCTTTCGCTATCGATATCGCTATCGCTATAGCTATCACTTTCACTTTGAGTTCGACTTTGCTATTTGGGCTCATTCGACCTGTACTGATGAGCAGGTGGTACCGGTATAGCTCCTTTTTACTTTCACTTTCACTTTCGCTTTCGCTTTCGTTATCGCTATCGATATCGCTATCGATATCGCTATCGCCATAGCTTTCGCTATCTCTATCCCTATCGCTATCGATATCGCTATCGCTTTCGCTTTCACTTTTACTTTCACTTTGACTTTGACTTTGACATTCACTTTCACTTTCACTGTCACTTTGACTTTCACTTTGACTTTCACTTTGACTTTCGCTTTGACTTTCACTTTGACTTTCACTTTGACTTTCACTTTCACTTTGACTTTGACTTTGACTTTCACTTTTACTAAGAAAGTAAAAGGAGCTCCAGATTTTGATACCGGTACCATCTGCTCATCAGTACAAGTCGAATGAGTCCAAACAGCATGAGTCTATGATGCGCCAAACCCGAGATCCAGTAGGGATCCCCAGGGTCCAGCATGAGCTCCAGATTTTGATACCGGTACCATCTGCTCATCAGTACAAGTCGAATGAGCCCAAACAGCATGAGTCTATGATGCGCCAAACCCGAGATCCAGTAGGGATCCCCAGGGTCCAGCATGAGCTCCAGATTTTGATACTGGTATCATCTGCTCATCAGTACAAGTCGAATGAGCCCAAACAGCATGAGTCTATGATGCGCCAAACCCGAGATCCAGTAGGGATCCCCAGGGTCCAGCATGAGCTCCAGATTTTGATCCCGGTACAATCTGCTCATCAGTACAAGTCGAATGAGCCCAAACAGCATGAGTCTATGATGCGCCAAACCCGAGATCCATTAGGGATCCCCAGGGTCCAGCATGAGCTCCAGATTTTGATACCGGTACCATATGCTCATCAGTACAAGTCGAATGAGCCCAAACAGCATGAGTCTATGATGCGCCAAACCCGAGATCCAGTAGGGATCCCCAGGGTACAGCATGACCTCCAGATTTTGATCCCGGTACCATCTGCTCATCAGTACGATTCGAATGAGCCCAAACAGCATGAGTCTATGATGCACCAAACCCGAGATCCAGTAGGGATCCCCAGGGTCCAGCGTGACTTCCATCTTAGGATACCGGTCCCATTGCTTATCAATACAAGCCCCCGAGTCCAGAGTCAAAATCGAAACAAAAATCAAAACCTCATAGCTTAACCTAAATTCGCGTTTAGTTAGGTAAATTATTAATGTCAATTACCAATTCAATCTACACTAAAAATTAAATTAATGTTTCAATTTTTGAGAAAGACTAAAAATTTAATATCTTCAATTATTAGTTATTCGCAAAGGATTAACACGTTAGTTACAATTAATTTCAATTCTAATTGAAATCTATTTGCACTAAACTATTAGTGTTCAATTTTAACTAACGTGTTTCAATCTTCAATTTTTAATTTTCAATTACACTAACGTTCGGCCAACACTGATATTCACACATGTTCACAGATAAAATATATGTAAAGCAATGTTGTTTTTTTTGCAAATGATACAAACATTATGTTAATAGCTGCTTGATTTTATAATATGAAGTCCACACAAGAGGAAGTAAAGACAAGCAAGATATGGTTATTAATGTTATTATTATGCGTCTCAAAGACCAGTTAACAATGAAGACTGACAAATGAGACAAGAGCATCATTTTATTATGTGTACCAAAGACTAGTTAACAATGAAATCTGACAAAGGTATAATTTTATTATTTGTACCAGACTAGTTAACAATGAAGACTACAAAGGTATAATTTGATTATGTGCACCAAAGACTAGTTAACAATGAAGACTGACAAAGGTATAATTTTATTATCAGCACCAAAGACTACTTAATGATAAAGACTGCACATGAGGCAAAGGTATAAATTTATAAAGGTAGTTCATGTAAGGTGAGATTGTATAAAGCCTTATGTATAATAAAGGCGTATGATTGTTAGTCTGAGTTTGATAATGTTCAAATATAAATGAAATAGATTCGATGATAGCTAGTAATAAAAAAAATGATATAACACTCTCAGATTTGAATATTAGGCCATGATGGGGAGCGGTAAAGGTTTCATAGAAGTTTTATGGGACTTGTATAGTTTTTCACTGGAGCCACAGAGTTGTATTAAGGGTGAACCTAAGCCGTTTATACAGTACATATACAGTATGAGATAATAAGAAATGGAGGTACTGTTTATTATTTACTGTGAGTTTCCTGTGTCTGAGTGTGTGTGTGTGTGTGTGTGTGTGTGTGTTAACATTATGTTTACAGATAAGGTATTGGTGACAGTATACTGCTCTGTCTTAAGCAGTAAATGATGCAACCATGACTAGTATGTAGTTGGCATTGGCCGTATAAAGTTGACACAAGGGAAAATAAAAATCTAATGGACCACTACCTGTGTTTAGTATTTTTCACATATGAAATAAATTGAACAGACAGGAATAAATGGTAAGAATGTGATACAGACTTTTAGTCATGGGCAATTGATAAAGGGTCCTTATTGATCTGGTTTTGATTTACAATCTGCAAAGTTGTCATAAATGTCGTCATGCATGATAAATGATAGTAGGTTTACAAGGGTAAGTGTCCCAGTATGTGGACTCTACTTTTGACTCCATTGATAAAGAAAGGGAAGAAGGTTATGCAAAGGACTGCGCGAGAGAAATGACTAATGATAATAAAAGTAAATAGCATGTGCTTTTTACATAACGATTGAATTAATTTCCTGGTTGATTTGATTAAATGTTTGTTTTACAAAGAAATAAATTATTATTATGATTAAAGCATGCAATATAACAGGAAACGCTCTTAAAATAAAATGTTGAACTTCAAGTAACAACAGTAGTATAGTTAACTAAAGGGACCCAGTCACGTACGACTGGTATAAAACAATATGAATCTGCATAAAGCCATTGATGGTATATGATGACATGAATCAATTTACTCTCTTCAGTAAATTTTCAAATAAACATGCGCAAGTATGTCGTGTGTTTGGCATGTTGCTGCTGGCGAAAAATGCAACCAGCGCGTGGAGTAGCAGCATGAAAAATCAGGCGAGTGGTCGGAGCGCGAGGACATGGCTGCGGTGGTCAGTGAGATGAACTAAGCAGTAAGCCGATAAACCTGAGACAGCAGCATGGGGTAAGCCTGTAGTCAAAACGCCGCCGTGCAGTGATGTTTTTATTCATGACGTTTTATGCTGTGATGCCTTTAGTCTTGGGATCACGTCGCCTTCGAGCGGTGATGTTATGCTGATTGGTGACGGCGCCTACGAGCGGTAATGTTTTGGTCACGGCACCTACGGGTGGTAATGTCTGGTCACAGTATTTGGAACTGGGCATGATTGGTGTACGAACTCACCGCCCAGGAGTGGCTTCAAACATTGCAGATATTGAGTCGGGCATGATTGGTGTACGAACTCACCGCCCAGGAGTGGCTTCAAACATTGCAGATATTGAGTCGGGCAGGATTGGCGTATGAACTCGCCGCCCAGGAGTGGCTCAAATCTCATTTGATGACTCTATGACTGAAAAGTGAATAGGTAGACATTAAGGGACAGTATTTGGAACCGGGCATGATTGGTGTACGAACTCACCGCCCAGGAGTGGGTTCAAACATTGCAGACATTGAGTTGGGCAGGATTGGCGTATGAACTCGCCGCCCAGCAGTGGCTCAAATCTCATTTGATGACTCTTTGATTGAGAAATAAATAGGTAGACACTTAGCGACAGTGTTTGGAACCGGGCATGATTGGTGTACGAACTCACCGCCCAGGAGTGGCTTCAAACATTGCAGATATTGAGTCGGGCAGGATTGGCGTATGAACTCGTCGCCCAGGAGTGTCTCAAATCTCATTTGATGATTTTTTTTATTGAGAAGTAAACAGGTAGACACTTAGGGAGAGTGTTTGGAACCGGGCATGGTTGGTGTACGAACTCACCGCTCAGGAGTGGCTTCAAACATTGCAGACACATGACAGTATGGCAGTTGGAGAGAATAACTCTCATACTTCATGTCAATAATCACGATTATTTTATTATACTTAGTTGTGTATTTGATAGATAAGTGTACGACTCGAAATTAACTAGTATTAAGATTGTAACGGACTTGCATAAATAGACTAAGGCTTAGAACGAAGAGACTCGTTCCTAAAGGATGGCCGACTGTAACGTGACTATCAATATTGCAGTGGCAACACGGTGCTTAATGTCATAGTATATGAATGGATACGTCACTATCGGTCAGTCACCGTTGACAGTTGACACTTCGGAACGAGGCATCTGTGTATAAGGTCGGTAATGCTTTTGATTATTAGGTAAACAGCTGAATATTTGTTTAATAAAACTTTAATTGATAACGTATATTACAATACTATCCTTTAACTTTGAGATACCGTAACAGTTGCAAAGAGCTCAAAGAGGAGCCAGTGTGTTGACGATGAGGGACCTTCTTGTTCCTTTAGCCATCAACACAATGAATCCTCCTTTTTGTACATGGTCGGCAACGCGCATGTGTCTCCTTTGGAGTTGCAGGCGTCCATAGGTTACGGTAGCTGCTTACCATCAGGCGGGCCGTATGTTTGTTTGCCACCGTCGTGGTATAAAAAAAAATATAGTCGTATTTATTATGTGCGCAAAAACCATTTCTCTCGTAACCTGGCAAAAGCTTTAAGATTGATGCTAAACTGTACCATCAAAACATTTTCATATTAAATTTCCTCTCGTGTGCCGCTTCTACTAGGTTATAGCGCTGGGAAGAATGTTTCATTTTCAATATTAGCGGGCTCTCATATCGGGATAGAGCAAATAGTTTTATCTGGGACCTGCGGATAACTACGTTATTGAAAGATCGTGGCCGTGATAAGTAGTCAGGATTAAGGAAATTGAAATAAGGGACCAGTTCGATATGGGCAACAATGAAATTCTTTAACCTTCTCTATTTATTGTGTTAGTAATTAGGTAAACCTTACTATATACAACAGCAAAGTTTTACGAAACTTAAAAAGGATTAAGTTTATACACAATAATGGGGATAATTCTGATACGGTGCCACATCGTAGTACCTGTTGCCAAAAAACGTAAAAAAACATTGCATTTCTGCAAACTTAACGCGCCTATTGGCAGGGTGCAAAGCGGGTGGAGGGGGTAGCCTAAACGATCACAGCGCTCGCTACGGCTAAAATTTACATTTTTGTCGCTGACTTGAGCTGTCAAATCCATATTGCAGTAAACATTTTCGAATCGTTTTTGAGATAAATTTAATATGGTCCTAGTAAGATGTGTTATTGTGAATTGTAATAACACCAAGAAGAATAGCGACTGTAAATTTTACCAATTTCCAAGACCGTGGTGGAAACGAGACCAAAGAAATAAGTGGATAATTGCCGTAAGAAAAAGTAAGTAAAGTAAGTCTACTCACACTACAAACATGTGTTTACTGCGAAAGTGCTTATTGGTATAACTCCTGCAGGCTTTATTTCATTCAAGTCAAAAGTAACTTGTGGAAGAAAAAGTGACTCACAAATAACTGTAGAGTCAGGATTAGTAGACCACTTAGAAAATGGAGACATTGTTTTGGCTGATAAAGGATTTCCAGCAATAAAACAAGTCATTGATGAAAGTGGAAAAATCATTACTTTTATCATGCCACCATTTCTTCAGCATAAAGGAGAATTTACAAAAGAAGAAACAGATGCCACATATAAAATAGCTAGAGTCAGAATCCATGTTGAGCGAATAATGCAGCGACTGAAGGTTTATCACATTTTAAATAAAATTCCTGAGAACTTATTTCATCACATTGATGATATATTACATATTTGCTGTGTTCTGGTAAATTTTCAACCTCCAATATTTTCAAGTAAATGAAACAAGTTTTTGTAATGTATATTGTATATTATTAAAAGTTATTACAATTTAGTATTTCCGTTTGTTTTTATTTTACCAATGAACCCTGTAAATGATATTTATAATATGAACCTATGAAAATGACATATAGGCCAAGCAAATAAGATCTATAAAAAGTGTTTTGAGGAACTAATTCCCAGCAGGCCGGAAATCGTTATAATACCTTCATGTGGTCCTAAATGCATGTAATCCGAGTTTGCACAATCCTAAGAGGTGTGAATAACTTTTAAGCGAAATTTTGGCTCTTTGTCAGTTTTTTTGCTTCTAGCTCAAAAACGGTACGTCCGACGGAAAATATCATGAATTTCAATAATAAAGAGGGTAAAATTCTGCGTCGAATAAGTAACTTTACTTTTAATTCAGTTCAGCGGTACAGCCGAAATCAAAAGTTATAAACCGGGAAAATGTCTCATCTAAAACGTACATACGTACCTAATCAGAAAATTATTTATACACCGTGTTTTTTTTTTCATTTCCGGTAATTCCAAGGGTACATTCCTGAGCTTAACTTAAGTATATTTCTTAAAGACGGTAGTGTCCTAATTTGATGCAGTTCTGAGGTAATCGATAGTTCTTTTTTGTCTTTATAAAGTCATGTAACTGTGTGTTAAGTCAATACAATATTAATTTTGTACTAAGCAGAAACGTCTACAAGCGAAATTTCAATTTTATAATTGGAAGAAAAATGGAAAAATTCGGACCGGTGTTCTCATATTTATGGAAAATATGCAACTTAGAAGGATTTAGAAAAAAAACGTTTTTGAGTTCATGCCAAATTTAGTCTTTCAAAATGACTGAATTTGAAAATTTAAATTTATTTATAACGTGAAATTTTATTTATTTTACAAGTTTTTTTACAGAAGTCATCTGATTCAAAGATATGTGGTATGGAAGTCAAAATATGAGTTTTTTAACTAAATGAGACATTTTCCCGATTTACTTTTGATTTCGGCTGTACCGCTGAACTGAATTAGAAGTTAATATGCTCATTCGACGCAGAATTTAACCATCTTTAATATTAATATATACTTGACATTTCCGTCGGACGTACCGTTTTCGAGCTAGGAGCAAAAAAACTGACAAAGAGCAAAAATTTCGTTAAAAAGTTATGCACGCCTCCTGGGATTGGGCAAACAAACTCAGATTACATGCATTTAGGACCACATGAAGGCATTTAAATGATTTCCAGCCTGCTGGGAATTCATTCTTCGAAAAAATCTAATTTGCTTTGCTTGACTCATCAACAGTTTCATAAGCCGATTGTACATATATATAATTATGTTCTTACAATTGTCTTATACTTAGGTATGTCAGGATAATACAATGAATGAGCACTTTACATATCATTTAACTATGATGTGCAGCTATTATGAAACAGTTATAAGGCAAATTTAAACTAGAGCATGACACTAAAATATTTATATACTTATGAGCTGCTTGACTATACATAATAACTAAACATACATAGACTGCGAAGCTTTCTCTTGGCTTTGCAGCAGTCGGGTAAAAATAATAACTATTTTTATTTACTTACAACTAAAAAATCTAACTTTTAATTAAATCAGTAGTAACAAGCATTATCAACTTAAACATGTGATATTTATTTTAACATATACATATTTAAATACATAAACATAACACTTAATTTTTGGAAGAGGATAATAGTCTTCCTTCAAATCCGAGACATCAAACTGAAAAGGTTCACACTTCTGTTTCTTTGCTGTGGGAAACATTTCATGGAAGTACTTTCCTAAAGAATATTTTTCCTTCGAAAATTGACGGGCACTTGGCTTACCCCATTGTTGTTCTTGGCTGGTCTTCGTAAAACTGTTTTCATTATTTATGAAGTATATAAGTGCTGCAATATGCTTGCATTTCCCACTCTTATTATAAACACAGTCGCACGATACATTCATTGATTTGTTAGACACAGAATAAGCTTTTGTTGAACGGCATCGAAACATAAAAATCTGCTTACAAACAAAGTTGTCTTGTACGCCGTTGCCGTGACAGAAGTTTGGCGTACCACTCGGGCTTTGATAATACAGGCCATGTCTCCTTGGCGAATGTCTTCAACCTCAAGGACATGCCCAGCTAGCACCAATTTCTTGCCTTTATTCAACGTGTCCGGTTGGAAAATGATTTCGTGGGTGATGGCACGAAACCCCGTTTTAGTCACCAGTAGGCTCATTTCTCACTGAAAACAACAATTTTAATGTTATTGGCAATAATCTTACTGACTACCATCGTCCAAAATTGTCTTATATAGTAAAATAGCACAAGATTTCAATAATTTTTTCACAATATTTACTTACTTTTCGCTTGACAGCGGTGACAATATTGTCCATAATGGCCAACTGTCAGGTGGCGCTGTCGTCGTGCACGGTCCCAATAACCAGTGGGCTTCATATTTATATTTCGACGAACTTGCTAACTGTGGAATATGATTTCCAGTCCGATTTTCCCGGTGCAAAATGAAGTCATATCGAGAAGTTAATCACCAGATTCAAGTAAATTAGTTAACTTTAGGTAAGTACAGTCAGCTGCAGAGAAATAGGTACCCCCTGCATCAACATCATCATCATCATCATATCAGCCGAAAGACGTCCACTGCTGGACATAGGCCTCCCCCAAAGAGTGCCATAATGACCGGTCCTGCGCCACCCACATCCAGCGGACTCCCGCGACCTTCACCAGGCCATCAGTCCACCTTGCGGGGGGTCTACCCACGCTGCGCCTTCCGGTTCGCGGTCGCCACTCGAGAACCTTTCCGCCCCAACGGCCATCGGTTCTACGAGCAATGTGCCCCGCCCACTGCCACTTTAGTTTAGCGATTCGGAGGGCTATATCGGTTACTTTGGTTCTGCTGCGGATGGCCTCATTTCTGATGCGATCACGCAGAGAGACTCCAATCATAGCCCTCTCCATTGCCCTTTGGGTGACTTTGAGCTTTCTTATGAGGCCCATTGTAAGCGACCACGTTTCACTACCATATGTCATCACTGGCAACACACACTGGTCAAAGACTTTCGTCTTGAGAAACTGCGGAATATTGGACAAAAAGATGTGCCGTAGCTTCCCGAACGCTGCCCAACCGAGTCGGATTCGTCGATTGACCTCTTTCTCGAAGTTGGATCTACCTAACTGGACAGTATGTCCTAAGTATATATAACAGTCCACAACTTCGAGTGTAAAGTCTCCGATTGTAACGGGAGTTGGTGCTACATGTGTATTTGACATGATCTTCGTCTTATCCATGTTCATCTTTAGACCAACTCGCTCGGAAGCTTTACCGAGGTCATCGAGCATCGTACTCAAATCCTCCATGGTCTCAGCCAAGACTACTATATCGTCAGCAAACCGTAGGTGAGTGATGTACTCGCCGTTTATGTTGATGCCTAGCCTTCTCCAGTCCAGAGTCTTGAAAACATCTTCCAGTGCAGCGGTAAACAGTTTAGGAGAAATAACATCTCCTTGTCTGTCTCCGCTGCAACGGAATAGGCTTCGAGTTCCGGTCCTGGAGTCGGACTGACATAGTGACGTTCTCGTACAAACACTTCAGCACTTCGATATAGCGATAGTCCACTTGGCACCTCTGGAGAGATTGTAGTACAGCCCAGGTTTCAATCGAGTCGAAGGCTTTCTCGTAGTCCACGAACGCTAAGCAGAGGGGCAGGTTATACTCCTCAGTCTTCTGTATAACCTGACGGAGCGTATGGATGTGGTCTACGGTACTAAAGCCTCTTCGGAAACCGGCTTGTTCGGGAGGCTGGAAGTCATCTAGCCTGCGTGCGAGACGGTTCGTAATGACTCTTGAAAACAGCTTATAGACATGGTTCAGAAGTGAAATAGGTCGGTAGTTCTTCAGTAACGCGTTATCACCCCTTTTAAAGAACAATACCATCACACCTCTGTTCCATGCCTTAGGCGTTCTCCCTTCTAGTAAAACGGAGTCGAACAACTTCTGAAGGGCCATAAGGACCGGTTTACCACCCGCCTTCAGAAGTTCGGCTGTAATTCCGTCTTCACCAGGTGCCTTATTGTTTTTGAGCTGTTTAAGAGCCATTCTAATCTCGTACAGGCTGATGTCCGGGATGTCTTCGGTATAGTGTCGGGTCAGTCTAGCTCTAGGGTCTCCGCCAGATCAACTTCAGGTCTGCTAGTTGATGTGTATAGCTGTCCATAAAAGTCCTCTATCTCCCCCAGAAGCTCGGGTCTGGATGAAACGATTCTACCATCCTCAGTTTTTAATTTGGCGAGCTGGCTCTGCCCAATAGACAAATCTCTTGAGAAAACTTTAGAGCCCTTATTCTGCTCAATGGCCTCTTCAATACGATTTGTATTGAATTGGCGCAAGTCACAGGTAAGGGACTTAGAGATCCGTTTATTGAGCTGCCGGTATAATGACGCATCTGCTGAGGATTGCAGAACCATTTCTCTCCTTTCGTCGATGAGTTTCTGAGTGGAGTCAGAGAGCCTTTTGTTTATGTTGCTCCGCTGGGCCTTAAAAAACTTAGACCCAGTACTATGGACAGCTTCCACAAACCCGTCGTTGAATTCGTCCACATCGCCGTCTAGACAATCGAAACGGTTTTGGAGTTCCAGCTGGAAGCTCTCAGGGTTTTGGATTTGAAGTGCTGCTTGACGGAGCGTAGACTTCATCAGTCGAGAGCGCTCTAGCTTAACACATATATTCAATGTGCCTCTCACCAGACGGTGATCACTCCCGGTTTTAATCGTATTGATCACAGAGACATCATTGAATATATGCTTCTTCGTCGACATGATGAAGTCAATCTCGTTTTTAGTTGCACCGTCGGGACTCATCCAGGTCCACTTCCTGTGCTCACGTTTCTTGAAGAAGGAGTTCATCATGTAGAGTCCCTCCTTCTCCAAGAAGCCAGCCAGTAGTTGGCTCCAGTGGTTCCGTCTTCCAAATCCAAATTGCCGCACTTTCAGCTCTTCACCATCTCTCTTGTCCAGTTTGAAGAGCGTTGAAGTCCCCCATAACAACGGTGAAGTAGGTTTTGGAGCTATGCATGGCCTTCGATATATCCTCATACATAGCCTCCACCTCGTCATCGGAGTGTGCCGAAGTCGGCGCATACACCTGTATGACCTTCAACGAGTACCTCTTGAATACTCTGAGTATAAGGTACGCCACCCTAGTCGACACACTCTCGATCTTCACCACGTTGTTCACGAGGGACTTATGGACGATGAACCCGACACCTCCCTGGGACTGTTGGTCGCCCTCCCGGAAATAAAGCAAGTTGCCGGACTTTAGGATTATCGTTTCCTCCCCGTCTCTTCGGACTTCAGATAACCCTATGACATCCCAACGCAACTTGCTCAATCCTTCCTCCAGTTCCACTATTTTTTCGTCGGTCCGCAGTGTACGCGTGTTATATGTTGCCAGGGCCAGAAGTCGTCGGTGGTGGTAGCCGGATCTTTGCCGGAGATTCTTAGCACCCCTAACCCCGCTAGTACCCTGGCCGCTACCATAACCAGGGCACCGGGGGTCGCCGGACACTCGGGGCCGTGGTTTTTGTGTTTTTTTCCCATACAAACTGTATAAGCACCGTGGGCCTTTTTCTCTGCAGCTGACCGTACCAACTTCTATAAAACTGTTTACACCCCTGCACCATCAGAACCACAATAAAAAGTGATTTGTGACAGAAATGCAGCCGTAAATTGAACTAACAATACTTACAACGACTTAAAAAATAAGACTGAACGAACCATTATCAGAAATCGAATTAGTATTTGAGAAAAATCTTGTTCTAGATTTAACGTAGGTACTTACTGAAATCTGGCATGTAGGCCTATACACGTTTGTAGACAAAGAAGTATGTAAATAGATATTACGTATATACCAGATACATAGTATCAAGATCGGAGATGACGTATTGTTTTCCCGCAATCCCACTAGCGCTAAGTCTAATGTGCGAGTGCGCGACGCATGAGAATCAGATTTCGTTTGAATAATATTCAAAGAGAATTAAATAGTTGACGCTGAACGCAGGCCCTGAGGGCCTACCGCGTATTTCTAAAATCTAAATTTCATTATTCTGCGTCTTTTTCGCTCATACAAGTAATATAACGAAATTCGATTCTATTTTCGACGTTGGTAGTATTAGGCTCGCTGATATTCATTATATTTAATACGAGTAAAGCTTAATATCCTAATTGAAACTATTTTTTATAAGGTGATATGACGTGAAACCTCCTCGAGTGGCTGGGCCCTTCTCATTTTTTCTTGGAAAGGAAAGGGTTCCTGGACGGTACATCCTGGGAGCAACGGTAAGCGATCTCTGGGTGAACCCCAAGGATTTCTTAGAGTCCGGTGCTGCCAAACATCCTGTGTTGGGGGGACAGGAATGTTGCTGTCCTGTATAAAACTGCGGCCTCGTAACCTGTCTAGGCAGAGAGCCTATGATGACGAACCGGGGGTCAACACCAAGCGAGTTTTTCCAATGCTCGCTATCCCGTGTCACCGTCACCAACGCTGCACGACGACCATACCGTGGATGATTTAGTTGGTAGTGTCGGCCCTTGACCACGAGTCCAACAAACCCGTCCTAGTTCCTTGGCTAGGCGGGAAGCCTAAATGCAAAAAAAAGTTTATTTTATATCACGCTAACGGTACGTCAGTATTGTTAATTCTATGGTTGATTAATTGATGATTTCTCTTAGATTTAATTAGTTACTTTAGCTTCTTTAACGGCTTCCTAGCCTAGTCGGTAGTGACCCTGCCTACGAAGCAGAAGGTCCCGGGTTCGAATCCTGGTCAGGGCATTTATTTGTGTGTTTATCACAGATATTTGTTCCTGAGTTGTGGATGTTTTGTAATGGCTGCCGGTGGTCAGGGCGGCAAAGAGAGGAACCTTCGGACTATACGCGCCGTGTCCAGGATTACCGCCTTCTGAATCTGACCCTTGATCCAACCATAACCCCGTAGCGAGAGTCCCTCAAGATGTTGGTCGAGGCTCTTCGTTTGCAGAAGCAACTATCGGCACAATGATCGCCGAATCAACCTCCCACATGGCGGTTACCCCCTAAGCCAAGTCTAGGTACTTGCTGGACTTGTCCTTCTCGGCCTTCACGAGATTCTCGTCACATGGGACGGTGATGTCGACGAGCATGGCCCGGCGTTGCGGTCGATCTATTACCACGATAGCAGGTTTATTGGCTACAATAGTCCGGCGTGGCACGACCATTTTCGAGAACTGGCGCATGTGTGTACTTATAGTACGGCACTTCGTGGTCCACAAGACCGTATAGGAGAGCAAGCTGCTGGTGGATAATTATGGCTACGAGGTTATGTCTGTGCAAGTACTCGCTGTTAGCAAGATGAGAACAACCGGTGATGATATGCCTGAGCCTGAGCGACTCTCTGGGACGGGGGCATGCCCGACATATGCCCGTACCGTCCTTCAGGATATATTTCCGGTAGTTATTCGTCATGATAACTACGTCCGCAATTGCACAGGCAAAACCTTATTAAACCTGACATATTTATTATTATTAAGTACCCAAAAATACGATTCTTACAGAAAGTAACCTGTGAAGTGTGATTTATAGGTCATTTTTAAATATTCATACTAAATTCAAATTTACCACTATAGTAATGATTTTTTTTTTCGTGATAGAAATATAGTTAAACATTGCTATGGTAATATTCTTTTAGGGCAAAATATGTATTGATAGGGTTTTCGTGGAAAAAAATTAATTTAACGGTGTTTTCATAAAAAAACTGACATATAATCAGAAGGTATTTTATCTTTTGTCTCAGACATGAAATACTCAATTGAATTTTAATCAAATTGAATAAGAATGTTACCCTTTTACGTGTACATTTGAAATGAACGGTACTAACTGGAAAATCCGGAAAGGTCTTCCAAGACAACCAATTTTTTTCATATTTTACTAGTTAAGATGTAATTTTTGCTTCAATGGCCGTCTACATGAAGAAATGAACTATTATATGCATGAATAGTTATTTTAATAAAACTAAGTACTTTCGCCATAGCCTCCGAAGAAAATGACGCATTTCGTGAAATTCGCGCGTTTTAGGAATAACGCCTCTTAAGAGTCAGACTTTGTTTGAATGATGCGCCTATTAACTAGTGCAAGTGCAACACAGTACGTTCATAAATGAGTACAAAGAAAACCACAATATTAAAAGTTCGAATTCTTTATTGGTAGGTAATACAATAATATAGGTAGGGTCAGGGAGGGAACAGTCGCTCGGTGGGAACAGTGGCTCGAATGTGCTGTGCGAGAAACGGAAAGAGCTTTATGTCTGTCCTTTACATCAATCGGAAGCGTTCCGTACCCGACTATGTACGAACTAGTTTATTTAAAACATAGATTTACGAATAAAACTAAAGAAAACTAAAATATATCGAAAAAATTGGGCTTCGTCATGGTGCCGATGATGCTGGCATCATTTCCCCGCTGTATCGCAATATTAATGCGTTACAATATTAAAAAAGGGACCAATATGTTCACGAAGAAATATAGGTATAAAAATGGAAAAAAAATTGTTGCAAAACAATGAAAAGATTCAATAAAATTCCTTACTGGCTTAAAGCATCACCGCAGTATTCAGAAGACTATAAGACGATACGATCCACCGCAATATCAGCCCTCAAAAGATTATGTCGCTGGCGCGTTTAGTTTCCGAACAACTCACTCAGAAGCGACAATGGCGACACAGATTTATTTTCAAAACTGCTGCTACGAAATTCTGTTACATTTTTCACAAACTAAAACGTTCAATTTAATCTTCAAGTTTAAAAGATATGGAAAGCGTGAAATTGATTTAGTAAATAGATACTTTACTTTTCAATATATATTGATAAAGCTTGTCCAATGAATCATTGAAAAACTCTCTGTGTAGTATCTGCTGTTATTAAATTACTCATTACGAGTATTTGAGGTCAAACGCAAAACAATTCGAGAAAGCACTTATAATGAAAACATTACAGTCAAACCAGTCAGAGATAAATATTGGAATAACACTAGTCAATTTAAATAAAGACGTAAACAACTGTACCTACGTAGTCAATATACAACAAAGCAGGTGCAAATGTGATGCTGAAATAGGCATTTGATTCAGCAGCAATAAATTGATTGCAGAAATTCATGCGCTAATTGGTACCCTAGATTCCAATTAGTGTTAAGAGCTAAGCAGAACCAGATCCATATTGCCATATTGATATACAATAACCCACAAGTGACTTATTAGATTAATATTCTTTTTAAATCTCATGCTCAATACGTGTGTCATATTATGCTTACCAAGGCAGACTAAAGTAGTACATTTAGCCTCTGTGTATACATATTTATGATTTACAATACATTTTAAATTGACCAATAAGAACACTTCACCATATTAAATCCACCAATCACAACACATATCCGACGTTAATCGGAACGATGGATCCTTTTATGGTGCGTAACAGTTTAAAAAATTAAGTCCTTAAAAAAAACATTGTATTTAGTATCAACCAACCAGAATACAGCAATGTTAAAATCGACCAATCACGGAACGCAATTCATTTCTCAAAGCTTAATGTGTGTTCACAATCATTAAAAAAATATTAAAATCTTTTGGGAGCGCTTTAAAGCGCTAATTATACTGTCGTATGTGGTTTTTAAGGGCTTATAATTTTCCGGGTATCTAAAACATGAATCGGCAACTTTTCTAAGTCATATAATAATATTAATTGGCCGTGAATTAATATTTTAGCGACAATATTTTTTTATAAGCCTCAAACATGTGGCATCATATTATTGAAAAACGGCAGCAATATATAGCTGACCAAAAAATTAACCGGGAACTTAAAATAATAGGTTGGCAATAAAAATATTAACTTGTCATCTATTATTCAAAGCATGCTTGGTTTTAATATTTGTTGCCAGTTATTTGTTTCTACCTAATTAACCATTTTTTGGGTATCAATTGCTGGTATCATTTTAATTACGGGAGCACTAAAATTCCAGGAAACTGGAATAATTTTAAGGTTCCGTACCAAAATGGTTTAAAAGGAAGCATGTACTACTCTGTCTTGTCACAATGTCTATTTGTTCCGAAATTGCTAGATCGATTGAGTTGAAATTTTGTAGGTTGTATGTCCCCTGGTGCTTTAAGGGGGTAATTAAGAAAATTAAATAAAATGTTTTGCAAGCCATAGGGTCATTGTTAGTAACCATCAGGCGGGCCGTTTGCCACCGTCGTGGTATAATTTTTTTTGTCTGCGGGACCGGTATGTATGTTGGTTAGGTAATGGTCGTTTTCCACATGAATCTTCCATTACAATAAATATTTAAAAAAATTAAAATTCTGAGTAATTTGTATTTTTAAATAAGCCTAGGAAGATTTAGGTGCGAAGACGAGCAAAGGAACAAGGAGCTTAACTTTGATCAAAAGTTAAAGTTCAGTGCATTTGTCATAAAAAAATTGCTAACAAAAATATATAATAAAAATTTTGATCTGTATGGAACCCATAGTATGCAATTTTCCGTCTCTTTATTAAGTATTTTGAATGTATACATTGAGCACTTGAGCTTTAGGTAATACCTACTTCCAAAAGGTAGGCACATACAATAGAAATTAGAAATCATTTATTTGCTTAAACATGGTAAAATACATAAGTATAGATGTCATGATTGATGTCATTTTGTATCACATGTTTAGCCAACATATGGCAAGATGACTACTATCTAGGTATAATCAAATAATTTAATTGAATATTTTAACCATTTATTTTTTAGTAGAAACACTACGACATTACATTATACAACTTGTTTTATTTAAATGTCAATTAACAACAGGTATTGATTATTATAAACTGCAATATGTTTTTTTCTTTTCCGTTAAAACTTAAGAAGCTATGTAGAAGTTTAGTAAGGTAGGCGACTATACCTCTTTTTTTTTCACAATAGAACATTACCGATCCATTATGTATCTTTTTTTTCAGCCCTATGAGGGAAAACTAGGACAATCGCACGATTTTTCTAATCTAAAAAAAAGGAAGTACAGGTAGATATTTAGGTAATTCCTACACAAAACGCACCCTTCATATTTTCTATTCACTAGGTAGGTAGGTATTTAGGTAATACCTACACAAAAGGCACCATTCATTATGCTCTATTAACTAGGTTGGTATTTTGGTAATACTATACAAAAGGCACCTTCATTTTTTTCTAAATCATATGTGGCATATGAATTTTGGTTCTAGATATCTGACTATAGATACTTACCTACCAATATTCATAGACCCAAGTAAATTTTTAAGAATCCATTTTATCTTATAATTACACCTCGTTTAAAGTTGCCCGTTTTACTAATATTGAATATGTAATTCACTTTAATTGCTTCCTAAATATTTTAAAAGTACCTTAGTTTTAATTTAATAGGTAATCGTTTTCGATTAAAAAAAGGCTTCTTAAAATGCTTCCCGGTTATAAATTCAGTTTTCAATATAATTATTTGATACCTACCTATAGTTAAACAATGGCTATTAAGACATTAAAAAACAGCCCATATTGAGATAAAGTACGGCCCCAAATTAGTCGCCAACCTATTATAATTTTGGTACCCATTTTTATTTTTTAAAGCTACCTAAATTCAATTATTTAGCAGCCTGGTTAAATACATGCCGTTTTTAAGCAGTGTTTATATTTTGTATCTGTGTCAAAGCAGATAAAAAAATGGAAAGACCGTCAAGTTAAACCATATTTTCACCTTAGATTTTTAACACAAAATTAAAATATGTATATAGTATAAGAAACAGACTAAATGTAGAAATTTAATAATGGTATTTCAATTGACAACAGAAAAGCTTACGAGTAAGTTCACTTTCAAGCGCATGTTGCGCAAGCATTTATGCTCCCCCAAATGGGCGGGGGTTGGAGGCCTGCTCGTGGCGCCTCATGCGTTTCCCTTTTAAAGAAGCAAACCAGGCATCGTCGTGCTTGGATTGACCATCATGAATAATATGACGCCACATGGGTCGGTCTTCGGCCAGTTTCTGCCACCGCATAAAATAAATAAATTAATAATAAATATTATGGGACAATCTTACACAAATCGCCCTAGTCCCACGGTAAGCTCAATAAGGCTTGTGTTGTGGGTACTATAATAGAGGACGATATATATAATATATAGATATAGATAAATACATAGAAAACTCAGGAACAAATATCCGTGATCAACACACAAATTGGCATGCAAATGCATTCCAATATGGCTTCCGCGCCGGGCATAGCACTGTTTCTGCTTTGGTAAAGGTGACTGACGACATTCGTTTCAATATTGATAATCGACTGCTGACAGTATTAGTCTTGCTTGATTTCAGCAGCGCTTTTGACACAGTCGACTTTGAGATCCTGCTTGCAATACTACATAAGCTAAACTTGTCCTCATTAGCTCTAGCCTGGTTTCGGGATTATCTTTTTGGGAGGCGCCAGCGAGTTAAAGTAGATGACATTACTTCTGAGTGGAGTGAACTAACCGCTGGTGTTCCTCAGGGTTGGTATCACGAAGTCCCTGGCATCGCCATTTCACCTATATGCAGACGACTTGCAAATATATGCAGCGGGTAGCCCTGAGGAAGTTGAGCTCCTGATAGGCCAATATATATAGGTGATTTAGAGGTTATACGCGACTGGGCGGCGTCGTTTGGCTTGATGGTAAATGCGAAGAAGTCACAGGCAATCATAATTGGCAGCTCTCACTTCATCTCTAAGTTGGAGGGTCAGATAATGCCTAAAATTTTCTTCGATGGAATTCATATTCCGTTCTCCTCTACTGTCAAGAATTAAGGCATTATCATAGATCAAACGCTTTCTTGGTCTGCCCATGTTGCCGATGTCAGCAAGAGACTTTTCGCTTCCCTTCATTCTCTACGACGTCTTCAAAATTATCTCCCACTCCGCACGAAGGCCATCATAGCTCGATCTCTTCTGCTCCCTCTTCTGGACTACGGGGACATCGCGACCCTCGATCTTAATGAAAAACTACTAGACAAGATGGAGCGTCTGCGGAATGTCTGCATTAGATATATATTTTGCCTGAGGAAATTTGACCACGTTTCGTCATTTCGCTCTCAGCTCGAGTGGTTGCCTATCAGTCGCCGTAGAGACTTGCATACCTTATGTCTCCTTTTCAAGATACTTTTTATGCCCTCTTCCTCACTTTACCTTTCAGAGCGCTTCCGATTTTTGGCGGATGAAAGCAACCATCGGCTGAGATCCAGCGCAGATCTCTCTCTTGCCATCCCTCCTCATAAAAACAAATCATACGTCGAGTCATTTACGGTATACTCTGTGAAGTTGTGGAACGCGTTGCCATCTCCGCTGAGGCAGTGCCAGTCAGTGGCGTCGCTTAAGGCTAAATTGAAAAAGTTATGGCTTTCAAACCCATGACAATTGGAAGGTGGGTGGGCGTGTGCGGTTATATATGTTTTATATATTTATATATGTATATATATATATATATATATGTATATATATTATTATATTTATATATATGTATTTGTATAATCTATACCAATACGTTACGTATTTATTAACACTACCTATAGTATCTAGGTTTAGTAACTTCTCCGTAGTTTTGCCGTCATGTACTATCGGGTTCAGAATTGCATGGCCAATTTATGAATGAATTCATTGATAAATTGACCATGCAATTTTGAACCCGATGGTACAAGTAATGTACGAATCTTGTCTACCATGTCTGACCGATAATTTCTCTCAGTTGCTTAAAGGTTAGCTGGAAGAGATCCCTTAAAGGGATAAGTTCGTCTTTGTACACACTCACTATATTTTTGTTGGTCATGTATTTGTTTTGTGCAATAATAGTAGATTGTACACCAAGGGGATAAAGCACTGTTTTATGTCACGGGCGCGATATTGAATCCCGAACGGAACGAAGGACTCCAGACTTTACTCCCGAGCGCAGCGAGGGGGTCATGAGTTAATTCCCGAGCGTAGCGAGGGAATTAAGACTGAGTCCTGAGTGCAGTGAGGGGTTTAAGCGCGCCCGTGACAAAAACAGCTTTATCCCCGAGGAGTATACTCTACTTTTCTCACCTCTTGTGAGACAATAAAATAGTTAAGGCTACTATTAGAAACGGATTTTTATTAGGGTGTGGTAGCCAAATGGCAAAAAACGGAACCCTTATGTATTTGTCATGTCTGTCTGTCTGTCTGTCTGTCCGTAAGTCACAGCCATTTTACTTGGAAACTATACGACGTATATGAATAAAATTTACACATAAGGTGTATTTTGTATGCCGCTACTTAGTTATGTAGTTAAATTTGAAAAAACAAAAATTTTAGGAGGGGGGGTCTCCATTCATGTAACTAAATAAAAAATGAAAAAAATTTAACCAAATATCAACATGTGACACATCAATCGATAGTTCTTTAAAAATAACATTGAGATTTCTTTGGCCATTTTTTGATTAAGTGAATATTTTCTGAAATAATCGCTTCGACAGTCAGAAAATTGTGTTCCCCCCCTGTAACTTTTGAACCGTAAGTCTAAAAATATGAAGAAATTTGAGGAGATGCGCCTTATCATACTTTCTACGAAAATTGTTTTGAACATTATCGGTTCAGCCATTTTTGAGTTATCTCCAAGAAACTTCTTCCATAGGCATCAGATACGACCTTTTGGTATTAGTTTGGTTCTTATTCCATTGAATGTACGGAATCCTCCTATGCGTGGTCCGACACGTACTTGGCCGGTTTTTTAAAGTAAATCAAAAGTATAAATTGATTCTTGATACATTAGTCCATTTTATTCGAATTTTATCTTCTATTTTTGTAGAACCTGCAGTTTTACTCCGTATACTGCAGCTCATATGACACTCGCGGCATTTGTTTTTGGTATTTAAAATTGAGGTGGACAGCGCGAGTTTCAAATCAGTTCGACGACGCGGCGGCGCGGGCCCGTGCACCTTGCGGACTTTACGAAATTAGACTTTAAGGACATAACAATAAGAACTATGGGAAGTGAAATCACATACTAAATCTCATTACAACCAGCGGGTTATAATGAGATTTAGTACAACATTATAACCCGGCTAAAGCCAAGGGCTATAATGATTCGCTTTCGGTCAGGTTTGCATGATATATAATTTAGCATTGTCGAGCAGGTGGTGTGAAAAGTGTTTTACTACTTACTACTACTACAAATAAATGCCCTGACCACAGTATTCGAACCGGGGACCTCCTGCTTCTGTTTAATAAAGTATTTAATTTTATTTATAGTAACTGTGATATCGTTTTGATACATTCTTTCATAAAGCCTGCACCAAACGTATCTCTTTTTGGCCCAGTGGTTGACTGGTAAAGAATGCCTTAACTTAAGGCAGTAATGGATAATCCACCATTTGTATATTTTATGTGCAATAAAGTTAATAACGAAATGGTAACAATAGGCGGTCTTATCGCTCTAAACTATCCCTTCCAGGCGACCTTAAGGTAGCAGGAAATAAAGAACAGAGTTACTTACAAAACAGTAAGCGCTTTAAAACATAAGAGTCAAATAAAAACTACCTTGAACAATTGAAGCAGACAAAGTGCATACATATATAAAAACTTTTTACAAAAAAAAGATAAACCGACTTCAAAAAGGATAAAATAAATTATTATATTATTTATATGCGTTACAAACTGATATGTTTGAAGTCGGTGCCAAGCCAAAAAGTTACAATACCGGTCAAATCAGATTCAAGTCTGAAAATCACAAAACAGTTACTACGAACGAGGCGTACGTTGCTGGACCCGGGGTATGTCCTTAAACTACGTCCGGACCTGGGTATGTCCTTAAACTACGCCAAAAAGAGAGGTATGGGCACTGCGAATGGCATCTCGCTAAGTGTGGTAGGGCACGTTCAGCGAATGTCATCGCTCAAATCTGGAGCAGAGCCCGACTGGGGAAGTACCTCCACCTTACAGAAAACCACAGCCAAATAGCACTAGACCCTACTCATAGTGTTGTGTTCCTGCTGGTGAGTAAGGTTGCCAAAGAGCTCAAAGAGGACCCAGTGTGTTGACGATGAGGGACCTTCTTGTTCCTTTAGTCGTCAACACAGTGAATCCTCCTTTTTGTAAAGGGTCGGCAACGCGCATGTGACTCCTTTGGAGTTGCAGGCGGCCATAGGTTACGGTAGCTGCTTACCATCAGGCGGGCCGTATGCTTGTTTGCCGCCGTCGTGGTATAAAAAAAAAAAAAAAAAAACGTGTTCAGTGAATTGTTCTTCATACTATAGAACTAATTCTGGTATTGACTGTACGTAGGTTTTCATTCTAGTACAGAAAGAAAGTATAATCATGCATCTTATGATGTTTGTTAATAAACTTGTTTACTAGCTGTCGGACTAACCATATCTTGAACGGAGCCCGTGCTTCGGTTTGAATTATTTATTCTACTTCATCTAAGGTGTTTTATCGAAGTGTAAAAGAATTCAATGGCTAGATTGATTTTTCTATAGTCAGACACACTGGGTGTGTGGGTCACACCTTTTCAGTAGAATAAGGCACGATATTTAAATTTTCTATGGTTGACCATACGTGTTTTTTATTTTTATTTGCCGCCTTTTTCTGATTATTGACAAAGTAGACGTGTATCAGAGAATATATACATAGGTACATCATTTCATCAAAATTGGATTAGTAGTTTAGACGTGAAAATGTAACAGATAGATTCAAATTCACCTTTTCAATATAAGTAGGTATCGATGTTTTGTGATTTTCAGACTTGAAGCTGATTTGACCGGTATTGTAACTTTTTGGCTTGGCACAGACTTCAAACATATCAGTTTGTAACGCATATAAATAATATAATAATTTATTTTATCCTTTTTGAAGTCGGTTTATCTTTTTTTGTAAAAAGTTTTTATTTTTCCATTTTTAGTGGTTATATAATTATCATAATCGGACAACGGATCTCGCAATAATCGGTGAAGATATATAAGAAAAAGTTCATAATACGTAACTCAATGTAAGGAAAGTTCCACTTATCATATGTGGTCTTCATCATTAGGTCCACTCCATCAAATTAGTGGTTTTCGAGAGGAAATGCTTGAGTTTCTTAAAAAAACAACCAAATCACCATACATGTGCCTTTAAAAATTGAGGAGTTCCCTTAATTCGTCATGGATCCCATCATCAGAACAGCACCTGATTAATGTGGAACCATCTCAGAGGTAATTACTTTCAGACAAAAAAATAATTCCTGATATCGGATCACGGGTCTCGGAGTAATCGCTGAACATCCCACATTTAAAAAAATCATCATCATTATTATCAAAACAATCATCATCATGACGTTCACATCATCAAATTGGTGGTTTCCGATAGAAAACCCTCGAGTTGCTTAAGAAAACACCCAAATCACCATACATATGCCTTTAAAAATTGAGGAGTTCCCTCAATTCCTCATAGATCCCATCATCAGAACAGCACCAGATTAATTTGGGACCACCTTGGAAGTACATCCTTTCAAACATAAAAAGAATTATTCAAATTGGACCACGGGTCTCGGAGTAATCGCTGAACATCCTACATTAAAAAAAATCATCATCATTATCATCAAAACAATCATCATTATCAGGTCCACTTCATCAAATTGGTGGTTTCCGTGAGAAAACCCTCGAGTTGCTTGAGAAAACACCCAAATCGCCATACATATGCCTTTAAAAATTGAGGAGTTCCCTCAATTCCTCATAGGTTCCATCATCAGAACAGCACTAGATTAATATGGGACCACCTTGGAAGTAGACCCTTTCAAACAAAAAAAGAACTATTCAAATCGGACCACGCGTTTCAGAGTAATCGGTGAACATACATAAAAAAAAAGCCCAAACCGAATACAGAACCTCCTCCTTCTATGAAATTGAAGTCGGTTAAAAATAGAAGAATAGATACACCCAAACATAAGGTTAACTGGTGAATAATGTTTTATGGAATTAAGTTCGCCTTTTGAACGATAACATTTCTTTTTGTGCAGTAATTAAATAAATAAAAAGGTACAGTCTGAAACTTCTTTCTGTAATAATGAACCTAAAAACATCACCCTCCTTCGAAAGTTTGGAAAATAAACCCTACACACACATTACAACTTATTCCATAAATAAAGGTTAAGTATCATAATTAGCCGAGATATGAAGAAAACAAAAACAGGCAGATATTCATAACATCAGAAACAGTTTCACTTCTGCAAATCCAACAACCACAAATGCAAGAGGCCGTAACAAGTGGATTCTACTAACAAGCCTAACTTCGACGTACAGATACGACACGTGATGCCCCCCGTGATATGATGGCGCAGCGTAAAACCTAATTACAGGTCAGGGTTTTACAATAACTGTTTTTGCAAAGCTTTTGCTTCTTTATTTCTTCCAGGTCAGATGATTGAGAGGATTGTAAATAATAAACAGAGAGCCAGGTAGCACTGAGCAATCCCCATGAATCTGAGATCAAAAATTTACAAGTTGCGTGTTAGCGCGTAAATTGTGTAAGAGCGTGGCGTATTGATAATCTGATTGAATAAAATCATAATTTGGCTTTTAAGGTATGTCTTTATGAAATTACCCAGTATTTCACTAACAAGAGTTGACGTCCCTTAAACGTTATAATAAGTTCGGTATTTATTATTTTTTTCATGGCGACGGCGGTTTTATTGCGCCCGACTACAAATACTTACAGTACACGAGGTACAGTCGCCATCAAATATATCGGAGCGGCCAAGGTACTCAAAAATATCTGAACA
This sequence comes from Pammene aurita, assembly GCA_947086415.1. NCBI lineage: Eukaryota > Metazoa > Arthropoda > Insecta > Lepidoptera > Tortricidae > Pammene > Pammene aurita. The sequence continues at coordinate 26,573,560 of OX352291.1, forward strand.
TGCACTTCATCGCCTTGACAATATTGTTGCTCAGATATTTATGACCACGTTGGCTGCTCCGCTATATATGATGGCGACTGTACTTAAGGTAACAGAGTTATCATATGTTAATATCAAGAGAGCAGATAGATACGTATCCTTCCCAGCTAATCTTACTATAGGTAAATTCACAAAAGCTGGCGCTGAATGTCTATTAAAATGTTGACGGTTTTTTTTTCTTTTTTTATACCACGACGGTGGCAAACAAGCATACGGCCCGCCTGATGGTAAGCAGCTACCGTAACCTATGGATGCCTGCAACTCCAAAGGAGTCACATGCGCGTTGCCGACCCTTTACAAAAAGTAGGATTCACTGTGTTGATGGCTAAACGAACAAGAAGATCCCTCATCGTCAACACACTGGGTCCTCTTTGAGCTCTTTGGCAACCTTACTCACCAGCAGGAACACAACACTATAAGTAGGGTCTAGTGCTATTTGGCTGGTACAAATCACGCGCCAGCTTTTGGACTCAACCCATACCTCTGGCCGATCGATTACAAATCTTAATAGTCATCTTTTTTTACGCGTGGCAATGGCCATTTTTTTACTATTTTATTCGATTAGTAATATATTAGTCACAGGCTATTTAATGTTATATTTTTTGAAAAAATCATTACATTTTAGCATGGAACCCTATAAATGTTTACATGCATGCCGTAGGGGGTTGATCTCCGTCATAGCTATGGGCTTTGAAAATTAAAGTTTGAGAGTACGAGCGCAAATCAACTCCTCAAATTACTCGAACTTTAGGACAAAGATTAAGATTTATTTTACCTACTCACCTCGTTTGCTGTTTAGAAACGGTTCGCTTTCGGCTAGGTTACTAGTGCGTTTGTCGTAACTTACGAGACAATATAAAAACATAAATAAATCTATGTATATATTACATAATTCACACACACTAGATTTTTGTTGGTCATGTATTTATTTTGTGCAATAAAGTGTTTTACTACTACTACTATAATTATAAGGTGCTGCACATGCTTTAAAAACATGTTACGATTGCACCTTCCAATAAATTTAACATGCAACCGTCTAACCAACCATCCCCGCTCCATTAGCAACTTGACATAGATAGTCAGTTCAAAAATTGAATTTGCCGCGACCCAGTTCATATTGTTCGGTTAATCTACGCTAATCAAGTTTGCAGACGTGTCTCGAGCACATTTATCACGTGGATCCAGTTAGTTTCGCGTCTAGGAACAAAACTCATAGGTAGAGGTAGGTAATAGGTATATAGGATATTTTCCAAGGTCTTTGATGTAAGGCTTGATAGTTCTTATAATACACGAAAATATTAATAAAGGAATGAATGAAGTTATTATCCGACGGATCCATTCGAATACAAATTAAATAAGAAAAGTATTTAAAGTGCCTTATCGGTGATACGGCTTTTCAAGCAAATAGCTGGAATGTAGAACGCATCCATACTAATATTATAAATGGGAAAGTGTGTGTGTTTGTTTGTTCGTTTGTTTGTCCGTCTTTCACGGCAAAACGGGGCGACGAATTAACGTGATTTTTTAAGTGGAGATAGTTGAAGGGATAGAGAGTGACATAGGCTACTTTTTGTCTCTTTCTAACCCCACACTTCCCTAAAATGGGGGGGTGGAAATTTGTATGGAACATTCCGGGGAGCAAAGGGGAACCGTGTTACCCCGAATTTAACGCGAGCGAAGCCGCGGGCAAAAGCTAGTAATTTATAAAGAACCGCGACTTTGCCTGTGTCGAATGATCGAATCCCCCCCACCCCCTTTTACCCTTTTAAGGGATGATTAATGTGATAAAAACTATTCAAAGTATACATGAATATTTTTTTCAACACACCTGCTCGTAACGAGGTTCTTATTCCACCGCTTTTATGCTCATAATCCTAGATATTAAACACGCGTGCATTTCACAATAATTATCCAACTAGTGGAATAATTTAATAATCCGATCAAGTGACGTTTGTACTCTAGTACCAAGTTGTACGTACGCAGACGAATCGTTGTAATTTAGTCGGGTATTACCTTTACTTTTTTTAACTCTTTATGAGTTTACATTCTAAAAAAGTAAATATATTAAAAATATACACATTTACGATAGAATACAAATTATACAACCCTGATTGTGAATAAGAATCATTTCAACTTATTATATTACTCGTAATACACTAGTACATTACTTACCTAGGGCTGTAAAAAAAAGAAAGCCCGAAATCGCAGGTATTTGGGACCCGAGCCGCAGGCGAGGGTTGTAAATATGCGATAGAGGGCTTTCTTTTTTACTGCCCGTGGTGAGTACACAATTTTACGTCCCCACCTGGCCATAATGCGAGTTTTACCGGACGCGTAGCGTGCGATAAAACTCACATTATGGCAAGGTGTGACGTAAAATAAATTACGTTTTAAACACGAATTGTCTGTTTTAATATTGGCTGTTTGGCATTATACGTCCGCGCCTTTGCCTCAAGCTGCACGCACATCCAAAAAAGAAAATTGCGCGCCATTTATAAGTTAACCTCAAATCATTGTTTATTTGTTAGATTTTTCTCGTCGTGTTTTATTAATTTAAACAAATTATATTTTCAATGAATAAGAAGACAACTTTAGCGTTAATTTAGCCTCTGGATATATTTCAAAATTGTGATATATACTAGTAAAATGTCATCATAAAAATCTAGTGAGCAATACGTAAGAAAAAAATACTATAATTTATTGCACATTAAATGTGAAGTCTTTAATTTTATGAAATGATTTGAAAAAGAGTTCCAGATACTCAAGAACATCACAAAAAAGGTAAGTTAAATTTAATTATCTTAGGTTCGTAAGTACCTCTATCCTGTAAACATTCTGACAATTAATGTATTTATCAAAAGTTATTAATTATACTATTCTGTTATTTCCTCGCAAGTGTGTTGAAAAAAGTCGTATGAAACGCGTGTGCTTGATCATTACATAAGCTCAGCTTCCTTATGCGCACTCACATGCGTTCGTGCGCACAATATCGCTTCGTATGTAATGATCAACTTAGCACACTTGTATCATAATGTACTATTTCATAACTTGTGATAGTTGTATAACTCAGTAAAATATTTTCTATCGACATAAAATTTTAATATCAAGTTTTTAACTTGCAATAACCGCAGACATTTTGATAATGTCCGAAGCGCACTGAGGCGCCGGCATAGTGGCCACAAAGCGACATGATCTGTGGTTAGACTTAATTGACCGAAAACTCTATAAAATAATTATTTCAAGAATGAATAATACAACAACAAATGTGCAGTCGGATGTATTTAAATAATATCGTACACCTTTCTACGGTTCTTCGATTTGTCTTGCAGCTTTTAGATATTTTGTACTTGTCAGATATTACCTACTGCAGCGGGTTACTGAAGAAAAGATGTTAAATTCAAAACACATTTCAGTTCGGTGTCAGCGTATAGATACATGCATGTCAATTTTCATGGAATAGCAAACTAATTATTTTTAACGCTCATTTATACCTAAAGCGTAAATACTAGGATGAAATCTTATATTCACCTTATTTTCGGAACGTGCAAAAAGAGGAAACCTTTAAGAAATTCAACATCTGTCGCGTCATACGTCTCGAGCATCGAGAATAGATCAGTTAGGTCTTTTGTGACAAATAGCTGCAAAAGCTGACGGAACAACTGCCGACTGCCAGAGCATAAGAAGTAGCTAAATGACAAATGGTAGGTAGGGACTGGGGGGTAGGTATAACCGTACACACGGATAAGTCGAAATTAAACCTATGTTGACGACAAGAGTACTAATATTATCAAATTAGAATATTAAGTGAGTGGGTAATGGGTATCTGGGTAGTTCAGTTATAATAACATTACTGATTGTTATCTTGTATAACGTACGAATGAGAACTTGTCTCATTACTTTGGTATATTCAACAGTATTATTACATTGCTAGAACTATGAATCTGTTATTAGAAACAAAAAAATATTCATATATAATGTATTGAGTTTAGATACACACCATCTAAACTTTTCATGAATTTCACGGCTTTAAATTAAATTTAGTTATTATGTCTCGAAAACTACAGCAATGTCCCATTACAGTTTCAATTCATCGTCGTGCTCGACAATGCCCAATTGTTACTATCCAATTAAATTGGATTCTAGTTCCCGAGTACAATAAATGGGATATGACACTGCTGTAAGACTAAAGCTACGATTTCAAAGGTAGATACGCATTAATTGAATGTCGCTAACCCTTTAAATAAATAAGGTGGCGCGCTATTACGGGTTGTATTGTGTTATTTGTGTACGCTCGGCTGAAGTGATTGAGCTCCTCGATTGGCAAAATCGAACGCGTAGCCCGCATTATTCATTAGAGAGCACAGCTGGTAAAAATGTAGCATTTTAACTAACCAAAATTAAGGAAATAAAATGTTATCTAGGCGCGCACTGTAATTCTTACTGCATTGTTTTAAATGATATTTGCGCCACCGATTTCAATAATTGCTCGATAATGAAACAATTTCTTGTATTTTTCAATTTATATGTAGGAAATGTATGTAGTCAATCCTGGTAACTAGATTTATTTTAAGACAACTTTACATTACCTACAAAAAGAAATCTGAATGAATAGTCCGAAAAGCGATTTGTTTCCAAAACCGCAAAAATAAATATATAAATACTTAAGTATATTACAATTATGGCTTGATTAAAAAGTACCTAAAGCATACTTATAATATAGTTTAAATCCATTAAAGTTATTTTAATTTAGGTAAATCTACGTGTATTGAAACCAGGAAACTGCGGTCATAGTGGAATTTCTAGCAAAAATCGCTGCATTATCCCGACAATGGTTATCTCCATCCACACGTTGAAGCGCCTTCAGGTCATTAGCATTTGATTAATGGCCAACACAGTGAAAATTAAGCGCTAATCTTCCAAAAAAAAACACTACTTGCTTAAGATACCACGTCGGCTCTATGTGCAACTTTTTAATTTAATACGAAAACTTACGAATTTCATTAAAATTTAACGGAGTGTTGGTTAAATTTTAAATAGTTGGAGTAGAATTTCGTCCGGGGATAATTCATGTGTAGGCCTACATTTAAGGGTTCGCGCCGGTAAATAGTGATTTTCATAATTAGTTCAGGGAAACAGAGTCTTGCTTTTAGTTTAAATAATCCACGCTTTTTCTATAAATTATGCAAACTGTAGGCCTACCCTATCCTACCATGTCCCTACTATAATATTATAAATATGAAAGTGTGTATGTTTGTCTGTTACCTCTGCTAGGATAGTGTTTATCAAGGAAAGCATCCCTCAAAGGGGTGAAATGGGGAGGCAGAATTTTGTATGGGGAATCAATAACCGTTGAATCAATAGGAAGGATATATAAGTCTAGAAGATATAGAAGTAGAGTCTAGTTTTTTATCTTAAAAATAGTGGCACTATTGTCTCAGGCTTAGCACCTGTAAAAATAGTTGTAAGTGTGGAAATAAAATAAAATAATAGATTTTATCTCCGAAATCATACCTTAGGGGGTAAAAGGGGAGTGGCTTTCTAATTCCACGCAGACGAAGTCGCGGGCAAAAGCTAGTATTTATTATATACTAGCTTCGTACCGCCAACTTCCACGGACTCCCGTCGACCTCAAGTTCACTCCTATGCCAGTCCTACCGTTTCCCACCACTCTCCCACTGTTGTCCAACCATCTCCCACTCTTGTCCACCCTTCTCTCACTCTCTTCCACCACCCTTCTCCCACCGACTCCTACTTCACTCCCATCCCATCGACTCCATTCCCACTGACTCTTACACTACGTCAGTCTCATCGTCTCCACCTCCTCCCATTGTCTTCATCCACTCCTATTAACGGACTTACACCTTCTTAACTTCCATATAGGGTTGCCAGGTGTTAGCCGGACATGTTTGGCTTTTTACCAGTGTGTCCGGCCAAATAATTCCTCGTCCGGCCTGTCCGGCTTTTGTTAGGCTTCTGTCTGACTTACGCTACGCGCCAGTCACGCCAGTGGCACGATTCGAAAGACCAGCGTAGCGTATGCAAAAAAGGCATGTCCGGCTTTTGGGATCAAATGTCCGGCTAAATTAAGCGGGTTTTTCATTTTTGGGCCTGGTAACCCTACTTCCATAGATTATGTTCCATTTTCTTTTTAGTTTCTCCAATATTTTAATAGTTATTCTGTTATTCGGGGTGGAGATATGTACATCCAAATATTTTTTAAGAAAAAAAACCCGACTTCAATGGGGAAAGCTGGTGAAAGATTATTATGTAGATGGTGTACTCTTAGACTCCATACAATGAAATGACTTGCTTAACAAACACAGCGAAGAGGACAAATCGCCAAACGTGAACTATGCGTCGTTGAAGAGTTCCGTTCTGATCATCATCAGCAGTTCCACTTTATCAAATGTCACTCTTTTGAAAGAAAATCTTGATTTGTTGAAAAAAATACAAAAATCACTATGTGTATGCCCTTAAGATTTGAGGAGTTCCCTCGATTCCTCATGGATCCCATAATCAGAACTTGAGGTTGACGAAAATTTGTCCTGACAATCAAACTTGCTTAACAAACACAGCGAAGAGGACAAATCGCGAAACGTGAACTATGCATCGTTGAAGAGTTCCATTCTGATCATCATCAGCAGATCTACTTCTTCAAATGATCTTCTTGAAAAAATGGTGAAATAAAAACTGAAGTTAACATTTTTTTGGGTAAGGTTCACATGAAGTAGGGGTAAAAAAAATTTATCGGCTTCTAGTTTCTACCCTATTATATTTTAATACACAAATATGAAATTATAAAATATGGTACAATTAATAATAAAACAGCTTTAGAAAATAAATAAATAATTCTTGAAATGATTCACTGTTTTGAATGAAAATGATGGATTTCTTGATAAAAATATGTATATGTATGCCTTTAAAGTTTGGGGAGTTCCCTCGATTCCTCATGGATCCCATCATCTGAACTGCGTATTGACAAAAACGGGACCAATCTGTAATATATATATATATATAAACTAAAAAAAAAAAACATACACGCCGAATTGAGATCCTCTTTTGAAACCTTGATGTCGGTTAAAAATCAAAGATCATGAAAATCGGTTCAGCCGTTCTTGAGTTATAAATGGTATATAGCGTTTTGTTATACCACGTTTTATGTCACGTTCCGCGGGAATGGGATAAAAAGTATCCTATGTCCGTCTTCTTGTTCTAAGCTACCGCCCCACCAATTTTCAGCCAAATTGGTTCAGCCGTTCTTGTGTTATAAATAGTGTAATATATATAATATAAAAGATTGTCTACGGACATAAGACATACAGCCTTGGCCAGAAGTGTTGAGCACCCTTGCGATTTTCATACAAAACTCGAAGCTTTAGTCCAGCGTTTCTATATTTTTAATTCAAACTGAACAGGCATGTTTTGTTGAAGTTAGTAGTAACTGCATAGAATATTTGCAATTTATCCCACCGACCTAAAGTCGCATTTTTGTGACATTACGTTTTCATGTTTTATATTTACCTTGAAATTGTTATTAAGTGAAGTTTTCTAGACATATAAATGAAATGTAACATTTTACGTCACCGTACATTGTTATTATTGGGAAATAATACTTAACATCAAAACTGTAAACAAAAAACTGCTATGCTCAACACTTCTGGCCAAGGCTGTATACAGCGAAAGGACAACGTCGTTGCTGACGCTTTATCTAGAGTTGAGATAGTCGATTTTCAAAATATTGCAATAGACTTTTCTTTGATTGCGAAGGCACAACACAAATATGACGACTTGTAAACATTATTACAATTCACCATTAAATTATGACAGACAATGACAACAAACAGTCAAACACAAAAATAAAATAAAAGTTTATTTGAAAATGGTGTTTATGTATTGATCTTGAACAGACTCGTCGTGCCAATGTTACGAATGCTTCAACTCAATTTTATAACTACCCTCATTTAAATATTGAGCTGCTACCCACTTTTAAATATTGAGCTCGAACAGGCTTGTCATATCAATGTCAATAAACAAAATGGCCGACATGGCCGGCTTTTAATTAAGGTCATATTTGTTCTTTGAAATCAAGGGTTTTGTGACTTTTTAATACTTATTCTGTTAACCAGGGCTGTGACCATTCAAACTAATCCGAAATCATCTAAATCGGTTTAGCCGTTCTCGAGTTATAAACGGTCTTACTAACACCACTTTCTTTTATATATTTAAATGCAAAAGTAACTCTTATGTCTGTTTCTCACCTCTTCATGCTCAAATAGCTGAAACGATTAAGATAAAATAAGGTATAGAGACAGTTTGAATCGCGGGGAATGACATAGTATATGGTATATGTAGTTTTAATCACAAAAAACACCCAAGTAATAGTTATATGAAAACAAAGTTGCGAACAGAGCAAGTATCAATCAGCACATTCGTCTCATGTTTCTTTTAAACCCCTTGTTGATAATGTACAGTCGCCGTTTTGTCGCTCAGAATATACTTATTTTTAAAAGTAACCGGGCCTACCGCGAACGCCGAAAGTCTAAATTTCGTCATCTTGTCCATCGCTCTTGCATATTCGAAAGATAGAGATGCAAATAGACGATCGAGCGAAAGAAGTTGTTCGCGGTTATTGTATTCTTTCAACTACCTGTGAAATCCAGTTATTATTTGTATCCAGTATGGAACAAAAATAGTGGTGATACTACGGGCATAGTTGGTATCGTATTGCGACTAAGTAAAAGTAGGAGAAACATTTTTTCAAGGCGATTTTTTTGACGTGATAACGTCTTTAAAATCGTTTTAGTCGGGTGACATGTTCAGAAACTTGTGTCACACCAAAACCTCACGAGCGCGATCGCAGGTATAACGAGAGAGAGACGGACCGATCTCCCGTCTCATCTCGAGCGCTGCCAGTCATTCCGTGAAACTTGTCACGCGGAATCCTCACGAGCGGTTAGACGTTATCACGTAAACATCTCGATCGTAAACCTACTTTACAAACAACCAATTTTTTTTTTGTATGGATCACGTCGTCCCACCCGGTCTACCCTCCATACTACAATTTTTTTTCGCGTGAAAAAACCTTTCAATGTTATATAATTAGCATACATCGTTATCGCGGGAGCAAAAACAAATGTGTTGAAGAATATATATAACAGAATGTCCGTTTAATATAAACAGGTTATTATGCCTACACGTCTTAGCCTCTAAGAAGTTCTTCATTCTAGCACAATGTTTTTGCTAGAAATTATTAATCAAACTCGTTTTGCTCCTTTTCTACGTTCGTTAAAGTGCGTCTTTTTGAGTGGAAATTTCGTTTAACAGAAGGTTTATTTTTTATGAAAATTACGAGTACCTAGCGTTGATTTGTGAGGAAATAAAACTCTTCGTGTGTCTAAAATAATCCTTTATCTACAAGTCCAGACAAATCGATCATGAATGAAAAATGTTTTGAATCCTCTGGGGTTGCAGGCGTCCATAGGCTACGGTAACTGCTTACCATCAGGCGGGCCGTATGCTTGTTTGCCACCGTCGTGGTATTAAAAAAAAATAATTTTTAAGAAAAAAAAACCGACTTCAATGGGGGTAGCCGGTAAAGGATTATTGTAGATGGTGCACTTAGATTTCATACAATGAAATAACTTGCTTAAAAAACGCAGCGGAGAGGACAAATCGCCAAACGTGAACTATGCGTCGTTGAAGAGTTCCGTTCTGATTATCATCAGCAGTTCCACTTCATCAAATGTCACTCTTTTGAATGAAAATGCTTGATTTGTTGATAAAAATACAAATGTCACTTTATGTATGCCTTTAAGATTTGAGGAATTCCCTCGATTCCTCGTGGAACTCATCATCAGAACTTGAGCTTGACGAAAATTGGTCCTGACAATCTAACTTGCTTAACAAACATAGCGAAGAGGAAGAATCGCCAAACATGAACTATGCGTCGTTGAAGAGTTCCGTTCTGTTCATCATCAGCAGTTCCACTTCATCAAATGTCACTCTTTTGAATGAAAATGCTTGATTTGTTGATAAAAATACAAAAATCACTATGTGTAAGCCCTTAAGATTTGAGGAGTTCCCTCGATTCTTCATGGATCCCATCATCAGAACTTGAACTTGACGAACATTTGTTCTGACAATTAAACTTGTTAAACAAACACAGCGAAGAGGACGAATCGCCAAACGTGAACTATGCGTCGTTGAAGAGTTCCGTTCTGATCATCATCAGCAGTTCTACTTCATCAAATGTCACTGTTTTGAATGAAAATGATGGTTTTGTTGATAAAAATACAAAAATCACTATATGTATGCCTTTAAGATTTGAGGAGTTCCCTCGATTCCTCATGGATCCCATCATCAGAACTGCGTTTTGACAAAAACGGGACCAATCTGTATATATATACTTACAATCAAAAAAAGAATTTTCAAAATCGGTTCAGACATGACGAAGTTATGGAGTAACAAACATAAAAAAAAAAAAAAAAAAAAAAAAAAAAAAAAAAAAACATACACGCCGAATTGAGAACCTCCTCTTTTCAAATCTTGAAGTCGGTTAAAAAACAGGTGAATAAAGAGGTCGTCGTTAGGATTGTGTGGCTAATCTTTTTAGTATGTACTATAATCAAGTCGAGTATGAAGGTTAGATATTAGAAAAAACATCGATACATTTTGAACTTGTAGGTACAAACGTCTTGATACTACTGTTATACACACTACACTTCTGTTATATCTTATTTGTCATAATCTTTGACTACTGTCAAATCGTTTTTGCTCCCGCGATATTGACGTATGATAATTAGAATAGGATACCAATTACGCCTTTAAACGGATCACCAGCATTATTGTTACACCTTGTATAATTAACATAACTGAGTTTGTAAATTATTCCTACAAGCTACTAATGGCGCAATAGACACGAATATTGTAATGGTCTACTTCGAACAGGCATTATATCTTATGTCCGTTGGGTTTTAAAGTGTTCAGAAATATAACTTTAAGAAATATTAGAATGCAACTGGAGCCGGAGATATTCCGCATACGAGTAGATAATGGAGTCTTGGCATCCTCCTAAAATTTTTAAGGCAACTATAAATGTTGATGTTGGGATAGCTTCTTTGTATAATGCCGCTGCACAAAACTACATCATATTTCCAGCTGAGTGGAATTTAAAGTTGATATTTACTCTCGGCATCGTAGTGTCTCCGGAGATTTACCCTTTACTCTTGATTTTTATACCACTTGAAATGCAAACGATGTAAAATATGAGACTTTTATGGAAACGTGATAAATGCATTAGGTTTCGTTTCATTTGTTTTCATTCTAGTTTAGTGCTAGAAGGTACATGAAATTGTTTTGAAGATTCTTTCAATTTAAATTTCAAATAAGGGATTTGCTGCGCTGTAGTTATCCACTCTAGGATGGTAGGTAATTGGTATCAGAATCCTTTAGGATAGCAATTTATCATAATAACAAACGGCCCATGTAAACCAACCTACCAAATCCAATTTAATTTATTACTTTGCAAAAACGCCAGCGGGATTTCGTTTAACTAAGGTATTCCTGTATTACGAGGGGCGGGTGACCCTTAGCACTTCTCCGAGACAAATATTTGTCTTTTTAATACATTTCAGTGTGTTAGCCAAGGCACTTTAGTGCAGAGTCTGTGAATAAACTGCGAAGGGACTAGAGACGAAACAATACTCGTATTATGTAAAATATAGACATATTTTCTAATTCTGAACTTTGTAAAAGCTGTCTCGATGTCATTTGCTCGTAGGGTTCCAATCAAACTTAGATACATTTGACATCGTAAACTGTGAACATATTTATGTATCTGAGTTGGTCACTTTGTCGTTGTTATTAGTTTTTAAATTTACGATGCTCATAAAATCATAACATAACAAACATAAATACTCTTTACTGCACCCCTTAAATTATATAAAGTATAGTAAGTCACAAACAAAAAAGCAGAGGCAAAACAATTGTAGGTATTCCATGGAAACAAGGTTTATTAGAACCGTCCGGAGACATTACAGAAAATAAAATTAACTGATATATTACGAAAAAGTATGTTACCCCTTGGTAACTAGGTACTTATTTGTGACTTAAGGCAAAGCTGTTTTTTTACTATTTTGGTATTAATACTATCTTTACTACAAAATCGTTGTCTTGGGAATTGCTTCAAAAGCTATGTACCAGCGGTCTGGCACCCATGTCGGTGTTTAATAATTCCTGGTTTACGACTTGACGGCAGCAAAAGTAGCGAAATGGGTACACGTAGCTTACATTGTGCTACCTTTTTAATGGTCCTTCTACCGACCTTCCCTAAATGGTTATTTTGCCTAATGTTAAATATTGCCTGTTGTGGCTGCAGGAATACATGAACTCTAATGAGTAATAATAAATAATTTATGTTGCATGTGTCTTCAATAATCGTGTGCGAAATTATCAAATTTCATTTTATTTCCCAACCTTACAGTTACCAACTGTACGCTTGCTCTGATTTTTCAAAGTAAATTTTCAAAATGCCACCCTTCGCGTAGTAAAATGTTTTATTTTGCGTAATATTAATTTCTTAAGGATGCTATAACCACTTAGGGCAAATTATATACATGTATTTTTATTATTTTAAAATATATCTTTTCGTTACACTTATGTATTGGATATTTTGACAAAACAAAATAAAAATGTCTATTTCGTTGTAAGCTGTTGGCTCACAGTTAACCTAACACGCTTCTCCTCGCTTCGCTCGTTGTCGCACCTACCCGGACTCTGTCATTAGATTCATGTTGCTTTAGAGAACAGGATATATTGTACTATAGCTATCTTATAATCCTTTCTTTTTAATTTTTCTGGTCTAATGCGATCTATTACAGACAACGTATAATGTAGGTAGCGGAAAATCTATGATAGTATTTCTATCTATGATACTATTTTATCAGTCATTTATACATTCGTCATAAAGTCATAACCTATATAAGAACATACATAATATAAGTACTCGAAGAAAAGTCTATCTAGTCTTTTCCCAAAAAAGCACTTGTTCTATAAAAGCGCCAAAATAGAATCGGTAGAATTATGTCACGACTTTAGAAAAAAATAAACTACTGCCAACATAAGAAACCTAAATAAATGCAACGTTTTTCGAAAAAAAAACTTTAAAAAAGAAAAACTTTGTAGTTTGTGTGTGTAAAATACTTTGTAGTTTTTACGTTTGCCATTCGTTTGTGGTGGCCAACTGGAAACTTTGAGAATAATATATTTTCATAAATCTCTGTCGCTCTTTGATAATTGATTAAATAACGACTGTGTGTGTTTGTGTTAGTATTCTTGAAATACAGTGTTTTAAAAGGTGAAACTTAAATTATTGTTGATTATGTTGACAAAATAATTGCAATATCTATGAAGTGTTCAATTTAGCATTTTATGTAAAACTAAATAAAATATTATTATGCAACCGTTGTATAAGAGAGGTCAAAAAAGACGAGTGGCGTGGGTAACAATTTGAGCCGTAGACGAAAATTGTTAAGAAAAACGCCACGAACATTTTTCGACCTACTCATACGACGTTGCGCACAATACTTTTTATACGACTACATACTCAATTTCACATTAAATATAAAATTGTAGAAACAATCGATTTTCGCTCACCTCTTTCGCTATTGCAGATAATTCATCAACAATAATTTAAGTTTCACCCTTTGTAACAATTTATTTCAATTTCAAGTACACTAACTAACAGTACTAACACAAACACACGCAGTTATTATTAAATCAATAGATCTTAATCTAGCTCAAATACAAAAAAATATAACAAAAACTAAAATTTCAATCGAACGTTGAAATCAAAATACCATTATCTACGTCTCTTTCACTCAAATGAGTAGAGAGATAGAGATCTCTTTCTGAACAAGCGGGAGACGAAAAATCGGTAGTGTGTCTCTGGTTAACTTTGTAATTTGTTTTTTAACGCTGCGTTTATTTAGGTTGTTACAGGTTGGTAGCAATTTATTTAGTTGTTAAGTGTTGTTTACACGAAATACGTTTTTACTGCCAAAACAATACGTCGTGTAGGCACCAATGCGTTTTTGGGGAAAAGATTATAGACTTGTCTTCAGATGAATTATGCCTGTTCTTATCTATGTTATCATGAATGTATAAATGACAAATAAAGGTACTGAAGTACAAAAAATATTTTTTTACGCAAGGCTTTTACTCACTTAGTCCACAGCAATCTATGTGCAATATTTCAAGTTGAATGTTAAATTAAATTCAATTTAATCATTATATGTAATAAAACTAAGTTGAGAAAATGTGCGTGCCGATAAAACTTAAAAGGAGTCCCAGCACGATAAAGGGACTTATATAGTGTGATAGCCCTTTATTCCCCCTCGAACAAGAAAGTTCCCGTTTTAACCTAAAGGGTGTGTCTTTAAAGATATAAGGGCTTTTCCAACCCTTCAACTCGGAAAGTAAGTGTAGTGGCGCCATCTGTTGTCGAGTAGTTGAACTTCATTCATTGTCCAAAGTGGCGCCATCTGTTGTCGAATAGTTGGATTTCAATCATTGTACACAATATGGACTTAAACGAACGATTATTCCCAAACTTTCTCGAATATCCTAGCGCCAACTTTCTCGAATATCCTAGAGCCTAGCTTTCTGAATATATAAGAGCCCGGTGTCACCCGCCAGAGTTAGTTTGATTTGAACAGCGAAACAAGCGATTTCGAAACGAAAAAGAAAGAAATTATCTGTGTGTGAGCCTTTATTTTGAAGTATCACGTGTGAGTATTTTTAATAGTGTGTTTAATTAATTCTCGATTTCGAAGCGAAGAAGAAAAAAGTTATCTGTGAGCCTTTATTGTGAAATATCAAATGTGAGTATTTTTAATAGTGTATTTAATTAATTCTAATGGTTTTTTTTTTATTTTCTTTTAATTGTAATTTCCTTAACTTTCAAGTAGTCGCGCGGCGTTGAATATTCGTTGAATACTTTGGCCGTAAACAAAATATCGCGCGACCGCTTGAAGATTAATTTTTTTTTTTCTTTGTCTCAACGTGCTCCACGTTTA
The DNA here is from genome assembly GCA_947086415.1 of Pammene aurita. Taxonomy (NCBI): domain Eukaryota; kingdom Metazoa; phylum Arthropoda; class Insecta; order Lepidoptera; family Tortricidae; genus Pammene; species Pammene aurita. The sequence continues at coordinate 26,588,673 of OX352291.1, forward strand.
AGTAACAATATATTTGTCTATAAAATGTGCATTTAATTTATATTTTACAGAATACAATGCCTAGACGTAAAAGAGGTGGAGATCTTGCCAGTTCTGCAGCGAAACGGCGGAAACAAAAAGAAAATCGAAGAAATGAAACGGAAGAAGAGCGCGAAGCACGTTTACAAAATCAACGAACCAGAATGAGCACCCTGAGAAGCGGAAAAAGCGAAGAAAGAAAAGAAAATAAAAGTATTGAAGAATCGAGCATTTTAAAAGATAATCTAACAAAGGAAGCATTCCACTACGAACCGACGAAGAAATATTACGATCATAAATATGTTGTGATCGGAAAAATGAATAACATTTGCCAATTTTGCCACGCGAAAAAATTCAGTAAAGAAACACCAGGTCTCTGTTGCATGAATGGAAAAATTCGATTACCACCACTGGAAGCACCTCCACAGGAATTTCTACATTACATGACCGGGGAAACACCAGAATCAAAACACTTTCTTCAAAATATAAGATCATACAACTCCTGCTTTCAAATAACTTCTTTCGGTGTTACTTCGACTGACACTAATAGAGACAAATTTGAATATGTATTTTCAATTCAAGGGCAAATTTATCACAAAATTGGATCGTTACTACCAATGCCTAACGATGACTATAAATTTCTGCAAGTATATTTCATCGGAAATGAAGAAAACGAAATTGATCAACGATGTACAAATTTTATTGGATTGAAACGCGAAATAATCCAAGATGTACAGAGGATCTTACACAAATACAATCAACTGATTTACATATTCAAAACAACACTAGACCGCATGATTTCTGATGACTATAAAATTGTAATTCGAGCCGATAAAAGACCACGTGGAGAACACGAACGTAGATTTAATGCACCTCAGATAGATGAAATCGCCATCGTAATTGTGGACAATGAAAATACAAGCCGTGACATAATTGTACAACGAAGAAGAAAAGGACTACAACGCATTGCAGAGACACACCGTTCATATGATGCTCTTCAATATCCGTTAATATTTCTGCACGGAGAGGATGGTTATCATTTCAATATAAAACAAATTCATCCTAAAACAGGCATAGAAACAAACAAAAAAGTCACTTCCAAGGAGTTCTATGCTTACCGCTTAATGATCAGAGACAATGAAATATACAATCACATTCTCAACACTCGCCGTTTATTCCAACAATTTCTGGTAGATATGTACGCAAAAATAGAAGCAGAACGGATGCTTTACATAAGACTGAATCAGAAGAAACTACGCACAGAAGAATACATCCACCTTCGAGATGCGATCATAAATGACGGCAATATTGACGATATTGGAACAATGGTAATCTTACCCTCATCATACATAAGAAGTCCAAGACATGTGCACGAATATACTCAAGATGCCATGACCTACGTAAGAAAATATGGACGACCTGATCTCTTCATAACATTTACATGCAACTCATCATGGCCAGAAATCAAAGAACAACTAAAATACGGACAAACCTCCATGGATCGACACGACATGATAGCCCGAGTTTTTCGACAAAAACAAATAAGATTTATTGAAGTCATCACAAAATACCACATCTTTGGAACCGTTAGATGCTGGATGTATACAATTGAGTGGCAAAAACGAGGATTACCTCACTCACACAATCTCATATGGCTACACGATAAAATTTATCCCACGGATATCGACAAAATCATCCAAGCTGAATTTCCCAATCCACAAAATCATCCGGAACTATAACAACATAGTAGTGAAAAACATGATTCACGGACCATGTGGACCATTAAACTTCAATGCGCCATGCATGAGTGATGGAAAATGTACAAAAAAATATCCAAAACCATACTTGGACGATACAAAAACTGAAGATGACGGCTATCCCAAATATAGAAGACGATCACCGAAAAACGGTGGCTTCACAGCAAAAATACGAATACAAGGCAGAGACGAACTGGAAATAGATAATCAATGGGTAGTACCATATAACCCACTACTTTCCAAAATGTTCCAAGCACACATAAACGTTGAATATTGCAATTCAGTAAAATCTATTAAATATATATGTAAGTACGTAAACAAAAGTAGTGATATGGCAGTATTTCAAATAGTCCAAAATAGCGAACAAAATAATAGAAATGATGAAATCCTCATGTACCAAATGGGAAGATACATCAACAGTAACGAAGCAGCGTGGAGGATTTTTAGTTTTCCCATACACGAACGCGAACCAGCTGTGCAACATCTAGCAGTACATTTGGAGAATGGACAGAGAGTTTACATCACAAAAAACTCGGCTAGAAAAATTGCAAGCGAACCACCTCAGAACACAACATTAACAGCTTTTTTCCAACTTTGCCAAACGGATCCATTCGCAAAGACGTTACTGTATGTCGACGTCCCTATTTATTATACGTGGGACAAAACAAGGAAAATTTTTCAACGACGAAAACAAGGAATGCCAGAAGAGGGTCATCCAGAAATAATGAAAACTAACGCAATAGGTCGAGTATACACTGTACATCCAAACAATGCCGAATGTTTCTATCTCCGAATGTTGTTACACGAAATACGGGGACCAACAAGTTTCACAGATCTCAGGACTATTGACGGCTACATATGCCAGACTTACAGAAAAGCATGTCAACGTTTAGGATTATTGGAAAACGATAACCACTGGGAATTAACACTACAAGAAGCCACACTCACAGCTTCAGCTGAACAAATTCGAGAGTTATTCGCCATAATTCTAACAACATGTAACCCATCAAACCCGAAACAGCTATGGGACTCTTTCAAAAGGAATATGAGTGATGATATATTGTACCAAATCCGACAAGCTAATCCAGAACTGACTATAGAATTCAATGACGACATCTTCAATGAAACACTCATTCGCTTAGAAGATAAATGTTTAGCAATAAATAACCAGACCTTAGTAGAAATTGGAATGCCAGCACCACAAAGAAATACTTTCAGTGTGCTAAACTACGAAATTACAAAGGAAAAAAGCTACAACGTCAATGAACTACTTGAATACATTGCTCACAACAAACCACTCCTCAATGACAATCAAAAAAAAATTTACAACGTTATAATGAACCGAATAAATAACAACACTGGTGGAATTATTTACTTGGACGCACCAGGAGGCACCGGTAAAACGTTTCTAATAAATCTAATACTGGCGGAAATACGTGCTGAAAAACACATCGCACTGGCACTAGCATCATCCGGCATTGCAGCCACACTTATGGAAGGAGGACGAACTGCCCATTCTGCCTTACAACTACCGTTGAATATAGCCGAACAACAATTCCCGGTATGTAAAATCTCAGGAACATCTGGACGGGGTCAACTTCTAAAACATGCTAAAATTATCTTCTGGGATGAATGCACCATGGCCCATAAAAAATCACTAGAAGCCATGGACAGAACATTACAAGAATTGCGAAAAAACTCTGAAATGATGGGAGGAGCTCTACTCATACTCTCAGGAGATTTTCGACAAACACTTCCAGTTATTCCCAAATCAACACCAGCAGACGAGATCAATGCATGCTTAAAAAAGTCACATCTCTGGCCGCAAGTACAAATACTGCAATTAACAAAAAACATGAGGGTTGAATTATCAAAAGATGAAACAACAGCACATTTTGCTAAAATACTTTTACAAATAGGCGAAGGTACATATCCTACTGACCAAACGACCGGCCTTATTGAACTCAATAGTGATTTCTGTAACATAGCCACTACTGAAAACGAACTAATCGACAAAATTTATCCAAATATTATTCAGAACTATACCAACGTAGAGTGGTTAATTCAAAGAGCAATTTTGGCCACTAAAAATAATATTGTTGACGATATCAATTTTAATATTCTAAAGAAAATACCTGGTGAAGAGAAAGTATATAAATCGATCGACACGATGGTATCCATTGAAGAAAGTGTCAACTTTCCTACTGAATTTCTAAACTCTTTACAAGTACCAGGAATGCCATTACACTGCCTTCGTCTGAAAATTGGATCTCCAATCATACTACTCAGAAATCTCAACTCCCCAAAACTATGTAATGGAACGAGGATGATCGTAAAACAGCTATCGAATAATGTCATTGAAGCTGAACTTATTTCTGGAAAGAACAAAGGACACACAGTATTTATACCTAGAATACCACTGATCTCTTCTGAATTGCCATTTCAATTTAAAAGATTGCAGTTTCCAATTAAATTAGCCTTTAGTTAATTAACAAAGCGCAAGGGCAAACTTTGAAATATTGTGGCATCAACCTCAAAGAATCCTGCTTCTCTCACGGTCAGCTATATGTAGCTTGCTCAAGAGTAGGAAGTTCGAAAAATTTATATATATATACCCCGGACAATAAAATGAAAAATGTTGTTTATAAACAAGTAGTGTAAATAATGAGAAAATGTAAATACATGTAAATATAGAAAATGTTTTCAAAATATATTTTTTACTTTTTACGTCATAGTATGTTTTTTTATTTCATCTACCACGTAATCTCATATCAACTCCCGAGCGAAGCCGGGTATCATAGCTAGTAACCTAATAAAACTTTAAAGAGAGTCAAGAAAGGTAGCGTGAAAAGAATCTAAGAAACTCGAAACTTTGCTTATAAATCTGACAATCTGGTGCTAAAGGCGAAATTGGAATTCAGTAGGTAAAATAGCCTTGACCTTTAAAGTAAACGTACCAAATGATTAGCTAAATTAATCGTCTTTAATGTAATTAGGTACTAACACTAAGTATGTCCTTTACCATGTATGTGCCTTAAAACAATAAGTATTTACCTACATTTTATACATATACATATGTATAAAATACTATACATACTTATTTGGATATGTATGCGCTATTATCCCTCACTATTATTTTACATTAAAAGTATCTATAAGTTTGTAACTGTTAACCCTAACCTACATTAGATTAAAGACGTTCGACGTATTATATTGCTGTCATCAAACTTGATACCACATCAAGTAATGGCTTGACGCCCAGAATACATCAACTTTAGGGGCAAAACATTTCGCTAACACATTCAAATGTAAGCTAACGGCTGTCAGTTTAAGGGCTGACTCGTTATTAATGAGCGCTATACCCGCCGCGATAGCTGCTGACGAACTTTTTCGACTGTCAACCCCATTTAAAACGGGGTAAAGGGCCCCATACGTTTTATGTGTGGAGTTTCGGTGAAAAAAACGACGGGTTAGATTTGCGTCGCTGCGTACGAAAATTTATGATTGAATATTTATCGGTGTGTGGATTTCTTTATGTATTAAATTAGCTCCAGTTTACATCTTAAGGGCTGAGTAAACTGCTGTGATACAGGGAACTTTTTTAACGTGATAAAAAAGTCGATCAATAAAAGTACTACTCGACGCTACCTAATAGGTATGTATAACATAAATTGCTGTGCAGATTATAAGTCTCTTAGAAGTTCTTAACACTTTGACTACCGAGAACCCGCCTGGTAGGCACTCGTAATGTTTGCTCAGATGCCGGGCACGTGGCGTGCGGCATTGCGTTGCACGTCGTAGCCGGCCTGGCGGGTTCTGTCGGTTTCTGGGGTATTGTTCAAAATTTTGCCCGGTTGCGAAAGTGTTAACACGAGTGTAAGTAATCTCGCATTAAAACTTGATTGCTACTTTACTTACTCAACTGTTGTACTAAGTAGTTCATGTAAGTTATGATTTACAACATGCAGAGTTGTGTCATGCCGCTAATGCCGCTACCGCTCATTGACTTGAAAAAACGTCTAATGAAGATAATATATTATATAATGTGATAATTGACAAAGTACCTTCCCCAACAATTACACAAAAACAGGTATTGATCAAAAAAACATGATGCCCGTGTTACACAGTATGTATATCATGACTTTTGTATCACAACCACAGTATGTAATTTAATATTTGAACTAAATACAACTTCGATACTTCAAAATGATATATTTATTTTTCACAATGCCTAACAGTTCAATTTTTATATTCCCTCCTTTAAATGGGTTGCTTGTTTATAATACGTCAAAAGAAAACATGGTAATAGGAGCACGTAACTGGCTAGCGCCAGCTCGACTGTGCCCGAAACTTTGAAGGCCAGAGGACTCCGAAATTTATAACTCTTTCGCCCAAATCTAGTTACAATAATAGAACTTATAAACACCAACAATATACGGATTACGATAAGTAAGTAATTAATATTACTTAGTTATAAACGGCCAACTAAAATAGCAATGACTGAAATTAAACAATATAGGTAATGAAATGGAAAGAAAATATAAACCAGTGGACATACTTGTCATTGTCAACAAGAATGATCACACTGTTGTAACGCCAAGAGCATTACTAACAAAAATAAAATATTCACGAAATGGATATTCCACAGTATATTCTGGTACCTAATATTTCTTTATACGTAAACAAATTGTAACAAAATGTTACCTTCCCTTTGAACATTAGATTTCCCGCGAACGTTTCCTTTAAACATATAGGTACATACATGCATGTATAATGGATACACAAGAGGGGATAACGCACAAAATATGATATTCAGATTCGAGAGCTAGGCTTTGCCTTGGATATCAGACGGTCCGCTAGTCATATTTTAGTACCTTGCTTTACAATATTTATAAGTCTTGTTTTGTGTATATTGGATCAATATTTCAAGTACTTAGGTTATTCTAGAATATTGGGTTATCATAAAATAAGCGTTATTTATTTTACCGATAATACCTCCATAAAATCCTAGCACGACCTTGTACGAGACCCTAATAAAGCTAAACCAGATTCGCACCTGGCCAATTCTTTACGACCGAGAATAGGGGAAACGTAAATACCGTGAATTCAGAGCACTATTCAGCCTGTTACCCTGTTTGAAGAATGTCCCTCAGTGATTTTCCGGGACCCGCCGATGTAAATGAAGAAATACGAGCGCATAATATAAAACTTTTATAAGAGCAACACATGCCACGTAAATAGAATACGTTTAGAAACCGCATTCGTAACTTCCGCAATATAAGTTTCAGCTTGCGGTCGTGGTACGTTCTGAAATCGCACTTGGTAGTGAGTTGAAGTTATGGACATTTGGTTCTACGGTCAGCAATAACGACTTCTTTTAGTGCATTCAGCTAACAACACTTGAAACTTATACGTAGAAGTATCACAAGTATCATAACATACATAACGATCGATTGCTGCGGTTCATTTTACGAATACCGATATGAATGTAAGCCTACAGGTGTAACAAAAATACTGGTGATCATTTTAAAGCTGCCAGTACACAATGGCCCATCATGGGCCAGTCTAAGGGACGCAGCTATGCGTTAAAATTGTTAAGAAAAACGCCACGAACATTTTTTTACCTACTTATACGACGTTGCATACAATACTTTTTCTACAAATACACTTACTTTTACATAAAATGCGAAATTGAAAACTTCATGGATATCGCATTTATTTTGCCAACATAATCAACAATCATTTAAGTTTTACCTTTTAAAACACTATTTTTCAATAATACTAACATTACTAACACAGATACACACCGTCGTTATTCGATCAATTATTAAAGAGCTACAGAGATTAGTAAAAATACCTAAATTACTTTCAAAGTTTGCAATTCGCCCCAACAAACGAATGGTAAACATAAAAAACTACGAAGTAGGTCTGTGGTTCTTTTAATTTTTTCTTTTTTAAAGTTTTTTTTTCTAAAAACGCTGCGTATATTTAGGTTTCTTAGGTTGGCAGTTATTTATTTTATATTAATAGTCGTGTTTGCACGCGATACTATTTTGGCGCTTTTATAGAACAAGTGTTATTTTGGGGAATAGACTAGATAGACTTTTCATCGAGTGTATTATCTATGTTCTTATAAAGGTGTTGACGAATGTATAAATGACAGATAAAAGTACAGGAGTAGAAAATAGTATTTTATGCAACAGTTGTATAAGAGGGGTCAAAAAAGGCGAGTGGCGTGGGTAAATTTGAGCCGTAGGCGTAGCCGAAGGCGAAAATTGTTAAGAAAAACGCCACGAACATTTTTTACCTACTTATACGACGTTGCATACAATACTTTTTCTACGACTACACTTATTTTTACATAAAATGCGAAATTTAAAACTTCATGGATATCGCAGTTATTTTGTCAAAATAATCAAGAATAATTTAAGTTTTACCTTTTAAAATACTATTTTTCAAGAATACTAACTACTAACACACCGTCGTTATTTGATCAATTATTAAAGAGCTACAGAGATTAATAAAATACCTAAATTACTTTCAAAGTTTGCAATTTGCCCCTACAAACGAATGGGAAACGTAAAAAACTACAAAGTAGGAAAGGTCTGTGGTTCTTTTCATTTTTTCTTTTATAAAGTTTTTTTTTTCTAAAAACGCTGCGTTTATTTAGGTTTCTTAGGTTGGCAGTAATTTATTTTATATTAATAGTTGTGGTTGCACGCGATTACGCGATACTATTTTGGCGCTTTTATAGAACAAGTGTTATTTTGGGGAATAGACTAGATAGATTTTTCATCGAGTATATTATCTATGTTCTTATAAAGGTGTTAACGAATGTATAAATGACAGATAAAAGTACTTACAGGAGTAGAAAAAAGTAAAAAAAAAATACTCGCAAAAAAAATTGGGTCTTGTATGGAGGGTTGGCCAACTGGGGCGACGTATCCCATACATATATTTTTTTTCGTTAAATTTTTTTTCTTTTGCTTTTTCTTACTAGCAATACGATACCAATTATGCCCTTAAACGGATCACCAGTATTTTTGTTACACCTGTAGGCTTACATTCATATCGGTATTCGTAAAATGAAACGCAGCAATCGATCGTTATGTATGTTATGATACTTGTGATACTTCTAGGTATAAGTTTCAAGTGTTGTTATAGCTGAATGCACTAAAAGAAGTCGTTATTGCTGACCGTAGAACCAAATGTCTATAACTTCAACTCACTACCAAGTGCGATTTCAGAACGTACCACGACCGCAATCTGAAACTTATATTGCGGAATAAACGAGCATTTTTTTAGCTATTTCAAGGGAGTGGGGTTGCGGGCAAAAGCTGGTAGGTAATATAATTTTACTTGTACCTATTCTGAGACTGACGTAGATATAAGTTGTGAGCATAGTTAATAAGATAGATCACTACGTCTATAGGTACAGTCACCGGCAAGAGTATCTTCCTACATGAATGCCGCATAAATATATGACATGCTCTTATTTGTAGGGTCATAAGATTGTGTCACATATTTTTGCGGCCTTCGTGTAGGAAGATACTATTGCCGGTGACTATATCTATACACTACCGGCCACTGAGATGATAAGAGATAAACTATATAGTATGTGTAGAACTCAATTATAATTCCAGTATGGCAAACTTGTTGCGATGCGGAAGCGTGTGTAGATATCATTAGTCTCTAAGCCTAAGTACGATGAATGACACGCACACGCGCCCTCTACAACCCACAACAAGTTTATGACATACGCTCACATTCTTAGTTCAGCCACGCACGGTTTTCTACCCACAGATAAGTACTTAAACACCTCTCAAGAGCTCGATCACTCAATCATTTCTGACCCGAGCACCAGCACGTAGCATACGTCTCAGTTTGTTTACACGGCCAACTCATCTTGTATTCTTTGCCCGAATGTTCTAATAAAACTTTAGTGAGGTCGAGGATGCACGGAAAACAAAGGTGTACGATCAATTGATGTGTGCTTTACGTTAAGGGTTGGTTTAATTTGTGGAGTAACTAAATACGAAATATTACAAAGTCAGCTACTACCATTAGAATTAAGGATGTAGTTTCGCATCTTTTCAAAGTTTTATGCTTCTGTCATATAATTTGTTTTCTGTATAGTTAGAACCACCGCCTACAATCTTTCTGCTTGGCCCTAAGGTTGACTGGTAGAGAATGCCTCATGGCATTAAGTTCGGCTTTTGTACGATAAGTTTTCTTTTTGTGCAATAAAGATTAAATAAATAAATAAATAAATTCTAGGCATGTATTGTTTTCTCAACAATGAAAATAGATTTGTTTAATATTTCCAAAATTACTGTAGCATTTACCTTTTTATCGTATGCACAAAAGTTACCCTACCAATAGAACCAAAAACACATTTTTTGGGCCTGCGAGATGTATGTATATACATATGAGCCAAACCCGGATGTTAATGAAGAGTAGAAAAAATTTGGCTTAAATTTAATCTCCAACGGGCGGTTGTGAGGGGATCACGTAGGTACCTAAAAAATAAGGACAGAACGTGAGGCCTGGCAGTTTCTCAGATTGACCTAGTTTTCCAGTTAGCTATTTTCCTAGATACTGAACTAATCACTTTTTAACACTAAGCACTGTTACTCTTAGCGTAGGTTCCGAACATAAAAGTAATACTCTGAACACATCATTTAGAAATGGTATACCAAAGCATAGCCGCTATAGCGCTTAAAAATATGATGACGAAGTTAAAAATATTTAATCTTAATACTCGGCAGTCTTTTAGATTTTATCAGTATTACAACCTCGGCTCGATTACAGAATTGAAACCAGCGGAAAATAAAAAAAAAACACGAATAGCAGCTTCAAGAAACATAAGGTATGGAGAAACCAATTCCACGCCTCGTTATTCTAATTATGCGGTTTGTGAATCATTGAGCCCAGTGAAAACTGGTTCTTAAAATAACAGAAATCCCTACCCAGTCCAACAAAAAGATCCCGAATCCCCTTTTGAATATTTGAACCAGACGAACCCTTTTACGATTAAGCTTTACTAAACCTTCCACATCCTAACCAAACTGCATTCAAGATAATGTTACCTATAATGGCGCAAGTCGAGAAGTCAAAGTTAGTGAAGCACGACAATAGATGTCGTGGGCGTTTACGATCAATGCAGAGCCGAGTTCCCATGGAAACGAACCGGAGGTCTCGTTCAGCGCCATCTCTATACAGTTAAGGTTGATATCCTTGCGAAATGCCACGGACAAGGTTATAAACACAAACAAGATAAGAACGTTACGAGTACTAATAACTGCCATCTATGTGACATGAGACACCGATACCTGAAGTTACGCAGTAGAAATGGCGAAACAGTACATAAAGATTGGTACCCACATAAATGCTTATGGGCGTATTTTTCAGCTAATTTATTTTCTTAAAACACGAATAGTCACTGTCCACAATTAATACGAGATTTTGTACAACTAAGTAGAGTCTTAGGCCTACGAACTGGCGGATGTTATTGTAACATAAATAAATAATAATGCGATACAGCTCCTGAAATTGGCCAATGACCATAAAACGCACATATCGTAAATTGTGCCAACTGTCTATTGATTTTTTGGCCCTAAAAATACGTTTTTGCCCTTAACTATGGATTTGACATATACATCATTCGTATACACCGACAATTGCTCGCGCTACCCGATGGCTTTGCGTGTTTATCCTGATTGGCCCAGAGCTATATCACGAAGGAATGGCTCACCTTGATATGCAGCAGCGCGAGCGCCCGGCGCAGGTCGTGGTGACGGAGGCGGCGGCGGGCCCGGCCGGGTTGTGGCGCGGGCGCGCGGCCGCCTCCAGCGCCTGCGGTAGTAGAACCGGCTCACCTTGATATGCGGCAGCGCGAGCGCCCGGCGCAGGTCGTGGATGGCGGCGGCCGTGGTGACGGAGGCGGCGGCGGGCCCGGCCGGGTTGTGGCGCGGGCGCGCGGCCGCCTCCAGCGCCTGCGGTAGTAGAACCGGCTCACCTTAATATGCGGCAGCGCGAGCGCCCGGCGCAGGTCGTGGATGGCGGCGGCCGTGGTGACGGAGGCGGCGGCGGGCCCGGCCGGGTTGTGGCGCGGGCGCGCGGCCGCCTCCAGCGCCTGCGGTAGTAGAACCGGCTCACCTTGATATGCGGCAGCGCGAGCGCCCGGCGCAGGTCGTGGATGGCGGCGGCCGTGGTGACGGAGGCGGCGGCGGGCCCGGCCGGGTTGTGGCGCGGGCGCGCGGCCGCCTCCAGCGCCTGCGGTAGTAGAACCGGCTCACCTTAATATGCGGCAGCGCGAGCGCCCGGCGCAGGTCGTGGATGGCGGCGGCCGTGGTGACGGAGGCGGCGGCGGGCCCGGCCGGGTTGTGGCGCGGGCGCGCGGCCGCGTCCAGTGCTTGGCGGCTGCGCTGCCGGCCCTCGGCCGCTGGTGCGCGACCGCTTGTCACCACCACCGTGCAGGCAATGCGGTCGTACACCTGTGCGACAAAATTGTTCATCAACCGACTTCAATATTTCAAAGGAGGTTTTCAATTCGTCGGCATCTTTGTTTTTCAACTGACTTCAAGATTTCGTAGGAGGAGGTTATCAATTCGTCGGGATCTTTGTTCGGGATTTATGTTTATTTTTTTATGTATGTTCACCGATTTGGAAAATTCTTTTTTGTTTGAAAGAGTATACTTCACAGTCCCATTGTAACCAAGTCAGGATGGGATCCTGGAGAAATCGAGGGAACTATTCAACTATTAATAATAATAATAAATAAATAAATAAATATTATAGGACAATCTTACACAAATCGACCTAGGCCCACGGTAAGCTCAATAAGGCTTGTGTTATGGGTACTAGACGACGATATATATAATAGATAAATATGGATAAATACTTAAATACATAGAAAACATCCATAACTCAGGAACAAATATCTGTGATAAACACACAAATAAATGCCCTGACCAGGATTCGAACCCGGGACCTCCCGCTTCGTAGGCAGAGTCACTACCGACTAGGCTAGGAGGCCGTTAACTATTATAGGCACACCTATAGTGATTTGAGTATTTTTTACCTCAGCTCGAGCATTTGCCTTTGGAAAGTTGGATGCTAAGTGAAGTCTTATTGTTTTGGGCCTGTTTTTTGTAAAAATCAAATATCTACGTAGAACCAGCCCAGTCCAGCGCCTCCACGAGAGTAGACTGTAAAATAACGCGGCTGTGACGTCACCTCGAGCAGCGCCCGCAGCTGCAGGTCGTCCAGCACGCTGTGGAACAGGTCGGGGTCCACGACCCCGGGCCCGTCCTGCAGCACCGCCACGTCGTCCAGCGACTCCACCACGAGATTAACAGCTGGGAACAATTTAACACTTTAATTTGCGCCACGATACTAATACCTTCATACTAAGCTTGCTTAGTATGAAGGTATTAGTATACCTTCATACTAAGCACGACGAGCTAAAGGCCAGACCAACTGTGGCCATAAATTACTGTTATGTCGGAGGGGTGCTGACTTGCAGTGAATGTGGCTGCACATTCGCTACAAACATTGGCTATATAAGTCACTTAAGAGCGCACTAGCGTCGCCCTCGGCGTTAGAATGCAGTTGCTGTAGCCGAAAACGGCTAGGAGATGACGTCCATACTAATATGTCGCATAATGAATCCTCATAAAAGGTAGGTTTATTTCTAATAATTCACGAGTTTCATGTACATTTACTAGTAGACATTATTTTACTAGTAGTCCACTACCCTATTGAAATGATAATAAATAGTGAAGTGACTCACCAGCGGCGTTGGCCTCCTCCAGCACGGCCTGCTTGCTGGCGTGCTGCTCCTCGTCCTCCTCGTCGTCGGCCGCGGCGGCCGAGCATCAAATGTCTACATAGAACCCCAGTCCAGCGTCTCCACGAGTGTAGACTGTAATGTAACGCGGCTGTGACGTCACCTCGAGCAGCGCCCGCAGCTGCAGGTCATCCAGCACGCGGTGGAGCAGGATGTGGTCCACGAACCCGGGCCGGTCCTGCAGCACCGCCATGTCAAGCGCCTCCACGAGTGTAGACTGTAATGTGAAGTATATGACTGTAGAGTGAAATTACTCACCAGCGGCGTTGGCCTCCTCCAGCACGGCCTGCTTGCTGGCGGGCTGCTCCTCGTCCTCCTCGTCGTCGGCCGCGGCGGCCGCCAGCGTCGCGGCCCGCAGGCGACGCCGGCTGTTGAACTTCTTCAGCTCGTCAACGGTGCCGGATAGGTGGATACGGTTTTGTTTGTCGCGGTCCTAGTAAACACAAGGAAGTTGCTTAAAAACTTCAAATATACCTCGGTAAACTGGCAGCGTCTGCTGCTATTGTCTTATGCATGCTTGAGCATGTAAAAACTAACAGTGAGGTGTGGCGGACTCAGCTCCGCCTGCCTGTGCGTCAAGCAAATCCGCTAAAACCGTTACATTATATTGGAACGGATTTACAGTAGCAGCCGAACCCAAGCCGAATTTCACTGGTGGGTTTAGTTGTAGTGGAGACGTCTAAAGATCGGTAAAATAATAATTTTTAAGAAAAAAAAACCGACTTCAATGGGGGTAGCCGGTGAAGGATTATTGTAGATGGTGCACTTAGATTCCATACAATGAAATAACTTGCTTAAAAAACGCAGCGGAGAGGACAAATCGCCAAACGTGAACTATGCGTCGTTGAAGAGTTCCGTTCTGATTATCATCAGCAGTTCCACTTCATCAAATGTCACTCTTTTGAATGAAAATGCTTGATTTGTTGATAAAAATACAAAAGTCACTTTATGTATGCCTTTAAGATTTGAGGAATTCCCTCGATTCCTCGTGGAACTCATCATCAGAACTTGAGCTTGACGAAAATTGGTCCTGACAATCTAACTTGCTTAACAAACATAGCGAAGAGGAAGAATCGCCAAACATGAACTATGCGTCGTTGAAGAGTTCCGTTCTGTTCATCATCAGCAGTTCCACTTCATCAAATGTCACTCTTTTGAATGAAAATGCTTGATTTGTTGATAAAAATACAAAAATCACTATTTGTAAGCCCTTAAGATTTGAGGAGTTCCCTCGATTCTTCATGGATCCCATCATCAGAACTTGAGCTTGACGAACATTTGTTCTGACAATTAAACTTGCTAAACAAACACAGCGAAGAGGACGAATCGCCAAACGTGAACTATGCGTCGTTGAAGAGTTCCGTTCTGATCATCATCAGCAGTTCTACTTCATCAAATGTCACTGTTTTGAATGAAAATGATGGTTTTGTTGATAAAAATATAAAAATCACTATATGTATGCCTTTAAGATTTGAGGAGTTCCCTCGATTCCTCATGGATCCCATCATCAGAACTGCGTTTTGACAAAAACGGGACCAATCTGTATATATATACTTACAATCAAAAAAAGAATTTTCAAAATCGGTTCAGACATGACGGAGTTATGGAGTAACAAACATAAAAAATAAAAAAAAAAAAAAAAAAAAAAAAAAAAAACATACACGCCGAATTGAGAACCTCCTCTTTTCAAATCTTGAAGTCGGTTAAAAATACATATATCATCAGTATCCAAAGATAAGTTAAAGGTCAAATACGAAAATGAAAAATTAACCCCGACCAAACAAATTAATAAGCAATTGCGCATCCAACTACGTATGATTTGTACATTTAAGAGCAATAAAAACGGGACGGTTTGTAAAAAAAATAATCAAAATACATCCATCCATTTTCATTGCTCATAATTATATTGTATTTCTTGGTGATCTATTGAATCTCCGACGAACTATTTGCCGATTATCGATTCGCAGACGCCCACTCGCAGACGGGTTCTTTGGCAGAAACACGATTGGCAGAATTTCATTACGCAGAGTAATCTTTACGAAAACCAGTCACGCAGATTATTGATTCACAGATTTTTCTTTGTAGAATTAACGTTTTATAAGTGTCATTATTAGCCGAACAAATATTGGTCGAAAAACGGTTCGAAGAATGATCATTTGGTATTAATATTGTTTTTTTTTTTTTTTTTTTTATACCACGACGGTGGCAAACAAGCATACGGCCCGCCTGATGGTAAGCAGCTACCGTAACCTATGGACGCCTGCAACTCCAAAGGCGTCACATGCGCGTTGCCGACCCTTTACAAAAAGGAGGATTCACTGTGTTGACGACTAAAGGAACAAGAAGGTCCCTCATCGTCAACACACTGGGTCCTCTTTGAGCTCTTTGGCAACCTTACTCACCAGCAGGAACACAACACTATGAGTAGGGTCTAGTGCTATTTGGCTGTGGTTTTCTGTAACGTGGAGGTACTTCCCGAGTCGGGCTCTGCTCCAGATATGAGCGATGACATTCGCTGAACGTGCCCTACCACACTTAGCGAGATGCCATTCGCAGTGCCCATACCTCTCTTTACTTCTTTTCTTTTGTTTCCTAGGCATATCATAAAACGCCGCTATTTTAGCTAACATCCGCCATATAGTTCAAAGCTCATCCATTGACGATTTTCCTAGCGCCGTTTAGGCATATCGTAAGAAGGGTATTTATAAATAGTGTACGCTACGAGTACAAATTGTCACACGGTGTCACAGTGCAGAATTTTTAAGTATATTTTTATATGAACATGATTATTAAAATTTAATCCCGCAACCCTGTCCGAAAAAATAGGGGATCAATGTTACTCTGCGTCAGTAGGAAACACCTTAGACAACCCTACACGTGTTCCCTGGGTGGTGCTAAAAGAGTAACAAACTTGGATTTTCTTTATCATCTGCTTTCCCACTACTACTACCCCAGGGAAGAAATGCCTATCTATATCCAGTAACATGTAGCCATACGATAAATAAAAAAATAAAATAAAAAACTCTTTTGAGTCCCGCAGTGTGGCACTGTGTTTTCCAATCACTGTTTATTACGCACATTGTCATTCATGTCTGGCTTGAGCTAAATATTATTATACTAGCTTTTGCCCGCAACTTCGTCTGCATGGAATTAGATTACTCCCTCCCTTTTTATGTCCTCAAGAGATTATTTCGGGATAAATAATATTCTATATCATACCCTACAACTAATCTCCATAGCAATTTGTGTACAGGGTTTTTTTCAATAACTAGCTACAGTTAGGTGCATAACTGAACCAATGTGCATCACTTTGACATGTTTCTTTCATTATTTCAGAAGAGGCTAGTTATTAAGTTACTATTTTATTATTAATTGGTAACAACGCTAATAAACTTACTGACCTATTATGTTATTGTAGATAAAAATAAACATTTTCTCTATTAGATAATATTTGGTACTGACTCAGTTTTGCACCGACATCGTTAAATGAAGATAAGTCTTATCAATTATGAAAAAAATAAAAACTTTCAGGTTATATTTGTTCGTCTCGGTGTCAGCTATGTATCCATATGAAAGCCAATTTCGATTCATTGCATTCACAATCTTGATTTTTTTATTCGTCCATGATTTTGAACCAAAAACCGTTAAACTACATTTTTTTTATTTAACCCGATATTGATATTTTTCTTTTACACAACCAGGTAAGACAATTAGTTGAAATAGTACATTATATGCTCTTTAAAATGAGGTGTATGACTTTTATATCACTCACGTATTTTTATGGTTATCTCAGAATGAAGTCCGCTACAAAAATTAACTAACGAGAAAGTTGTTCGGCCATTTGCCTTGACTCAGTTTTGCACCTGACATACATTGCCAGTAACTAATTACAAAAATAAGCCTGATTTAAATGTTTGATAACTAAAATAATGGTCGTGGAATTCCTTACTTTAAATGAGTTACTGAATTGGGAATGCCTAAGAAAAAATGAAATAATGGGAAAAATAAATTAGGTGAAATTTCACAGTTTTCGGTATGAAATTGAGAAAAATGTATAAGTTGGAAGAAAATAATTTGTGAAGCAGTTTTGTAGCGGTACCCAAGGATTAATATTTTACGTTTAGAACTTTTATGTAACTTTGATTGTTATCAAATTATTTACATTTTACTAAGGTACTAATTTTGACTCAGTTATGCACCTAACTGTATATTATCAGAGGTGATTAGGTGAGTCATACTGAACAACTTTTTATATGGGACCAACCCCGAAATCGTAAAAAAAAGTATAACCATAGAAAACGTCGACGTCTGATCGGCTGAAATGTAAGAAACAGCCAAATATTTTTTCGGGATGTCGGAGTTGGTCCCATTATAAAAGTTGTTTAGTATGGCCTACCAAACCACCTCGCACAATATGGCTAGTTATTGAAGAAACAACCTGTATTTATAAGTAAATCGGTTTCTACTTACAGCGCAATGGACCATTTTCTATTTTGGCGACTAAATTCTAACATTTTAAACATCCAGACCGACTGAGTTTCTTGATTCTAGCTATCAAGCTAGAATCAGAGATCACTCTGCTCCGTGATTTCATAATCATTCTCTATAAAATAATTCCAAAATAATAAATAGACAATGCATATTACTAAGAACGGCCATAAATAACTCACAAGAATTCGACTGGCCTTTTACAATTCATAAAACACGAATTGTGTAAAATTCTACACATTACTCTACTAAAACTTACGAAATCGAAATCATTACTCTGCCAAACGAATTTCTTCCAATAATAGTTCTGCGAGTTGAAACAGATGCGAACTGAACATGCAACCAGTGTGCGTAGCCAAAGTGCCAATCGTTATCAGTACGTAGCGAACGAAACGCAACTGTCACAGTCGCACTAATATGGAAGAGCGATAGAGAGAAGTGACCACGATACGCTACGGAGCGTTAACGATTGGCACGTTGGCTATGCACACTGGTTGCGAACCGTAGAGCTGCCCAATGTTAGTCGACCAAAAGATACATCAACGAATAAATTATTCTGCGAATCGTTGTTCGGCGAGAAGTTGTCTGCGAATCGAAAATCTGCGAATAATATTTCGGAGAATCATTAGGTAGCGGTATTTCTTTACTTACTCTTATCCATCTGTGGTTGAGTACATCCTGAATGGTTATCCTCTGCGTATGGTCCACTGTCAACATTCGCTGGACCAAATCTTTAGCGGAGTCGCTGATGTCATCCCATAGGGGAGCGTCAAACTGTGAACAATTATTATAGTTTATGGTATAGTGGTATTTTTTTTAAATGTCAGTATCTTATTATGGAGTTCTACCGACAATTCCAACATCTTAAAAAATCGTACTATAGTGAGTACTTCTTTATTTTATTCTATCAATAATAAAAGTATTTCGTCTTTCCTGCTTGAAAAGTTTAATTTTCTATGATGTCAGCCACATGGAAGAAAACCGTTTTTCCATATGAAGGTGGAAAAAATTGCTTGTTTTAATTTACTAATTGGGTTAATCGTAAGAGAAGAGCGCTGGTAGTCAGGCGGTAGGACATCCGAGTTTCAATCCAGAGGTCTCGGGTTAAAACCTCGGCTCGTACCACCGAGTTTTTCGAAACTTATGTAGGGAATATCGTTTGATATTTACCAATCCCTTTTCGGTGAAGGAAAACATCGTAAGGAAACCAGACCTAATCCCGATAGGGCCTAGTTAGTAGGCTTTGTGTTAGCAGGTCACATGGCAGTCGCTTTCGTAAAATCTAGTGCCTACGCCAATTCTTGGGATAAGATTGTCAAACGGACCCCAAGCTGGGACAAACGCGGGAAGACTTGGGTTAATCGTTGGATTACAATTTTGAATTTGTGCATGGAGTAAACTCTTAAAACCCATGGGCGCAAACGACAGGTTTAACATCATATCTAATAATCTCGATGATGATGTATTCGGATGTAATTCAAGTAGGTGTACAACTCACGCGCAATCGTCCCCTACATATAGCTTCGAACAGCCTCTCCCTCGTGCCAGTGAACGGCAAGTAGCCGACCAGCAGCACGTGCAGCAGAATGCCCGCGGCCCACACGTCCACCGGCTTGCCGTACAGCTGGCTCGACACCACCTCGGGCGCCATGTAGTGCGGCGTGCCGATACGACCTGGACATATTTACAACATTAGCTGGGGGCACCAGTTTTACCGCAAAAGACGGACGCACACGGCTACAGTTTAAAATGAACCTTCATGCATTCAAATAAGGATAACTTTGGCGTGTTTTAAAGATTAATCGGTCAAGGACATTAATACTTCGCCATATGTTTTTGATAGACAAGTAACAATAACGGCAATGGTATACATATATATGTAGACTTAAATCGTATTGGAATAGTTTGAACATAATCGTCCAGTTGGTAAAATAAAGGACTTGGATAGACAAGTGCTAAAACAGTAAGTCAAAATTGTTACTTGTACGAGTAGGTGCTTGGAATTGTAAGTGTCAAAAAGAGGTGTGAATCAGTTGAGGTTATTTATAAATTTTATAATGTATCGTACCAACAAATGTTAAACAAATAATATGGGTGTTCGAGACAGGTACTTATTTTGTTTTAACAAAGAATTTGGTGTGTTTTTCCACACCGGAATTGGACATTTTAGTTGTACTTGTGTAAACTATAGTATTCTTCTTGACTCAAAGTAGGGACATATATTTAAACGACACGTTTTCTCTGTGTAGTAGCTATCTTGATTATCTTAAATTAGTAAAAAGCGTGAACTGAATTTGGAATAAAATAAACAAATCTCTATTTCAATCATGTTACAGCCAATGAGAAAAGGAAAATAAAATCTTGACTTGAAAATAAATGACAAAGAAAGTACATCCATCACGCAGGGTTCAGGGTCCGTGTTTTATGTGAACTAGTGCCAATTGGGTAGAATTCGATCAAGCGATTATAAACTTTGATGTCTGCTGCAAAAGACACATAGTGTTTCGGTGATATGAGTGAAGACATGGTATGCTAATGGAGAATGCACAGTATGTCCATGCAGTTACGGCACAATTTGCTTCGAGTCTTACCGTACTCGTCTGATTTGAGATAAGCTTGGCCCTGGGGGCCCATTAGCGGTCGAGTGTCCCTCACCAGTTCTGTACAATACAACCCGCTTTAAGTACAGTGTAATTTACTTAAAAAAAACAATTTTACCATTCATCAGGCTCTTTGTTTTGTTCTAGTCCAAGGCTATGAGTAAAAAATCCTATAATATAATTAAAAAGAACTATTACATGGATTGCTAATTTTATCACATTTAGTTGGTGCTTTGATTACACAATTATAATTTTTTTAAGGTAAAAATTTTAAAAACCTCTTGATTTGTCGCCCTGGTCCCTTTTATTTTATGGTGCAAAGATTGATTTAAATTTATTTAGCATAAACCATGTAGGGGTGCTCAATACTAGCTTTCTTTAGATAAATCTTCATTTGAGGACATTTAAAAGCCGCGAATGGTAAATAAAGTGTTTTGTTAAATAAATACCGAAAACTCTTCTCGTGATAACGTGTTATGGCCGACACGATTCGCAAGACATATTTTCCCTACTCAATGAAGACGCAAAGCTATGCACAAAAGGCTCTGCTTTTTTTTTAACTTAGGATCATGTCAAATCCACCCACACATAAACAACAAAAGTCTGTAGACTCCTTTTTGAAACCAATTGGGCATAAACTTCATTCGCTGTAGTAGTAGTAGTAGTAGTAGTAGTAAAACACTTTATTGTACAAGAAAACACAACGAAATACATATAACACAACATATACGTACAAAGGCGAACTTATCCCTTTAAGGGATTTCTTCCAGTTAACCTTATATCGGTGAATAGTATAACTAACCAGGTGGCGCCCGATGAGAAGTAGGCGCCGGCAGCTGAGCGGCCACACCGAAGCCGCCGAGCTTGACGGGCGCGCAGTTGTCGCGGCCCGCCAGCAGCACGCAGAGCGGCCGCACGTCGCGGTGCACCATGTTGTTCACGTGGCAGTAGTGTAACTAACCAGGAGGCGCCCGATGAGAAGTAGGCGCCGGCAGCTGAGCGGCCACACCGAAGCCGCCGAGCTTGACGGGCGCGCAGTTGTCGCGGCCCGCCAGCAGCACGCAGTGCGGCCGCACGTCGCGGTGCACGATGTCGTTCACGTGGCAGTAGTGTAACTAACCAAGAGGCGCCCGATGAGAAGTAGGCGCCGGCAGCTGAGCGGCCACACCGAAACCGCCGAGCTTGACGGGCGCGCAGTTGTCGCGGCCCGCCAGCAGCACGCAGTGCGGCCGCACGTCGCGGTGCACCATGTTGTTCACGTGGCAGTAGTGTAACTAACCAGGAGGCGCCCGATGAGAAGTAGGCGCCGGCAGCTGAGCGGCCACACCGAAACCGCCGAGCTTGACGGGCGCGCAGTTGTCGCGGCCCGCCAGCAGCACGCAGTGCGGCCGCACGTCGCGGTGCACGATGTCGTTCACGTGGCAGTAGTGTAACTAACCAAGAGGCGCCCGATGAGAAGTAGGCGCCGGCAGCTGAGCGGCCACACCGAAACCGCCGAGCTTGACGGGCGCGCAGTTGTCGAGGCCCGCCAGCAGCACGCAGTGCGGCCGCACGTCGCGGTACACCATGTTGTTCACGTGGCAGTAGTGTAACTAACCAGGAGGCGCACGATGAGAAGTAGGCGCCGGCAGCTGAGCGGCCACACCGAAGCCGCCGAGCTTGACGGGCGCGCAGTTGTCGCGGCCCGCCAGCAGCACGCAGTGCGGCCGCACGTCGCGGTGCACCATGTTGTTCACGTGGCAGTAGTGTAACTAACCAGGAGGCGCCCGATGAGAAGTAGGCGCCGGCAGCTGAGCGGCCACACCGAAGCCGCCGAGCTTGACGGGCGCGCAGTTGTCGCGGCCCGCCAGCAGCACGCAGTGCGGCCGCACGTCGCGGTGCACCATGTTGTTCACGTGGCAGTAGTGTAACTAACCAAGAGGCGCCCGATGAGAAGTAGGCGCCGGCAGCTGAGCGGCCACACCGAAGCCGCCGAGCTTGACGGGCGCGCAGTTGTCGCGGCCCGCCAGCAGCACGCAGTGCGGCCGCACGTCGCGGTGCACCATGTTGTTCACGTGGCAGTAGTGTAACTAACCAGGAGGCGCCCGATGAGAAGTAGGCGCCGGCAGCTGAGCGGCCACACCGAAACCGCCGAGCTTGACGGGCGCGCAGTTGTCGCGGCCCGCCAGCAGCACGCAGTGCGGCCGCACGTCGCGGTGCACCATGTTGTTCACGTGGCAGTAGTGTAACTAACCAGGAGGCGCCCGATGAGAAGTAGGCGCCGGCAGCTGAGCGGCCACACCGAAGCCGCCGAGCTTGACGGGCGCGCAGTTGTCGCGGCCCGCCAGCAGCACGCAGTGCGGCCGCACGTCGCGGTGCACCATGTTGTTCACGTGGCAGTAGTGTAACTAACCAGGAGGCGCCCGATGAGAAGTAGGCGCCGGCAGCTGAGCGGCCACACCGAAGCCGCCGAGCTTGACGGGCGCGCAGTTGTCGCGGCCCGCCAGCAGCACGCAGTGCGGCCGCACGTCGCGGTGCACCATGTTGTTCACGTGGCAGTAGTGTAACTAACCAGGAGGCGCCCGATGAGAAGTAGGCGCCGGCAGCTGAGCGGCCACACCGAAGCCGCCGAGCTTGACGGGCGCGCAGTTGTCGCGGCCCGCCAGCAGCACGCAGTGCGGCCGCACGTCGCGGTGCACGATGTCGTTCTCGTGGCAGTAGCGGAGCGCTTCGAGTATCTGCCGCATGTAGTGGCTGTGGATAACGGAAATTTTCGGGATCTTTATTTGTATGAATTAAATATAGCCTCTAGTGTGTCCTTATAATCCAACGCGGAGGCGCGGAATTAACGCTTATTTATTTCTTTTACTAGTCTAGTCTAATAAATAATTGGGAGAATACAGAAGAATTTAAAAGCCCCATAAATCTACATAATTTAGTAATTCAAACAATTATGTACCTTTGACGGCCTGTTAGTTATCGTACCATGACTGATGTGTAATGCAATGTAAACGCAATAAGTTTACAATGCGTTTGACGCAATTTAAGCATAACTCACTCAAGTTATGGTTACATAATTTAAAATAAAAACACCTAATTAAAAATAAGTATTCAGTAACAGTTGTTTATTTTAATAAACTAACCAAGCCACAGCCTCGCTGTATACGAAACCAGCGCTGGCTCTGCGCACCACTTCGAAGCAGAGGTCAGATCCATCCATACTGAAAAAAAAAAGGATGGTATGTACAATCAGTTGTAAAGACACTCGGCAACTTACTAAATTATTCATTATGTATTTATTTCCAACATATCTAAAAACGAATAACTGTAGTAACATAAAAAAATAACACAACATAAAATCTAGAACTAGTCCAAACAAAAATTAATCCAATAAAGACGGCACCGTGCCAAGGAGGCTGGCAGCATTCCCTCGCAGTATGGCAAAACTTACGAGAAACTCTGGGCCCCGGTATTTATCAAACTTTACCTATTAATATTAACCATTTAACAGCCAATCACTAATCTAATGCTGCCTTTTCTCTGAGGAGGTGAGAGGAGACATGCGGGAATCGACCAACAAATAGGCTGTCTTTCCGAGTTTCCACTGAGAGTCAGATGAGCGACGTATGATTCTATTGGTTGATTCCCGGACATCTCCTCTCATCAAAGCTGCAAAGGCAGCGTAACGCGTTAATATGGCAATTTTAGTTCTCAACTCTAGTGATAGTGTTAACGTCCAAGTTAAAACAATTATTCTTTTATTTATCTGTTAAAGGGTTAAATGTTATTTATCTCTCGCTACATTCGAACAAATCTGATACACCGATTTTTTTTAATGAGTTGGTCTATTATAGCAATTTTCATGTGATATTTTGGAATGGAACTCGTATATAGGATTCTGTATTGTTAATAACGTTTTATATAGTATTAATTTACAATGTTGGTATTTAAAACATATTAAATTATCCTTTCTTTTAGTATAAAAAAAATTTTTTTTTCGACATGTCTTGTCAAGGAATGAACTAGTTAAATTCATCATGTTCCTTCCAACTCTCTCTAGCATCGTATCTTGGTCGTATCACTTCCCGTACACAACAGAACATAAATGCTTGCAATCTAATTAAGCGACATGTAAATTATTCAGGCTAATTTACCTTGGCAAGAACAACGAAAGCAACAAGTAGGTATACTAGAGACAATGGAAGTGACGATGCCGTGTAATCGTAACATATTGGTTTTATTGTTATTGTGTTATGTTTATCCTCCTTTACCGGTGTTTTTTAATATATTTTCTTCTACTGCGGTCGTAAGTATGTAAAGCACTTAGGTACAGAATAGTACAATCCAATCGATAAGGCTTGGACAGGTCTAATACCTATGACTAATTGCCTATTCAATCAAAGCGTTTTACGTAACACTAAACGATTAGACGAACTCGTAATGAAAGCAACCAATACATTTATTAGGTATTACATGAGCTCACATTTATTATATATGAGCTAACTGAATCATTAGGGTTCTTCAAAAAAGTAGTGTAGGTACAGTTCTTTAAAAAATCGGCAACGCCAATGTACCACCCCTAGAGTTTCAGGTGTTCATAAGCTACGGTAACCGCTTACCATCAGACAGGCTGTATGCTTCTTTGTCACCGACGTGGTATTAAACGAAATAGGATACTGAACCATTTACCGGCGTCACGCAGATGGCGGAAATGAACAACTGATTTTAAATTAATCCTTAAAATATCTACAGGCAATAAAATACTCCTAAATAAGTATGAGACTAGAGTATAGAGTACCTAGGTATTATATAATATATCGTCTCCCCCTTCTCTCAACTTTCCTGTTTAACACTAAGTACTACCTACTATGGTATGTTAGTTGAGACGTACTGGTTATATGGATTTATATGAAGTGCATCTAATTCATCGGTCACAAAGTGAGGCCGACAGAGAAGGTTATCTAGGGGACTGTGTCTCGTCTCGTTTAGACTAAGGAGGTAATGACGTCATCAGACAATCAAAATGTCAATATATGTCAAATGTGACAATTTTGTAACGAGTGCGAGTGAGACAGGGCGGTCCCCCTACATTATGCTCGGACCGTTTTTACTACTTTTTACGAGTCACCTATGAACGACTGTTTTACTCGGTAATAAGGTTCAACTGTGGTTAGGGAAAAAGTGTAAGAATTAGACCCACTTCATATAAATCCATCACTGGCAATAAATAAAAACACGAGTAGATATAGTGACAAAGAAGACTTGTCTTTCTTCAAAATAACAAAAAGATGACACTTATTAATATGACATCTAGATTAAAAATATTTATAAAGAACGTAGGTAAGTAATACATACTATTCAAAGACCATGTAGAGCATGCCCTCGGAGCTGTAAGTCTCCAGGAGCTCCACTATGTGCGGGTGTTTCAGCATGTGGCATATTGTAGCCTCACGCTTGAGATCTGTGAACAACATAAGTTTTAAGCCTCAAAAAAATACTCGTTGATGGCATGATACGAACTTCACATGAGTCGCTATACATCTCGAATGCGCTTATTAGTTCGTAAGATCAATAACTAATCAGCTTAAATTTTAATCTATACTATGTACGGTCAACCAATTTGATTCCTAGGCCACTGTAGAACCTTGTCGTAATGACATTGCCCGTGGATACGTAAAAAACGTAACCTATTCGCTATCAAACTAGCTATTGTGACAAGGTTCTAGAGTGGCCTAGGAATCAAATTGATTGACTCTACATGTTATTAATACTTTAGTCGGTAACAGTTTGTGGGAAAGGCGGTTACGGCGTTATCACACTTGCGATTTGCGAGCGAGTTTTGTAAGGGAGCGAACACGCCGTGAGTTCGCCGCGTACAAGTTTTGTATAGAAATCGCTTTCAAATCGCTCAAGTGTGATAAGGCCCTTAACACATTAATTGCCACTCAGCCAAACAAGACATCCGCGCCAGACCACAAAAATTTCGTCATATAAAGCTGTAGTACTACGATCCCGACTATCGGGTCGTCCAGCCTGGGAACGAAATCATAAAGTACCCGATAGTCGGGTTTTCGGCACTGAATGTGTTAAGCCTTAGAGATGGACGATATACGCTATTTTGTTATTGAATGAATCACCCGAGTCTCTGAGGCGTAGCGAGGGCAAACCCTAATACGCAGGTAGAGGCACAATCATATTAGCTAACATTAAACAGTAGGATGATGGTCGATGGCAGTCGCTTTCGTAAAAACTAGTGCCTACGCCAATTCATGGGATAAGGTTGCCAAGCGGACCCCAGGCCCAATTGAGCCGTGGCAAATAACCGGGACAAACGCTAGGAGTTGTGAATGTTTAGAAGCGATGTACCTCTAGTTATCATCTATGGTCATTATAATATACTAGCTTTTGCCCGCGGCTTCGCTCGCGTTAAATTCGGGGTAACACGGCTCCCCTTTCCTGATTGCCCCCCGGAATGCTCCATACAATTACAAACTTCCACCCCCCATTTTAGGGAAGTGGGGGGTTAGAAAGGGACAAAAAGTAGCCTATGTCACTCTCCATCCCTTCAACTATCTCCACTTAAGACGATTGTCGCCGGAGTGTCCTTGAGCGTTTGGGCGCTCTCTACCCGCACCACCCGCGTACCCTTCTCATTGCGATCGTGCGTAAATCCGCCGCGATGCACCGCAATAATGTTCAAAGAATATGACTTTACTCAGAAGCGCGCGGGCAGATTTATAATAATCATACATAATCCTTTTGTGGATGTTTTGTGATTTGAATACTGTGATTAAGTACTACTACGGTGACATTTTTTAGGAATGCTACTAAATAAGATAAGTAATAACGATCTCGATTAGTAGATTTTTATGTAAAAAACCGGCCAAGAGCGTGTCGGGCCACGCTCAGTGTAGGGTTCCGTAGTTTTTCGTCCGTCACAGTAAGTGTCCCCACTTAAGAGTTAAAATAACACCACCATGTAGGATATGATATGAGCGTTCTACGTACAGCGACATCTATCGGCAAATTAAGTAAACTATTGCGCGCGAGCTTAAAGTATGGAAGATGATTTTTATGGGATAATTCTTTATTGCGTGAACCGATTTTCACCGTTTTTACTTTATTTGAAAGCAAGTCTTTTCATTGTAATTTTGTAGAAATTACAGGTACAATACACACCTGCTTATACGGTTAAATTACAAACTTAGTTCAGAAATAATTTTGTATTTTTTTTTTCAAAAACTATTCAACCTATCAAGTTCAAAATAATTTTCCTAGAAAGTTTTTATAAAGGTTTACTTTTCAGATTTTTTTCATATTTTTAAAACTTATGGTTCAAAAGTTAGAGGCGGGGGACACATTTTTTTTTACTTCTGGAGCGATTATTTCCGAAAATATTTACATTATCAAAAAATGATTATAGTAAACCCCTATTCATTTTTAAATACCAATCCAACAATATATCACACGTTAGGGTTGAAATGAAAAAAAAAATCACTCCCCACTTTGGGGGCGTCCATTAATCGCGTCATACGTTTTTGGCTTGTTTTAGACCCCCCCCTCCCCCATGGTGATCTTTGGTGATATTTTCAGGACCCCTCCCCCCCCTGTCCAATATGACGTGTAATTTTTTGCTAACTAAAATAAGTACAGTTTTCTAACACGTGAACCTACTTCGTAACGTTCGTACACGTAAAGGGTAAACAAATGAAACTGCATGTATACATATAAAATAAAATTATCTTTAATAGAAAAAAACCGGCGAAGTGCGTGTCGGACCACGCGGTTTTGTACCTACTATCGAAAAAGTAATATCAAAAGGTCGTATCTGCGTATGAAATTAGTTTTTAGGAGATAACTCAATAATTCGTAAACCGATAATGTTCTCAATTTTTTTCATATTGTTTGGATCTCGGGTTCAAAAGTGACAGGGGACACAGAATTTTTTTAGACCTACGGGGTGATTTTTTCTTAAGATATTCACTAAATAAATAAAAAATTCAAACAGACCTCAATGATTTTTTTTTAATTTTTTTTATTGATGTTTAGGACAACAAGACAAGAGTTATTTTGAAAGACCTGTCGAGTGATGTGCATCATGTCGATATTTGGCAAAAAAATTTTTTTTTGACAAATAATTACATGTATGAAGTAGTGCCCCTCCTTAAAATATCTTTTTCAGCAATTTTACTACAAAACTAAGTAGCGGCATACAAAAACACATCTTATATTTAAATATTTATTAAGATATACGTTTTATAGTTTCCGAGTAAAATGGCTGTGATATACGGACGGACGGACGGACAGACGGACATAACGAAACTATAAGGGTTACGTTTTTGCCACTTTGGCTACGGAACCCTAAAATCCTACTTCAGAAAATAATATGTCAAATGCCATTAAAAATTATTAACAATCATTGCTAGTGCAATTTTACTCTGCTTTTGACAGATTGATTCATTTAAAAGTTGATATTTTTTATTTTATTGACCATAATACAGATAGCACAAGGAACAAAAAAATTACACGTGATATGTGTGCAGACCCCCCTCCCCCCTGTGGTGATCATTGGTGATTTTTTCTTGACCCCCTCCCCCCCCTAAACAATATGACGCGATTAATGGACGCCCCCTTTACGTACAGGGGAGGTACCCTAATAAAACATTTTTTTCCACTTTTTATTTTACCACTTTGTCGGCGTGATTGATATACATATTAGTACCAAATTTCAGCTTTCTAGTGTTAATGGTCACTGAGATTATCCGCGGACGGACGGACGGACGGACGGACGGGCAGACATGGCGAAACTATAAGGGTTCCTAGTTGACTACGGAACCCTAAAAATGAAACCTAGATTTTGAATGTGAAGTGCAGTGAGCGGCAAAATATTTATGAATTTACGAAATATGGTTAAAAATATTCCGCATATCAGAAAAAAATAAAAAAATACTGACTAGTACAGCAAAAAAAACTGAATGCACATCAAAGCCGTGTTTTCATGTGAATTTGGATTTTTTTTGCTGTGCAAGTGAGATTAATAGATGGTTATTTTTTTGTTGCGATTTTAAATATTAACCGTAAAAATTCACTTAATTACGATAAATTAACAAAACTAAGCCTGTTGCGAGTTGCGAATAGTAAAAATGCACATGTGAGGAGCGGTATTTGTGCACGACATCGTCATACAAATGAGAGATGTAAGCCCATTAAATTTAGATCTTTAAAATATAACACAGCGCAAACACTTCTTAGGGTTCCATAGCCAAAATGGTAAAAACGGAATCCTTAAAAGTTTTTTGAAACATGTCCGTCTGTCCGTCCGTATGTCACAGCCATTTTTATTATAAAACATATATTACTGAAATTTTAACTAAAAAATACCAAGGCTTAGTACTTAATTTTCTACGAAAATTATTTCACATATTATCGGTTCATCCGTTTTTGAGTTATCTCCAAGAAACTACTTTCTACGGAACCCTACATTATACATGGTCCGATACAAAATTGGCCGGTCTTTTAAAGATATTTGATAGGTAGTATTAATCCTTAGTAGTAATTTATTTATTCACTTGTGTTGATAATTAATATAAAATTTGTATTTATTTGCATTTCACCGACATAGTAAAGTTTTTTTCAAGGGTAGTCAACGCGCATGTGAATCTTCTGGGGTTGCAGGCGTCCATAGGCTTTATAACTGCTTTCAATCAGGCGGGTCGTATGTTTGTTTGCCAGCGTCGTGGTATAAAAAAAAGCTTTTTTTCCTTTATTCTATGTAAGAATAAAGGAAAAAAAGCTTTTGAACTCTTAAATATCAGCAATTTTTTATTAGATTCTCAATCAGGCTTTGCTCAGTGATAGTTAGTAGACTGACATTTGGTATGAGTAATTATGTTTCAATTACGCCTACAAAGTGGTAAAACAATAAGTATCTGAAACCCATTGTTAGATAGGTCTTTCAAGAAGAATATGCCTTAAACAACTTTTGGATAAAACGAATACTTTCGTAAATAATAGCTTCGAAAGTTAAAATGCTCTTTGATTTTTGAACCATGGGTCCAAAAAAATTGGGAAAATTCCTGGAAGTGAGGCCATTGAAATACTTATCACGTATTTTCAATAAAATCTATATGGAATAAAATCGGTTGAGCCGTTTTTGAGTTATGCCTGTAGTAAAATAACGTACGAAAATTATTTCACATATTATCGGTTCATCCGTTTTTGAGTTATCTCCAAGAAACTACTTTCTACGGAACCCTACATTATACATGGTCCGATACAAAATTGGCCGGTCTTTTAAAGATATTTGATAGGTAGTATTAACCCTTAGTAGTAATTTATTTATTCACTTGTGTTGATAATTAATATAAAATTTGTATTTATTTGCATTTCACCGACATAGTAAAGTTTTTTTCAAGGGTAGTCAACGCGCATGTGAATCTTCTGGGGTTGCAGGCGTCCATAGGCTTTATAACTGCTTTCAATCAGGCGGGTCGTATGCTTGTTTGCCAGCGTCGTGGTATAAAAAAAAGCTTTTTTTCCTTTATTCTATGTAAGAATAAAGGAAAAAAAGCTTTTGAACTCTTCAATATCAGCAATTTTTTATTAGATTCTCAATCAGGCTTTGCTCAGTGATAGTTAGTAGACTGACATTTGGTATGAGTAATTATGTTTCAATTACGCCTACAAAGTGGTAAAACAATAAGTATCTGAAACCCATTGTTAGATAGGTCTTTCAAGAAGAATATGCCTTAAACAACTTTTGGATAAAACGAATACTTTCGTAAATAATAGCTTCGAAAGTTAAAATGCTCTTTGATTTTTGAACCATGGGTCCAAAAAAATTGGGAAAATTCCTGGAAGTGAGGCCATTGAAATACTTATCACGTATTTTCAATAAAATCTATATGGAATAAAATCGGTTGAGCCGTTTTTGAGTTATGCCTGTAGTAAAATAACGTAAGTGCCACAAAATATTTCTTTATAGACTACCTTTTGAATGGATGTATTGTAACAGGCCGGCAACTACGGATCCCTACACTGAGCATAGCCCGATATTCTCTTAGCCGGTTTATCTGCAATCCTTTGCAGTTTACTTCGCAATTTCTAGATTTGAGAAATTAGTATAAAGTATAACATTAAAGATTGTGTTTGATCTTAAAATAAAATGCATATTACATTTGTTTAGAACACGGTATTCTTAAATAAATATGTTTAAATAAATTCGGTTCTTTGGAGTTTTTTATTAAATTAATTATTAGTCTATTGTATTGCAGAACTAGCAGATTTCCGCAACTCGACGACTAATGCCTATTTTGCGTGATGCATGCGTCTACTAAAACATAATCATTTTAGTTTACTTACATGACCAAATTTGTTTTCAGAGCAATGTGAGATTCATGATTATTGTTTTTTCTCCATTTTTATTTCATTTGTTTTTTACTTGTATTATAATCTAAATAAAATATACTTTTTATACGAACGTACATAAACATGCATAAGAGTACATTATCTTAAAAGATAAAACGTCTATACATTATTGATTCCGGGAAGACACGTTATATCCCCACCGCATGAACCCTCTGCAGTTATTTAGTCTTTAGGCACAGTAAGTCCGATATTATTGCTCACGGGCCAAGCACAAGTATATGTAGTACAAGGGAAGCACGGAGCGACGAGCGACACAGCCTTCTCGTCTCAAAGCTAGCTCACGACTGCCAGCAACGCCGTTTTCGAGCTAATAACGCACGAAATGTGGAATTATGATCAAGTTGTTTAAGAAAATTTAATCAATTTAAATATCCTACGTTGAGTTTGTAGTGTTCTGTAGTACATATTTTTTAGTTCAACAATATTTTAAATCGAATGAGCCGTTCAGTAGATATAAGCAAAATTAACCGTAAAACGACATTTCGTTACATTTACATAACGGAGAAACTATACGTTACACGAGTTATTCAAACGTTGACAATGTTGTACATGAAATGGTAAATAACATATATTTTTTTCAAAATTTTTGAATAATCATACATTTATAATATTAGTATGGAAGTATGGATACTAATCTATGGACCTTATGGTCCGTATGGTCGTTCATATACGAGTATATTGTCGGTAGAGTAGATTATGGTTTTAGTACTTACCAGCGGTACTGAGTCCAGGACTAGCAGTGAATCGGGCGACATCCACAATTTTGACGGCGAACTGCTGCCCCGTTTGACGGTGCACGCAGCGGCGGACCAAACTAAAAGGGCCCCTACAAAAACAAGCCGTTATTAAAAACTCGCCAAAACCCAAACACTTTAAGAAACGTTCGATACTTTAAGTGTCCCCAAACGTGTCTAACATATTGCAGCGTCCTTGTCGTTAGGGCCCGATTTAGGCAGGTGTAGTACCAGTATTACTCAACTAAATGAAATGTACAGTCAGTAGCAGTAATAGACCAAAAAGAGCTCAGAACTTTTGCGAAGAGAACTTTCACAAAATTGAACCTTGGGAGGTGGCCGATAAATCCCAATGTTTAATTGAGTCGAGTATTCTACCTTAGGTACAGTCTACTATTTAGTTTCTTGGCCACTATACAAACCTGTCATAATGGGAGTTGCGCTGTATTCACCATGGGCCCATATAACTAGACAGATTTTAACAGTGTATTCCTGATCATATTTAGATACTAAAATGTCCTATAAACTTTTCTGGATTACGCCTAGTTTCAGAGTTAATACCAATTAAAAAAAAAACACTTTTTATTATAACTCATCACAAAACGCCTTTCTAATGTCGTTGTTGCCACTATTGGACATAGTTTACTTGTCCTTATTGACAGATATCAAAGTGACAAGGAAAACTTTGCAGAAACTAAATTTTTACAAAAAAAAATGTATCAACAAGTTTTAGGCGATAATTTTATTAATAACATTTGCTTTAAATTCGTGGTTAAGATCTGTGGGGTTATTCTAGCTCACGGTGTATATGTAACTAAGCAATGCACTACTAAATTAGCTATTATGACAAGGTTCTATAGTGGCCTGGAAAATAGGAATCAAACTGGTTGACTATACCTACAATGCCATTGAAATGATTTTGTAGCATCCTCGACACCTAATGGGTTAAACATACTGTAAGGTTACTGAGCGACAAGTTTTGTCGTTGGAGGGCTGGAGCAATTCTTTTATTTATTTAAACAGTACAGTGGTAAGTCCAGTAGGTACATGATTTCAATCATTAATTTAATTATAAAGCAAATATATGAAGTTGTGTCAGAACAATTCGTCATTACTTGTCCAATAAGTTGCAGCCACTTCGTTTCTGAAAACACCTACTAAATAGATAACAAGTAGAATTTTAGAATTTAGTTAGTATGATATTTCACTTACGTTTTAATTTTATTTTAAATTAATATCAATGTATGGACTGTAAAGTAATATTTTTAAAGTTGTATTATTCTGTCTATTTTTAAACTGCATTTAAAAAAAAATATTTATGGAAGGTGATAGAAATTATCTTTGAATTACAGACCTGTTTATGTATAGTTCTCTTATAAAACACGTAACAAATAGTTATTCTGCTTAGTTAAAAGGACAACCTAATAACTGCTTGTTGCCACTCAATGCCACATCATTCAAGTCATTGGTCACTCAATTAACAACTGTATGTGATATCCATTAATGAATAGACTAGACACAAGCCTAGGTGGTAATACATGTGTCAGTGCAGGGAAAAAGGTCCCACTATGTTGATATGAAGTAATAATTATTTATTTAATCTTTATTACACAAAAAGAAAACTTATCGTACAAAAGGCGAACTTAATGCCATGAGGCATTCTCTACCAGTCAACCTTAGGGCCAAGCAGAGAGGTTGTAGGCGGTGCTTCTAACTACACAATATACACTATCTATTAGTGAAATAATTAAGTCTATATGTGTACCAACAAAGTTGGACTGTTCACTTATTTATTTATTTATTACACAAAGGTACAATATTATTCACAGTAGATGAAAACTGAGAGAGTCGAATTTGAGAGTTAAACCACCTTTTATAACTCAAATTAAATGTATACTAATGAAACTATCAGTCCGGATCAGGGTGCCTACCGTGAACCACTCCATTAATTGTTCCCTATTAGCCTCTCTATTGCTTATATTGGCAAGAGCGATAGAGATGCAGATAGTCAACAGTAAAAAATGCTTATAAAAACAGTACCCGCCAGATTTTTCTCTTGATTTTTATAAATTATGTTAATGTGATACATATTTCAAATGACACTTATTAATTAATATTATTTGTTTGAATGAGATTGCTGTTCGAAATGTCAAAATATACATATTTATTAGAATCACATCATCATCAACAGTTTAATGGTCTCCATAGCCTAATCTAGATCCTACTTGCGAAGCTCATTTGAATCCCGGTAAAGGCATTTATTTGTGTGTTTATCACTTTTCTTTGTTCTTTTAGTCATGGAATTATTTTATGTAATTAACTCTTATCTGTTTTATCTGCAGACATGCAAATAAAGCCTCTACCAGCCTCCATGGTCTAGTCGTTAAAGCTCTACCTATGGACCTGTAGTTCCCCGGTCAGAATCCTAATAAGGGCATGTGTTTAGCACACATTGTTGTGCCCGTTGATATTATTACCTAGTTCCCATAATACAAGCTATGCTGAGTTTGGGGCTGGACAACATCAATCTAAGAAGTACACACACAGGGGCACCCCATACTATAGTTCGTTTTTAAGACCTCCAAATAGTACAAATACTCCTTAGGTATACCATAAAATGTTGAAAAACAGGTATTTGTCTGGAAAGAGAAGTGTTGTCTCTTTAACATCAGTGATTTGATATAATTTCATAGGAAAATAAATGGATGAATAAAATACAATTAACATAATCATCAATTAATTGTATACATCCGATAATTATAAATTCATTCACTTTAATATTATTAGACCAAAATGCCATAATATAGCTGTGAATAAATAAGTGCAATATTTACAAACCATGCAATTTTTACAAACCTCAAAACATAAATTACAAGTAAAAAAAAAGTTTTTTTACCTACATAATGTGAGTCCTACAAGTTATAATACCATAAAAAAGTTCTATACTGTAGTAATACCATCTTATTAATTATATACTTATTGAAAATAAATATCTGAATGTTTGCTGTTCAAATGTTCACGTTATGAATGTATTTATGTAAAACAATTTTCCCATAAGATTCCGGTTACTTACTTGCCGATTATTTCACAAAGTTCGTACACTTCGTCGAAAAGTACCTCGTCCTCAGCCATTTTTTACAAAAACAAGATTCACTACGTTTCAGAAAAGGTTAAAAAATATCATTTTTGCACAGCCTTCACCCCGTAGATCGACAGGTTACGCCCTGAGAGGATTGCAGTTTACAAGGACACTAAATATTAAATGAACACAATTTGATAGTACAGTATAAAGGGTTAATTATTTGTTATAAAGAGGACACGATAGACGGTGTATAAGCCATAATTAGTGGATTTTAAACCGTAAATTTTAAATTAAGTCCTGAATATTCGCAAACACTTCTAGCGTCATTTGTAACACGGCACTACAACTTCACTACATTTAATAAACAGGTAAAAAGTTATTTAAATCATTAAACGATGCGCAAGGTATATATATTTACTGCAGAATTTTAGTAATAATCAAATAAAATAAAACATTCTGCAATATTTTCTTATCACGATTTTGACAATTCTGGGGTTGCAAATTATTTGTGTGAAACTAGGCACATATTGAGTGCTGCCACATTAAATTTATTTCCGTTTTTAGAGGATTTTCTGGGTGTCATTTAATCAATTACAATTTATTTTTTCTACTTTACCAGGTAATATAAGGCCAAAAAGTGCAGTAACAGTAAAATTATTAAGATAGCCTCATCCGTTTTTCAGTAGCGAGGGTACTAGCGTAAGAAAGATTCGGTATGATTATCTCTGTCTATGCTTGAAGTAAAAAAAATCCTGGCCAAACTACAGCTTGGCAAACCATTTGTGTCAGTAGAAAAGAGCGGCAAGTTTGAAAAATTGTGGGCTGGCAACACCTGTCTTTAAATAATTCAATAATCGTGCATAATTTGTGTTTCATCTGTGGAATGTAACTTTTTAATTTATTAAAGTCAGTTTTTTTACTTTTATTTTTATGTTTCATATTGCGTTTTTTATTATTTACTTATTTATGTAATATCTGCCACCACTGTTCAATAAATGTACTTAGTATACCGTAAAATGGGGTGAGTAGGGAGAAAATTGACATTCAAACCTCGATAACATTTTATTTTTGCATATGTAAACTGAATGGTATATATAATAAATGTTCCGGACGTTTGTATTTCAGTTTTTTCATGATTTTAGGTAGTTCCATTTCATAACTTTACCGAAAGTCAAAAAATCCCTCCTCATCCTGTAGTACCTCGTAGTTAGGGTGAGATGGGATTTCCTAAAATGGTGATTTTAGAACATTGTTGGATCGATTTTTTTTCTTATGAATATCACTATAGCTCCATTTGTAATACGAATACATTATTTAGGTAGCACCTTTAGAAACCATCTCACCGTGGCATCCCTTCTCTCCCCATTCCTAAGCTAACTCTACACGCAATCCCTACTCACCCCATTTTACGGTACTTAATAAGAAACCTCAACTAAAAGACATTAATATAGATACCTTATGCAGGTACCAATAATTATTTTTTTCACCTCAGCAGCTCGAACAAACCTACTTCCCTGCGAATACACAGTGACGAAAGTCGCACTTTCGTCACTCCCTGGAGTGACGAAAGTGCGACTTTCGTCACTCCAGGGAGTGTAATAAAGTAGTTTTTTAATTTAGCGAAGGCCATGAACTGCCACTTCATATTTCGTGGTCTATTACAAATTTGAAATACATATTTTAACCTTTAATATGTTCTCACTACTGAGGTGAAAAGTTGTATGTGTCACACGAGAGCAAAGTTATTTTGAATTTCGTGTTTTTGAGTCCCTCGCTACGCTCAAGATACTAACTTAGAATCACTCGCTTCGCTCGTGATTCAATTATAGAATCTTTCGCTTACTCGGGACTCAAAATCAACACTCGCAAGAAAAACCAACTTTCCTCTCTTGTTGCACAAATATCTATTTACTACTCGACGACCGTAATGCTTGAATTTAGATTGTGTAGACCAAACTACTTAGTAGGAGAGCCCATGACACTGAACCTAGTTCGATATGTCTCCTAGATGAGATATATATTTAAAATACGCCACCACTTTTTTCGCATTGCAGCATTAGCATTTCGTGTTCCCCCATTAAAGACGCGTCTAATTATATATATCTCATCTATGAGACTTATCGAACTAGGTTCAGTGTCATGGGCTCTCGTACTAACTAGCGCATACTTTTCGGTAGAGCTTTTATGGTCGTATATTGTAGCATCGTGAACGATGGTACAAAGGATTTAAGGATTTTCATACAATATTGTAACACTGTTGTCCGAGTCCGCCCGGTCAAGCCCCCGTCACAGTAGGGGGGGGGGGGGGGGGCACAATCTGCCGGGAGACTGAAGTTACTCTATAGAGGTAGCAGGTCTTTCGTCAAACCCAATTCTTACCGGCTTGCCTATATTGAGCTCTCAAAAATTATTGTATACAATAGTGACATAATCAAGCTTTTCAATCTCGTACCTTGGCAACATGTAAACATGGTACCTACTCGACTGAAAAGCTCTTAATTATGTCTCGATTGTATAAAATACTATTGCGTGATAAATGTGGCTTTATCATGCAGTTTTATGTTGCATTATCATTAAAATAATAGTAGATTGTACACCAAGGGGATAAAGCACTGTTTTATGTCACGGGCGCAATATTGAATCCTGAACGTAACGAAGGACTCCAGATTTTACTCCCGAGCGCAGCGAGGGGGTTATGAGTTAATTCCCGAGCGAAGCGAGGGAATTAAGACTGAGTCCTGAGTGCAGTGAGGGGTTCAAGCGCGCCCGTGACAAAAACAGCTTTATCCCCGAGGAGTATACTCTACTTTTCTCACCTCTTGCGAGACAATAAAATAGCTAAGGCTACTAGAAACGGATTTTTATTAAAGTAAATCAAAAGTAAAAACCGGCCAAGTGCGTGTCGGACCACACATAGCAGGATTCCGTACCTTCAATGGAATAAGAACCAAACTAATACCAAAAGGTCGTATCTGGTGCCTGTGGAAGAAGTTTTTTGGAAATAACTCAAAAATGGCTAAACCGATAATGTTCAAAAAAATTTCGTAGAAAGTATATGACAAGGCGCATCTCCTCAAATTTTTTCATATTTTTTGGACTTACGGTTCAAAAGTTACAGGGGGGGACACAATTTTTCTGACTTTCGAAGCGATTATTTCACAAAATATTCACTTAATCACAAAATGGTCAAAAAACCTCAATGTTATTTTTAAAGACCTATCGATTTATGTGTCACATGTTGATATCTAGTAAAAAAAATAAAAATAAAAATTTTACATGTATGCCCCCCCCCCCTAAAAATATTTTTTTTTTCAAATTTAACTACATGACTAAGTAGCGGCATACAAAATACACCTTATGTGTAAATTTTATTCAGATACGTCGTATAGTTTCCGAGTAAAATGGCTGGGACATACGGATGGACAGACATACAGACAGACATGACGAATCCATAAGGGTTCTGTTTTTTGCCATTTGGCTACGGAACCCTAAAAATTGATTCTTGATACATTAGTCCATTTTATTCGAATTTTATCTCCAATTTTTATAGAACCTGCAGTTTTACTCCGTATACTGCAGCGTCTTATGACACTCGCGGCATTTGTTTTAGGTATTTAAAAAAGGTGGCCAGCACGATTTTCCAAATAAATTCGATTTTCAAATCGGTTCGACGCGGCGGCGCGGGCCCCGGCTGGCGTCGCGGGGCTGTGCACCGTGCGGACTTTACCAAATTAGACTTTAAGCACATAACAATAAGAACTATGGGAAGTGAAATCACATTATTAACCAGCGGGTTATAATGAGATTTAGTACAACATTATAACCCGGCTAAAGCCAAGGGCTATAATGATTAGCTTTCGGTGAGGTTTGCATGATATATAATTTGGCATTGTCGAGCAGGTGGTGTGAAAATAATATTATCGACATAATGTCAAAAATTAAACCTAATGATGTTTTCATCTACAAAATCTACATTATCATTTGAAGTTCTTTTTTTCAATGTAAATCGAATAATAAAAGTGAAATCTGGTGTCAAATGAAATCCAAGAACGTTTGGTGCATAGGATGTTGCTCAATATTGTCACAAAGCAAGGAAGCCTAAAAGCAGTAAAAATCAAGTTTGGCCACCAGTACCTGCCTAGTGCCTACAAGCACCAATCACAGATTTTTTATTTAGTCTTTGTAATGTTTCCCTTCATATACGTCAGCAATGTATTACTACATTTAATAATAAATTAATGTTACACTTCGTACAATAAATGTACCTATGAAAGGAAATCATAATCATTAGGAGTATTACTGATTATTGAGTAATATTAATATGCAGGACTCTCTTATTCGTACAGATTATGCACCTAATCCAGTTCCATTCTGAACTAAAAAGTTGCATTTTCTGGTAGATATACTCGTTTTCCTCGAATGGCCTTATGATTTTAGCAATCAATGTAAGTATCAATGCTTGTTTTCATTGAAAAATCAGAACTACAATTTTCGAAATGACGTCGAAAAAGCGCGCGATGGTCATTCGAAAATACTTTTTTTTAATAAACATTGCTGTTTTTCTTTGGAGCAATGCTGCTTTCCGATTAAAAGCCAAAAATATGTTTACACTTTTGCACCTAATCCTTTATAATAAGGTTCAAAAATGTATACATCTTTTTGGCGTTGACTGTACCAACGCCAACACTGTTAACCGGCCATTTGTAAACTCTATTGCAACGGCATAAAGTCCATCGATGGCCAGTTCAGAGTCTTGCTGTTCGTACACGAAATAAATTGGCGTCATTGCAGCTGTAATATTTTTGGGTTATAAAATGATACATTATGAAAAATTAAAACATAATATCCCTTCTTAAATTTTAATTGAACTCTTACAAATAAATAAATAGCTTAAATCTAATTTAATAAACAAACTTCCCGTAGGAAATCTTGCTACATAATTTTTTATTTTATTTTGCCACACAATCTGATCAATGGCTACTACTTATTTCATATATGGGGTTCGTGACTTTGCGTAGTATGTATGTATATATATCTTTCGTTTGTGTTAATAAGGAAATAGATACAACGCCAATGCCAAATCTCGCTAATCTTGGGGAAATCTCGTTAACAATACACGAAATGAGTAGGCTCCATGATTCAAATATCTCTTGGTAATTATTAGGTATACCAATACAGATATTTTTTTAGAATTTTGTCAGGCTGATCACCAGCATATCTGGAAAATACCTCAAAAAGTTTTGCAATCTGTTTCTTACAATGTCTAAGGACCATTATTAATACAAAAAATGATTATTATAACTCACTTCGTAGCTTGCTACCGATTTACGCTACTTGCATATGTTGCTCTATAGGTAGGAACA
Organism: Pammene aurita; assembly: GCA_947086415.1. Taxonomy (NCBI): domain Eukaryota; kingdom Metazoa; phylum Arthropoda; class Insecta; order Lepidoptera; family Tortricidae; genus Pammene; species Pammene aurita. The sequence continues at coordinate 26,629,972 of OX352291.1, forward strand.
TTATACATATTATTGCGCCTATTAATTTTGTGTCAATTGAATTGAATTAGTATTAGCCAAAACATTTATGTTACATTTCTACTTAGTATAGCAAATGAAAATGACGCATATCTGTCAAAATATTAAAATATTGATTGTTTCTTTTTACTGTCATAATAAAATATTGCAATAGTACTTTTTCGAAATAAAAATCTTAATCAGTTAGGTACATATGAAGTCTCAAATTTCACAGTCAATTTTTGTCCCGTTCATTCTTCGTTGAAAGTAATCACATCCAGGAACAACGACGATGAGTTCTGAGTCGGGAGATATATTTTTTCGTGCCTTATTCACATTGACTTTGTAAGTGCAATGATAATCCAGTTCGTAGATTTCAAAACTAGTTTGCTGCAAAAATAAAAACAGGAAATAAAATCTGCAACATGGGACTTTTTAAAATTTGGTCTGGTAATATTCTTGTTAGCTGAATGTCATAGAATCCGGGTCTTATGGGCAACATTAAATAAAAAGGATAGCCTGACCCGTGGTTAACTTCACTACCATATTTAAAAATCGAAAGGTCGAGGACGAGTTTTCGCGGGTTTTACGTTCGTCTACCTAGGCCCGTAGGCCGGCGCTCATATCCGCTCCCCTTGGCTTAAGCTCATATATAATACGAAAGGTCGCGCTGTTAATATGTACCTATATATTATACACCATGGGCTGGAATAACCCGACAGATCTTAACCACGAATTTGTAAGACCTAAAGTAGGAAAAAATATTATGTGACTTTAGGTCAATTTCGCCAAAAAAAATTTTTTTTTCGTTTTTTTTTTCCATTTTTTGAATGTTTATTGCACATGAAAAGCAAATGTTATTAATAAAATTATCGCCTAAAACAAATTGGTACAATTTTTTTTGTAAAAAATTAGTTTCTGCAAAGTTTTCCTTGTCACTTTGATATCTGTCAATAAGGACGTGTAAACTATGTCCAATAGTGGCAACAACGCCATTAGAAAGGCGTTTTGTGATGAGTTATAATAAAAAGTGTATTTTTTTTTAATTGGTATTAACTCTGAAACTAGGCGTATTCCAGAAAAGTTTATAGGACATTTTAGTATCTAAATATGATCAGGAATACACTGTTAAAATCTGTCTAGTTATATGGGCCCACGGTGTATATATTTAATATACTATTATTTTCACCTTTATATTATATGTAACTAGATTATTTTAATAGTAATTCACTTTATTTACCTCAGTGGTCGCTGAAAGTATTTTATGCTCATGTTGTGGGTTTTCACATTTCTCTGTTCGCCACTGTACAAAATACCTGCAAAAAGGGAAAATAAAATTGCTAGAGTTAGGCACAGTACAGTTCATGTCAAATATGTGTTAACACTTCTTTACCTTATTATAAAAGCAGTGACTGAAAGTCTATTGTATTACTCTCTAAAACCATATGAAATAATTCATTTATATTTAGTAAACGTGCATTTTTATGGTAGGGCTCGTTGGCATAAAACCTGACTACCTATTTAGTAAGTTGACAAAGCCTTCACTCGTGCAAGGATTTTTCGAAAAGTGAATGTTCCTTTATAAATAAATATAAAGTATACTTTGCATATCAACTTTTTTTTTGATACCATAATAGGGTCAGGGAGGGTACAGTCGCTCGGTGGGAACAGTGGCTCGAATGTGCTGTGCGAGAAACGGAAAGAGCTTTATGTCTGTCCTCTACATCAATCGGAAGCGTTCCGTATCCTATCATGTACGAACTAGTTAGTGAGCTGCTTCGGCGCCATGCTAATGTATTATGGTGCGTTTTTGTGTTGAATGCTATCAAAATTACATTTCCAGGTAAGTTTCACTCCTCTTTTTTCTTAACTCGAACGAGATTTTTAATTACTTATATTTTTATCGAAGAGTGTGTCTAATCTACTTAGTATTGGCTGATAATCAGTGATCGGAATTGGTAGTGCCATTTCGCGGGACTTCGGTGCGTAAGCTGAGTATGGATATAGTTTTTAACCCTGGGATTCGATATGAAAATTTAAAGTTTGTGTTTGGTTTAAAAAATGTTTTAAAGAACCGTATGCCTAACGTAAGTATGAAAAATGTGGTTTCAGTTAGACATCGGACGTCAAACGAAATAGATTGACAGTAGAAAATATTGATAAAAAATATGGTTTGCTACTATAATTTCAAAGAAAGTAATAATTTAATTCTGTTCATTTAAAATAATGATGTTGATGTTTCGTGTTATATTTTATGATTGTATTATTGTTAATTGTAACTGTTAAACAAAAATAATTTTAAATAAATGATGTAGTTATATTAACATTTTTTTAACTTTTGCGTTTTAAAGAATTTTTTCTGTGAGAAATATGTCGATGAATCTCAAGTCTTATCCATGTTATTTACAATGTTTAAGGTCATTCACCCGAAATGGCACTACCTATTCCGATCACTGCTGATAATTCAAGGCCGTCGATGTTTCTATTTGTTTTTAGTTCTATCTAAACTACAAAATGGCGCGAAGGTCAACAGTCGTTCGTTTCAGAAAAGTACACGGTGGCTCGCGAACCACTGTGCACCTTACAGAGTTGGGCTAAAATTTACTTGAATAAGAATAAAAGTTCTTTTATTATTAAAAATAATTCTTGCACTCTTTAAAAAAAAAGTGAATATATCATGCGACATTTATTAGGTAAGTATCTATTTTAAATGAAGAATGAATCAGGAACGATTATTCCGGAATTAGGCTTACCTATTCTAATTACCGTTTTATTCAATAAAAATGTTTTTTGTTGTAAAGTATATTTAGGTTCGATTCCTACGTAGCCATTGTGTAGGTGTTAGAACCACTGTGTACAGGGCGTAGTACACAGTGACTCGAGCCACTGTGTACTGTTAGAACCACTGTGTACTAGGGGGTCCTAGTCACTGTGTACAGCAACGGGTACACAGTGGCTCGATTCCCAATTTCTAAAAAAGAATGGATATATTTTTTTTGGTGAAAGTAACAGCAAATATATTTGCTACATATGAAAGTTTAATAATGCACTGTGCTCTGTGCTTGCAACAATTAGTTCAGGGATTTATATTTTTCATGCTACAGCCTCTTGAAAAAATCCTAGCGACTGTTCCCTCCCTGACCCTACATAACGCTGTTTTTGCTTTATAAGTAGGTATATATAAAATCTAAGTTCAAGCATTTTTAGCTGGAAAATATTGGACGTTCGTGCCGTTCGTGGGATAAGACCGGACTGTTGACACTTTATACGAATGATTCATAGAAATTTAAAGCCACTTGTTTTTAGATCGTTACCTTTAAAAAAACAATTATTTATTTAAAATGACAACCTTAACTTAAATAAAATGGGCGTTGTTGGAAAAAAGGCGTATATGGTTTGCACTTGAAGATAACAGCTAGTTTTTTTTTAAATAATTACATCTCTCGATTCGGTTTAACCCCATTGTACCATAATTTTAAACCCATAACTAATAAGCCATCTAGGCAATAACCTAGATATCTCTCGGTATTTTCAGTTAACAGTTGTTATTATAGTAACTGCTTGTAAAGTTTGATATTATATATAATACAAGATCTATTAAATTGTTAATTTTATACCTAGTTCAGTAACTAACGTACCCATACAACGTGACCCATTTATTACAATTTTTGACCCCCACGCCCCCTCGGTGACCATCCGTAGTCATTGCAAAGACAATGATGGGCAACAAGTTGATATTTGTTAAAAACATTTTTTTACAAGTGCCCCCCTAAAATAATTTTTCTGCGATTTTACTACAAAACTACGTAGGTAGCGGCACACAAAATACACATTTTGGCTACGGAACCCTAAAAACATGCAAAAATAGATGGGCAAGTGTAAGTAAATTGTAATGTTAATGTTTTAACATTTTAAACAGTATTTGCCTTCTTATTTCGCTGGTTGAAATTGGATTCCAGGATATTCGAGCCTTCATTTTTCCGTTTTGCCAAACAACCTTGTGCAACTTTAGTCCCTTGACAACCCTTTTGTCGTGTTTTTGAAGGGGCTGTGGTAGCAAATCTGAAATTAGAGAAAACAAATTATCGACTCACTCGAAGGTACGAGTACCTAAGTAAGTAATCATTTTCGTTTAAAAGCTGTAATTTGTGGTGCCCCGAGTGTTTAAACGATCGAAGTATTTACCTACTACATATATAAAGTATCTAACAACCGTATCAAACCGTTGACGGAATAGATGGTTTCAAAATCCTCTTCATCCCATAATCAGAGATGGGCAAAAATTATTCGAATACGAATAACGAACAAATCATTTATTATTCGAAAAGGCAGTCGAATGATTTATTCGCAAATAATTTCACGACAAATAATTTTTTATTCAAATGATTATTTAAATGAAAAATTATTCGAATGATTATTTAAATGAAAAATTATTCGAATGAATATTTAAATGAAAAATTATTCGAATAATGCCCATATAATAGTACCTATCTAACGACATCGATGCTAAGAAATATACCCAACTAGCATCTTCCCGTGACTTCATTAGCCGGAAATACGTTAATAGTAGTAAGTACTTCCATAATATATTATTGCCAATTAGGGGATTATTATCCTGCAATAACATCATACGCGACGGTGCCCGCAAAAATATCTTCACCCCTATTCGACAGGACACAGTATAGGTACCTACTACAATTGTGTACTAAGAGCACATAAGAGATAATCTAAGAGTAGTATTATAATTAACTAGAGAGTTACTAGAGTCGACTGTCAGTTTTTCGGTTGTCGAATCGGCCCCTGATTAGTAGAGTCAAGAGTGTTACAAGGACGTGTCATATTATTTTTGCGCGCACCATCACCTACTAGAATGTTTGTACCGTGCCTGTGATGCAGGTACTTGCAAGAGCAAACAGTTAGAACCTTTAGGCTAACTGAAATTACTTGAATGCCTATAATTCGTCAAAAACAGTTTTATTTTAAAATTCAAGTGACTTTACGCTTACCATGGATGCTTGTGGTGTTGTAAAATACAGCCGCTTTATCACTCCGAAGCTTGCCGGTTCCAAATTGACTAATCGTTTGTACTTGAAGGAAATACATTGAGTTCGGTTTCAACTCTCGTATTTCAGCGTAAGTTTTGTCCTGTAAGAAAATAGCGATTTAATAGTCTGTATTAAGAAAAAAACCGGCCAAAACCGTGTCGGGCCACGCTCAGTGTAGGGTTCCGTAGTTTTCCGTCCGTCACAGTAAGAGTAAGTGTAGGATATGATATGAGCGTTCCACGTACAGCGACATCTATCGGCCAATTAAGCAAACTATTGCGCGCGAGCTTAAAGTATGGAAGATGATTTTTATGGGATAATTATTTATTGCGTGAACCGATTTTCACCGTTTTTAGGGTTCCGTAGTCAACTAGGAACCGTTATAGTTTCGCCATGTCTGCCCGTCCGTCCGTCCGTCCGCGGATAATCTCAGTGACCGTTAGCACTAGAAAGCTGAAATTTGGTACTGATATGTATATCAATCACGCCGACAAAGTGGTAAAATAAAAAGTGGAAAAAAATGTTTTATTAGGGTACCTCCCCTATACGTAAAGCAGGGAGTGATTTTTTTTTTCATTTCAACCCTAACGTGTGATATATTGTTGGATAGGTATTTAAAAATCAATAGGGGTTTACTAAAATCATTTTTTGATAATGTAAATATTTTCGGAAATAATCGCTCCAGAAGTTAAAAAAAATGTGTCCCCCCCCTTCTAACTCTTGAACCATAAGTTTTAAAAATATGAAAAAAATCTCAAAAGTAGAACTTTATAAACACTTTCTAGGAAAATTATTTTGAACTCGATAGGTTGAATAGTTTTTGAAAAAAAATTACAAAATTATTTCTGAACTAAGTTTGTTTTAACCGTATAAGCAGGTGTTTATTTCTGGTTTTAGTTTTGTAGAAATTACTTTCTACAAAATCACAATGAAATGACGTGCTTTCAAAAACTCTTAAGTGGGGACACTCACTGTGACGGACGGAAAACTACGGAACCCTACACTGAGCGTGGCCCGACACGCTCTTGGCCGGTTTTTACTTTATTTGAAAGCACGTCATTTCATTGTGATTTTGTAGAAATGACAGGTACAATAAACACCTGCTTAATACGGTTAAATTACAAACTTAGTTCAGAAATTATTTTGTATTTTTTTTTCAAAAACTATTCAACCTATCAAGTTCAAAATAATTTTCCTAGAAAGTTTTTATAAAGTTCTACTTTTGAGATATTTTTCATATTTTTAAAACTTATGGTTCAAAAGTTAGAGGGGGGGGGGACACATTTTTTTTTACTACTGGAGCGACTATTTCCGAAAATATTTACATTATCAAAAAAATGATTTTTGTAAACCCCTATTCATTTTTAAATACCTATCTAACAATATATCACACGTTAGGGTTGAAATGAAAAAAAAAAATCACTCCCTACTTTACGTATAGCGGAGGTACCCTAATAAAACATTTTTTTCCACTTTTTATTTTACCACTTTGTCGGCGTGATTGATATACATATTAGAACCAAATTTCAGCTTTCTAGCGCTAGCGGTCACTGAGATTATCCGCGGACGGAATAAAAATAGTATCTATTGAAACATAAAGGTAAATTAGGTACGAGTCATAAATTACGATCTTACTTAGGTGCTTTTATGTTTCCTCTGAATGTTTAAAGTATTGATAACTACTTTGAGAATAAACTTGTAAAAGAAAAAAAGTTTCTAGAAAAAGATAAAATAGTAGCCGTCTTCTTTCAAATGTTTTTCTATGAATATCTAGTGTGATTATTATATTTTTGTTCTAGAGGTTAACAGAGGTAACGCTACTCTATTAGCATACCTGATGGTAGAGCGTAATAATTAATGGAGTCTGTGTTGCGCTGCTGCCTTTTCTAGTTCAGTAGCTTGAGGTATTATTTACCTCAGCTGCGGTACAATTTAGCTCAATAATACGGACTCGGCCATGGAATAAAAATATACAGACAGTAGATAATACATGACGTGCCCCTTCGTAAAATCTAAACTAAAGTTTTCTAAGATTTCTTCACTTTGCACGAGCAGCACATGCGATATCGCTCGGAGCGTTGTTTCGTGACTGTCGCGTTAGGCCTAATTCCGACTTCTTAATCTGAAACTTTCAACATAATACTTCCGTTCTAGTTCCCAACTTACCTTAGGAACTGTCTGGTGGCTGACTAGCACTGAATCTAGATCCCCCGTCACGCCGCGTACGCGACGGCTCCAAAACACTTTGTATCTGTTCACGGGCAAGTCGGAGTTGGGCTCCTTCCATTCTAGACGAACGGTTACTGTACCTGAGGGGATTTTAAGTTTAGTTCAATCAGCTTTGGTTTCAATACCATCCAGCGTTTAAAATTCGAGGGGTTGGCGGTCAAAGCCGATAACTCCAGATTTCTTGAGATGTCACATATAATTCTAATTTCACAAACCAATTTTTTTTACTTATCGGGTTAACCGCCCACCCGAATTGGTCTCACTTAATTATACAGTCAGCAGCAGAAGTAAGTAAGCGGGCGAGATGTTCAAAATGATCTAAACCCCCCCTTTTTTAACCGACTTCAATTCGGTTGTATGTTTTTTTAATGTCTGTGACTCCAAAACTCCGTCATGTCTGAAACGATTTTGAAAATACTTTTTTGATTCTAAGTATACATACAGATTGGTCCCGCTTTGTCAAAACGCAGTTCAGATTATTGGGATCCATGAGGAATCGAGGGAACTCCTCAAATATTAAAGGCGTACATATAGTGATTTCTGTGTTTTTATCAACAAATCAAGCATTTTCATTAAAAAAAGTGACATTTGATGAAGTGAAACTGCAGCTTATGATGATCAGAACGGAATTCTTCAACGACGCATAGTTCCCTTTTGGCGATTTGTCCTCTTCGCTGTGTTTGTTAAGCAAGTTATTTCATTGTATGGAATCTAAGAGTATACCATCTACAATATCTTTCATTTGCCATGGGGGAGCCATTGAAATAGTTTTTTTTTCTTAAAAATTATTAACAATATAGTCTTGCTAAGATTATTTTGATCACACGGCCCGCTTACCTTCTGCTGCTGATTGTTTAGCCCCCATATATCATACAATTGACGTTACAATTTAGAAATTTGGGTAAAGTGAAAATAATAAGACAAAAAAGCAAACGTTAAACAAAATGCAAACGGTTTTAACTGAGATAAAATTGTCTCATTTATCGCATCTCTTAAGAGCTCTCGAGAGTGTTCATGTCAAGAGTTCGTGTCGAGTTGTGTGAGTACGTCGTGGGTTTTTTAACATCACAAATTTTGTTGTGAAGTTTATGTTAGCTTTTAAAAACAATTGACACTGAATCATGGCACGCCGTATCTAGACTCCGGTTTTAGTTCAGCACCGTAAAGCAAAGTATCTCTCACGCGTTCGCCCAAGAACGACTGAATTCACGCAACGTGACTAATTTTAAAACAGGTTTCAAGATGACTAATAGCATACCGTAACTAGCCTACATAATTTAGTCGGTTTCTTTGTTGCGCGTTAAAAAGCGGTGGAGGGTAACACAAATTTATATATTGTACTTAGGGTAGTAGAAAGCAATAATAACAATGTGATGTGACTATGACAAGAACCAACGATAATAGCACCTTCTTTGTCATACATCTATTGAAAGTTCTATAAGACCATTCCGTTCGGTCTTGGTATTATTAGACTTGCCCCGTCGTCAGTTTAGCACCTACCGTTTTCAGTTCGCACCGGGCGCACCCTCAGCCGTTTGGGCGGTGGGGGCGCTCTGGGTCCCTTCCTGGGGGTGAAGGGAGTGCTGGGTGATGAGAAACCTCTGCTGCCAGACGAGCTGACTGATGCGACCCTGAATCGGTACCAGCGCCCCGGCTTCAGCAAGTTGCGCATAGAAATTTTCGTTCTGAAAATATTTAGAACAATTCAGCGACATGTTTGAGCACCCATTACTGGTGAATCAGATGGACTTACAAAAAGTAAAAATGGAAATTTCGGTTTGATAAATAAGTAAATTTTACAAGTTGCGGACATTTTGTAGTACAACTAATTTGTACTTACATAGTAGAGGCACCATCTAATCTACACCATCGATAAATTAAAAAGTTACAAACATTAGTCTGTATAGTTATCTGTAAAAGTCCATTTCCATCATGACAAAAAAATTACAATATTTTCTATTGGTGAACTGAACTCGACTTTCGCTTTCTAGTACTGTCAGTATATTATTTGTAGGGACCATATATTATGCATTCCAACGTTCTTTCTTTTTGACAAACGAATTATGAAAGTTTGGGAAGACAAGCAAAAAGTTTACACACTGGTATTGTTATTCTGAAGAACCATTATCATATTGCTCACCTACGAGGTCAACGTTCAGTCTTCACCGCATACGAACCAATAAAACACTTAAGTGCCCATTGATTGGTAGTGTTAGTAGGTACCTGCTGTTGGTACTATATCGATATCGTTCATAAACTTCATAGTTACTACACTTTGTAGGTATCATGCCTGCCAAGCCTATAGTTATGTTCCAATTTATTCAATAATACCTAATTACCATAAGTAATCCATTACAAGAGATGCTTCAACAACTAACTACTGAAAGTACAAAGATAGGATTATCAATGAATGCCCAAAAGACAAAAGTTATGACAAACCATTTCAAGTAAGTCATTAAAATAAATAACACAATAATAGAATATGTTGAGGAATATATATACTTACATAGGACAAACCATTTCAACAAAGGAACAAACACAGAAATAAATAAAACGCAGAATATGTAGGTACCTCTTGGAAAATGCTGGTCCATGAAGGAAATCCTAAAAAACCCTGGCATCAGACATAAGGAAAAAAGGAGAGTATACAATACACGCATCTTACCGTGTATGACATATGGATATCAAGCAATGGGCCTTAAATAAAAGGGATATACAAGATTTAGAAACTTGTCAACACGACATGGATCGTTCCATGTCATGTTGACAAGTTTCTAAATTTTGTAGCATCCTCAACATTAGAAAGATAAATTAAGTGAGTCTAAAAGATATTAGATCTAAAACAAAAATAAACGATATCACTAAAACAATAAAATTAGGGTGGAGATGGACGGGATACATGGTTAGAAATAATAAAGAAAAATGGGAAAAATTTATCTTAGGATGGAATCTCAGGGATGGAAAACGGAAACTAGGAGGGCAACTACGACGCTTGGAAGATGATATAAGACATATGTAATTAGGAGGAATAATCTGGAAAAGGAAAGCTATGGATAGGAAAGAATAGAAATCTTTAGAGTAGGCCTATGCCAGATGGCAAGACAATTTCTGAACTTAAAGTCTAGTGTATATGTACATACACATTTATATTTATACGTTGTGAAAGTAAGTCTTCTAAAAATTAATAAATTACCATCTGTACTTTTATTCCATGTCAGGATACCTAACTATATCGGTTGTCTCGCATAAGGTTGTCTTGTGAGATATTGTTTACCGTACCTATTAGGGTGTTTCACATTTGTATGAAAAAAAAAAAATGATATTTTTTGTGACTTCGCTCGGCTTCCGGGTCCAGCTTATCTTAAACGCATACATACCAAGTTTTAAGTGAATTTAACATTGTTTAGAGGTTGTGCTGAATGAACAGATACAAAAAAAGTCACAAAAAAGGAATGTTACTGAATATTATTAGCAAATAGAACAATACAGTAGTTGAAACATATTTGAAAGTAAAAGTAAACGTATTAAACTTAAAATACATCAGTGTTTACATGCATCGATAACAAAATAAGTACCTAATCATTTAGCTACATAAGCTGCAACCTCTTCTTTTGTTCGCTTAGTTACGCATTTTCTGTGATGCTCGACGACTCTCAGCAAGAACTGTTTTTGCCCTTCATCTTTTACTGAGTCATAAACTTTTTTATTAAAGCTATACCCCTCTCTGCGGTATCTTTGACTACTTTCAGACTATTCATCAAGTCTCTGGTGTTAGGGCTACAATATTCGCTTACATCCTGAACACCAAATAATTCGAAGAACGATCTTGTTTTGTTAGTAACAAAATCACCAAGAGATTTTTCTTCCAATTTCAGACACTTACCATCCAACCTTTTCGTTTCTTTTTTCTTTGCTGGTTTATTTAAATTCTTAAACATCTTCTGTGATACGTTCATCAAAAAAAGCTAGTCCCATGTTTATTTCTGACAAATACCAAAGATGTCCCTTGGGGCGGCCCAAGGGCACTTTTACTTACATTTTTATCAGGATAACTGTTTAAAAGCAGAAGCATATCCCAATCATTCTTGGGAGCCCATCGACTTACCACTGCTTCATGCCAAAATCGGACATATATGAGACAGACGAAAAATCCTACTTGTTTTATTCCATTCAGCTCTTTTTTTGAAATACCTGGGACATTTATAAGCTGTCGGGTAAACAAGGCAATTTTGAGTGAATATATATGGCCTTTGCCATCCACCTCGCTTGATGAAGAGCTCCTGGCGCTTCTTGCAGTTTAATACTTGTACATTTGGCAGCTTCTGAAAGTGTATCTTATTTTCTATGTGATGGTACAAAAAAACTAACAAAACTTTTTCCTTAGAAGGAAGGGGAGCGCTCAAAAAATTATCACAAGGAACCTTGTCAAGTAACCAAATTCCACGTTCCATTCAATATAAAAACTACTCATTTAAATCACTTTTACACCACCTACTACAAAAAGTTACATAAGTTTTGTTTCAACCCTCTACTGCACCTATATTAACTTCTTCAAACAAAAGTTGCCACAGAGCGCAACCTCTAAATATTGTCCGATTTGCCTGATTTTTGATATATGGGCTCTGTATAGGTGTAGAACCAAGAAGAAAAGCGAAGTCAAAGATAAATCAAAAATTTGGAAAAATGAAACACCCTAGTACCTATCTAATACCAACTGCATGTCAAAATTTCGAAGCTACGTAGTACTTAGTCTTAAAGCTTTACCCCAAAAATGCAAAACTTACTTATTGGTTCTTAACAACAGAGTCCATCCTCCAAGTCTTGCCTCCTCGTACTTGGGTCCAAGATGGTTTTGCTCCTCAAGCAGATACAGGACTCGTCCGGGTACTGCGCGGGCCAGATCCCCAACTCCATCAGACCACCTAATAAGAACTGATTTCCGCTTCTCCTTGACTTCTTCTATGACCGGTAATGCTGGAAGACCTGGGAGACATTATTTGTACGTTCAAAATGATGCTGTACCTAAGCGAGACCTTATTAAATAGGTTAGAAAATTGGAAACTAGCTAAATATGTTCTCATTTTGCTTACTTGAAAGTGTTAATACTAGTATGTATTTTTTTAAATTAGTTAATCTGTGGCCATATAATTACTATGCAATTTGTATAACATATACTTATACACATCGGCCATATTCGATTTAAAGTATTGAAACAATCATATGGGATCGGTTTTAAACATTTCTTACAGAACTTGTCGGTTCAATCCGACGATGACTCTTTATGTTAATGCTATAGAGTCCATAGGCGACTATATGTAGGTATACGATGATACAATCGTGGCGAGAACCTGCTGGGAATTACCAAATAACCCAGTAGATAGGTACCTGTTCTAACAAAAGCCATCAACTTCAAGTCGATGACAGCAGTTCGATGTATTGTATAGGTACTTTGCCATTTAGTTTTGAGAATCGTCCATACAAAAAAAAACATCCTATTTAGGCAGTTTTTTGACTACTAAGTATGTTTGTTATTGTTTGAATATTATTAAGCCAGTTTTTGAAAGAGATGACAAACAAAATTACTAATACTTTCGAAACGAGGGTCAGATAAAAATAATTGGGTGTAAGGGGGCTCCCATACAACAGACACGATTTTTTTTGCCATTTTTGTCTGTCACCAGGCTGTATCTCATGAAGCGTGATAGGTATTTTCACAGATGATGTATTTCTGTTGCCGCTATAGCAACAAATACTAAAAAAACAGAATAAAATAAATATGTAAGGGGGCTCCCATACAACAGACATGATTTTTTTTGCCGTTTTTGTCTGTCACCAGGCTGTATCTTATGAAGCGTGATAGGTATTTAGACAGTTGAAATTTTCACAGATGATCTATTTCTGTTGCCGCTATAACAACAAATACTAAAAACAGAATAAATTAAATATGTAAGGGGGCTCCCATACAACAGATACGATTTTTTTACCGTTTTTATAGATAATGGTACGGAACCCTTGGTGCGCGAGTCCGACTCGCACTTGCGCGGATTTTTTGCTTTTGCGATGATATTTGAGTTAGTTCTGGACCACAGTTGGGAGATTTTGGACAATAGTTGGGTGTTGTTAAGGTTACGGTACCACACAAAAAAGAAATAACTAATTAAAATACTAATACAATACAAACATTAGGCCGTGGCAAGTATTTCAGTTGTTTTACTTTGGTTACTTTACCTACTCATAAAGCTTTTTTATTTCATTTTCAACTTGATTCTAACCATTGTCAGATGCTACATTGTTAAAGCTTGCTATTGAATTAAAATCAATGCATCTTGTTATGTTGGAAATTCTATTGTAAATCGTGATACCGCCTCAAGTGTAGGTACCTAAACATAGCAGGATTTTCTGTTTTTTTGGTTCCATCTGCAGGTACATATATAACTAAAGAGATAATACAACCATTAATTAAGCAAGGAAATTATTAGTTTTTGAGTAAACTTACATTGACTAAAAAGTAATGTCCCTATATCTCTTGATTGCGTGATATCACTTGGTTTATGTACCTTCGCGTAGCGTAACACCATATGCAGTTGAGTGTTGTTCAGGTTATGGGCCTAATACAGACAGTTACTCGTTGATTTTAATGCCCGTCTCACTGGTAGTCCAGTTAGCAGACGAGGAGTCTTCGAAGCAGGCTGCTGCTAGAGGCAGATACTTGAGGCAGTAATTACCTGGTAGCGTTAGCAGGTTCACGGGTTCGCTGCAGGTGGAGCCACATCCGTGGTGGCAGCACCGCTGGGTTCCGTTACACTGACAGTTCAGCTTGCAGGTCAGGAATCCTCGAAGCAGGAGGCTGTTACAGAGGCAGGTACCTGAGGCAGTGATATACCTGGTAGCGTTAGCAGGTCCACGGGTTCGCTGCAGGTGGAGCCACATCCATGGTGGCAGCAACGCTGGGTTCCGTCACATTGGTAGTCCAGCTCGCAGGCCTTCACGCAGGCGGCTGCCCACTGCGGCAGGTCGTTACTGGGACACGTCCCGGGCTTTAGCTCTTGCATCCGGCATTGTGAACGACACTAGGGAAAAAACAATTGATTGCGATACGAAATCTTACTGTAAAATCTAACAATTTATATAGTTTAGTTTTTACTTTATTACTTTTCTCAGAATACATAGAAGTAATGATCGAGACAATTCCAACAAGCGTAATCCTACAATCACCTTCCCTATCCGTCATTACGCCAGTCTCAGGATATTGTAATCAATTGTATTGTCACTAAGGTGATTCTAGCCAACTAAAACTTTTGGAAGACAAAATTGAAAGATATTATAGAGTTTTGTGTTTCTTCGAGGATGTACGCACCGCAGTATGTATTAATACAGAACTGTAATAGCTCGAACTTAAATTAACAGCTTTACGTTTAGAAACAGCATTTCTTTCTGACGCCGTTATGATTCATAACTTGCTTCATGATTCATCCGTGTACGTACACGAACATTATTTGTGGACTAACACCGTATACACACTAATTTATTTATGAGTTGTGTATACAGTATAGTATGTATGCATAAAATAAATACCTATTCTTAACCTCCGACGCAAAAAGAGTGGTGTTATAATTATAACTACCTACCATATTGACAAGTGGTGGCATTATTAGGCGAGAGAGTAATAGAGTCGTCTAGGTTACATTTTATGATTGAATGACTAATGATTTTTTTTGTTTAAAACATTAATTTCTTTTGTCATCAAGTAGTGCCAATATTTTTGGATCGAATTATTGAATCCCCCTCGTTTTCTCTACTAGACCTTTGGCTGATATTTCCAACTCTTTTTTGGTCTGCCTAATGAAATTGAGTAATAATAATTAAATAATTATGATCAAAAAATATTGGCAGTACTTGAAAAAGAAAACGTATGTTTTAGACAAACCATGCCATGGTGTAAAGACTATTGAGAGTTAATGGAGTCTAAAATGTACTAGGCTATTGGGTGAAGAGTATGGACTAACTACTGGGCTATTGGATGAAGAACCGGACGCCTGCCTAATAAAACGGTATCCAATTTTATTTCCGGCAGACGGTGACTCGCCCTACGCAAGATGGGCCCCCATAAAAAGCGACATCAAAGATTGCTCAAGGGCAACACCGGTGCGGGGGCTGGGGGTAGAGAGGTGTCACTGGACTTTAAACATATAGCTAACTCGCCACTTAGGTTTCCACATCTACCCTCGAGAACGCAGCTCTATCTAACGACCCGACTCTGGACAGCCGGCTAAGGCAAGCCAGAGGCAGGGGACCTGTCCCACCCATCAGGCACCCCAGGGGCACTCAGGTACGTGGAGTCGCTACTCACCAACAGCTCGCCACAAGCTGCCCTGCGTTGACTAATTGCGCGGGTGAAAACCAGTGGGCGATGGGGTCGTCACATCCACACACACGCCTTTTAATATTTATTATTATTATTATTTTTTATAATATATAACCTAGGCGACTCCATTGCCCTCTCTGCTCAATAATGCCACCACCTGTCCGTACACTAGTTATGACTTTGCTCGTTATGTGTGTCTGTCTGTGGCACCGTAGCGCTAAGACGGTTGAACCGATTTAATTGTGTTTTTTATTTATTTATTTTAAGACAGGTGAAAACCAAGTGATCCCAGACATGTTCTATCAAAATCGATTCAGCGGTTTCGACGGTATTTAAATAATAAATTAATTTTTTAATAAATTTAATTTAATTTTTAATTTATAATAGTTTATAAGTTTAAAACTATATCCCATACTACCTCTACTAAAAGGATTCTTTGTCAGCTAGAGGGATGGGGACCAAACTGATCACACCTAACAAACCTAAGTACTCGTAGTTAATACTCACTTGACTTCTATTTTCCTTGGTGACGTCTATACACGTCAAATCACACCGCGTCTTCGATATCGGATCCGTTTGTAGTTTAGAAAATCTCCTTGATTTCGATAGTACGTAGGGTGCCAAGAACACTATAAACAATAGTCCAATAATCTTGCTTTGCATTGTTAGTCCAGTCCTCATTTTTATAAAATCACTTGTAGCATAGCTTAATCTGTAAAAAGTATTTTTTGTCTTATTCCAGTAATAAAAAATAATAGGTCAATAACATTTTATGAAGTAATTACAGACTATACAAGTCCTATAAATGTATGCCTACCCATATTACCTACTGTTAATTACAAAAACCTGGTTTTGGTTTTAGTGTTTATTGGTATAAATGTAGTGGTTCCTATTTATATGTTACATATGAAAAGCTTACTATGAAACACAAATTTTAGCATGTTTCACAAATTAAAATACAGCGTATTTTAGATCCTATTTGGAAAAGCGGATGAGAAACTATTTATTTTTCTGATTGTTGCTCAGCGACCTAAGCGTACCTAAATTGAAATCGAGTTAACTTGTCATCTAGCAGTATTTAAAAAATGTAAACTAGTGTAACTCTTAACAGTAAATGTTTTTTTACTACTATATGTCGATGTTGTGTGAATAAGTAGCAATCAAAATAATAGACAGTTATTGTAAACTTCAGCACATCGAGCTAGAAGTGTAAATTGATTTGAATTGACATGTGTTGTATGCGTGTGAGTTGCGTGTGTATTTCTTAGAAAAAAGTAAGTAGTCATTCGTTTAAAGTGCAATATTTAAATATACGAGCAGAATAAAAAAACATGATTAGTTTTTCGATAAAAGATCCAATTAGTAATAAACATTTATAAATAGATATACAGCGTGTCCCTAAACCAACTTCAAGACTTAAAGGGCTGATATAAGCTGTCCTATAGGTACTTATTTGAATACACATTATATTTTAAACGCAATATTCTGAAAACGGCTACACGGGGTGGCTTCAAATGCAGGGGCGATTTAAAACAATGTTACATTACAATGTTAAATGACTTTTTGATAATAATATATCATTTTTACCATTTACTGGGACAATGCTTCGCTCTAGCAGTTTAAAATCAAAATATCGTACTCGTATTTTGAAGCACCTAGTATTTAATAAAATATGTAGGTTAGAACAGCTGAAAAATTGTATTTTTATGAATTAATGTATGTACTTAGCTCATTGTACCTGTATAAACATACAATTTTCTTTATTTCATACTACCTAACAAGACGCCCCCTGCGTTTAACTTGTCAACACAATCGCCTGTGTATTACTAGTTGCAAATAGAATTCCATTTCCTACCTCATAATATGGAACAATATATGTGCTTAAATAGTTCGCGTGGTTAATACGTGAACGTTTCCTGAGTTTCTTTTCGTTACAGGTGATGAGTACAGTGAATATGAGCAGAAACTATTGTATTAATAAATAATAAGGTTAGTCGGGGAAACTTTATGTTGTGTCTGATGTAAATGTTTATTATACACGGTGCCCGCGAGGAAACGGAAAGATTTTTACAAAATATTCTAGATCCTATTTAGAGACAAAAATGTCACATAAACTTTTTTGAAATTCGCCTAGTTTCAGAGTTAATACCAATTTATAAAAAATACACTTTTTATTATAACTCAGCACAAAACGCCTTTCTGATGGTGTTGTTGCCACTATTGGGCATAGTTTACACGTCTTTATTGACAGATATCAAAGTGACAAGGAAAACTATGCAGAAACTAAATTTTTCAAAAAAAAATGTACCAATTTGTTTTAAACGATAATTTTATTAGTAACATTTACTTTTCATGTGCAAGAAGCATTCAAAAAATAGAAAAAAAAATAAAAAAAAAATTTTTTTTGGCGAAATTGACCTAAAGTCACATAATATTTTTTCCTTCTTTTGGTCTCAGATGCGTGGTTAATTTTTTTCCGTTTCCTCGCGGGCACCTTGTATAGTAGGTACTAGTTACTAACTATGTATAAAAGTATCTAAAATAGCAACACGAATAAACTTTAACAGGTTTCTTAGCTTAACTTTATTTTGTATTTCTTCCTTATCATATAAGAAAAAAGGATAAATTATCTGTATACCTTTTGTTTCTAATTACTCTCACTAGATAGACTTGAACGCTCATGCAAATGTATAAAAGCAGGTTACCCACTTTTAATTTAAAAAAAAACAGAAACCAGAATAAAGTTTGGAAAAGTCGTTTACTTAATAATTCGGAAACGTGTTATTTGCTCAGAATCGAACCTCAGTCGACAAACGATTAAGTACGTGTTATCACTAAGGATAAGAAATTTTCTTACGCTTTAAATCAATTGTGTAAGGACTCAGTTTCATTGTACATAAGTTACATGTAGAAATATATACATACTATATCCTACAATTTTACCACACGGAGAGAAAGTATACTTAATTATAATTTTAAAAACAATACTAACTGAATACAATGAATTTTATTTAAATGCCTGTTTGTAGTGAAGCCTGCAATTTTAATGTACCGATCAAAAATATTTCTTCTAAATAACGTAGCATGTTAAATAAAAATAAGTATCTCTATTAAATATTTGTAGTTTAGTTACACTATGTTCTTTTGTTTTATTTATTGGAATAGTTCTATTGATATTTGAAAACGTCCTTTTTTGTAGTGTTAACCTACTTACCTATTTTAATGTTTGCCACTTACCACATATAGGGGAGCCAGGGGGTGAAAGCGTAAGGCCGCATATGGTTATCATAGAATATTTAAATGTAAAAAGACGTGTCATGCAAATTGTTGGTTTAGGTACATTAATGTAAACACACGCGTTTAAATTTAAATGTAGGTACTTGTCACAATGTGCTCCACCAGGAAACCAAAAGATTTTTTGATTTTTTTGATGGTTTTGTACTACATAAATACCGGGTGAAATTTGGGTCGTGATCCTGAACCAGTTTTACTGACTATGTAACTGATTACCATTATCATACAAGGTGTAACAAAAATGCTCTTGGTACGTTAAAGGGCATAATTGGTATCGTATTTTCTCTTCTTCTTTCTCCAGCCTTATCCCATGTTCAATTGGGGTCGGCTCTCCTAATCGCTTTTCGCCAGCTTGTTCTGTTCTGGGTCGTCATTGGGTCTAATTCTAGAGCTTCGAGGTCACTATTTACTAGAGATAGCCATGTGAGACGGGGCCTTCCGGGACGTCTTGGACCAGTGTGGATATCTATCACTTTACGGGCCATGTGGTCTTCGGGCCTTTTCATAACTTGCCTGTACCAGCGTAGTCTCGTTTCGGTTAGCTTTTCAGATATCGGCGTTACTTTCAGGCTTCCACGTATATAGCAATTAGCCACTTTATCCATGAGGGTTACGCCTGCTGACCAGCGTAGCATCCTCATTTCGGCTACATGTAGTTGTTGCACCTGGTCTTTTCTGAGTGGCCAGCATTCGGCACCATAAATCATTGCTGGTCGTACAGCGGTCTTGTAAACTTTTCCCTTGACGCGGACGGGCATTCTGTTGTCGCATAGCACACCGGTTAAACTTCTCCACGTTTGCCACCCCGCATTGATACGGTGAGTGATGTCTGCGTCGATGTTGCCGTTGGTAGAGAGTACACTGCCTAGGTATTTAAAACTGCTAACACGTTGAAGCTCCACATCTTGGAGGAATATTTTGTGTTGGGAGGTATTGCCGGAGAAGTTACAAGGCATGTGCTCAGTTTTTTGTTTACTTATACGTAGGCCAGCATTTTCCAGTGCAAGTCTCCACAGCTGTAAAGTTTGTTGTAGGGCATTTGGGTCTTCGTTTATAAGAACGACATCATCGGCGTATAGGATATTCGCTGGTGCGGGTTGTTGCAGTTGTTCAGTTAGGCAGTTCAATACTATATTGAATAGCAGAGGACTGAGGGCAGAGCCCTGATGAACCCCAACCTTTACCTCAAATTCTTCACTAGTTCCCGCGGGGCAGCGCACTTTTGTTGTTACATTTGCGTACATATCTACTATCTTGTCAATATATGATTCTAGTACATATTGAGATCTTAGTGAGTGCCATATGAGTGACCTTGGTACCCGGCCTTTTCCAGGTCTATAAACACCATATGCAAATTCTTTTTAAGAACCCTGCACTTTTCCATGAGGCTGCGGATAGTGTGAATGGCATCTGTTGTCGACTTTCCTCCAACAAAACCACATTGGTTTTCTGTGATACTGGTTATGGAAAGCAGCCTCTCGTTAACTATTCGCTCCCAGATTTTAAATGTATGGGAAATCAACTTGATAGCTCGGTAGTTTCCACAGGATCTTGCGTCACCCTTGTTTTTATAAAAAGGTATCAAATAGCTTTTCCTCCACGCCGACGGTATGCCTTCATTAGATATTTTGTTGTACAAGATGGTTAGAAATCTTTGACCTGCTTCTCCAAGTATTTTCCAGAGTTCTGCTGGTATGTCATCGGGTCCCGTAGCCTTGCCATTCTGCGTATAGCATTACTAACTTCATCTGGCGTGACTTCTGGCCATGGCCCATGCGCCGGTTGCAGTTCTATGAGCGGCAATCTTGGGTAAGTTTCGTTGAGCAGTTCAGCATAGTATTCCCTCCACCTTTTCTTAATATCTTCATTAGATGTTAGAAGGGTATCGTATTTTCTCAATAATAAAAAGTAAGAAAAACACCTTTTACCCCAAAAAATAAAAATGCTTTTGTATGAATGGTCAGCCGGCTGAGATGACGAGTCTCATACAAAAGAATTTTTTTCGCATCCAAAAATTTTTTCTTCTACTTTTTCTTAGTCGCAAATGTCGCAATACGATACCAATTATGCCCTCAAACGGATCACCACTATTTTTGTTGCACATCAAAACAGAATAAGTATATTTTCCATGTAAAATGTATCTTAAACTAATTAAATCATGGTCACCCAGTTTTGACATAATTGCTGTATGGATAACGACAAGACGTTACATTGAGTAGGGTGACCAAATTGTATGCAAAATTATTTTTTCACCTTATCATCTGAAAAATAATTATCAATCTTGTACAAATATAAAACGATTATGATCATTAGGTTCATCTTTCTATTCTGTATCACGCCTTGATCATTTGCTACACAACCCCGGATTACCTGTACCTGTAGTAATAATTGTTAGTGGTAAAACTTTAAGCCATAAAGTGATAGTGATATTAGTGATAGATAGTACATCTTATTTCGTAAAAATTGTTTATGCCATGTGTTGTTGGTCAATTTGATATCTGTCAATACCGATGTATATAGACTCTAGTCTCATCCTTATTGACAGATATATCAAAGGGGTCTAATACCCCAATAAGGCGTTTAGCACTGAGTCATAATACTCATAATGTTTTATTTAAAATTGTTATTAAATCTAAAACTGGGAGAATTTCAGAAAAGTTTGTGGGACATTTTAGTCTTTAATTAATTTATGACCCACACTATATGACCACTGTTAAAAACTCTTTCGGGTTTCAGCAAAGCACACTGTAATTTGTGGTTTTTTCGAATACGATAAAGCTTAATAGAAATAAAGAAATTTACATTTTATTCTTGCCTATTTTTTATATAATAGTATTTCCCAAACAAAATCTTCTTACAACTCAATTTTCTTATAAAAAGTATACCTACCCAAAATCCAAATAAACTCAGATCCTTTTTTTAAAGCACACCCTGAGACCACAGTTAAGTAGGTATATATTTAAATATTAAATGTCACTGAACTTTTGACAATTGACGAGTGGTTCGCTGCGCCCACGATGATCGACTAACATGCTGCTTGCGCGCGCGCTCGATGCGTGCACCGACTTCATTAATACGCGATGATGCTTTCCTGCCGCTATGACGGAAGGCTTTTACCGGCCCGGCTTCCTAATTAAAAACTAGTGGTTAAGTCCGAATTTGTAGTTTCTTTTGGGTTCCGAAACGGAAAAAAATGTTTTATTTGTTTGTCTTGCAGAGTCGATGATGCTACTGATGTTGGTAACGCGAACTGGTTTGTTAAATAAAATGTTTTTTTTTTCATGTATAAATTATTTGTTAGTTTGGCTAGATTTTCTCAAGAGCAAATAATTTATCATTTTCTTCTGTAAGGTTACAACATTTTTTGCAATGTTTTATGCCATTTATTTTAAGTTGAATGAAAATTAAAGTGGCTAGTCATTCAAAACAATCGTGCAAAAAAGCGAATCTATAGGCGGATTGAAATAAAAAATGTTGGAGGATTAGAAAACCTTGGTAATTGTAATGGACAAGGATGAAGTTACTTTTACAAGAGTATCACTGTTTTAAATCATGTAGTTCTTCTCCTTGATCTTGAGTGGAGCAGCTTCCTTGGTAGCTTTATAGTCACTCTCACACCACTATGCGAATACGTGATTTCAATCTTCAGTAGGTACTCGTAGCAGCAACACTCTTTAACAGTAAAGACCGGTGCGGTGGTGAACCGGTGGACCTTATCACAAAATCCATAAGGTTTACCGATGGGCAGTTAACAGTGTGGGCCATGGTACTTAAACAATAATCAACCAAACTGAAGATAGATGTCACATACTTCAGAAAAAGTGACCAAAATTGCAAATCAAAAAATATTCAACCAAATAATTATATTTGCTTCAACCAACTTTGTCTTAGCTTCTGCGTTTACAGTTTCACGTCACGAAAATCAAGATTACTATAAGGAACTCTGCGAACTAACGAAGTCTTCCTGGCGTCACTTGGATGAATGTCTTTAGGTACAAATACTTGTGTACTATCAAATACGCAGACTATATATATTTAGATTTTTAGTACTGCTAGTTACACATAATTAGACATTTAGTACTCGTGTTAAAGAGACGTACAAACAAGGAAATTGTAGCAATCTGAGAAACCTGCCATTTTACTTTAAGTCCGACATTCAGCCAAATTGCCGAATTTATGATGAATTGTACACTTGTACATTATGTATTTTGATGTGTACAGTAAAGTTTAAATTAATTAATTAATTCAAACCAAAAGTACAACAAGATACATAACAACACAATTGTAATGATTCGATTGTTTTGATTAAATGTATGATTATTGTATCTAATAGACTAAGAGCTGGCCACGTCAGATATGACACAATAATGAAAACAACAAAACCCGTCTAGTTAGATTGCTTTACTATCCTTATTGCTAGATCCGGCCATCTGGTAGCTTTTTAAGGACGCCTATAGATTAAATTAAGCGATTCGGTCTGTTGCGTTCCGCCGAGGTTTAAACCATGGATTTTTAAATGCTTTCCCAATTTAAGGATTGCGGGTTAAATATTTTCAAAACGTGTTACTTCGTTTTGGAAATTGTAAGTATCCGGACATATATTGTGATCCATTAATACCTGGATGTACTTTATTCTCAACGTAAAAATAATCTATTTATCAACACATGAAACCTACTTACAATATACGTAAAAACAAATAAAACAGGTAGTTAAGATTAATCCATTTCGATTTACCCGACAGCAAAAATTGTACCGTTTGTGAGAGCAACATGTTTTATCTCGCTTTTACAGCTGATTGCAATAAAAATGAGTGTCATGAAGTCTGATGAGTCATGAATCTAACAAATACTAGCTGCTAGCTGTCACGCTGTTGCTGAAGAAATTCTCGCTGCGACGCTCCGGGCTTGGGCCTACGCGGTACTCAGCCTATGGCTTTCGCAGACATTGTCGCTCACCATCGGGCCACCGGCCCTCAGATTTGCTAAGACTCTTCACCATTGAGATATGTCTGGTCCCTGTCATGCTGCCTGCTGCTGCTGAAGTAATTCTCGCTGCGACGCTCCGGGCCTGGGCCTACGCGGTACTCGGCCTATGGCTTTCGCAGACATTGCCGCTCACCTTCGAGCCTCCGGCCCTCAGTTTAGCGAAGATTCTTCGCCATTGAGTTTTGTCCGGATTATATCATGTTGCTGCTGCTGGAGAAATTTTCGCTGCGACGCTCCGGGCTTGGGCCTACGCGGTACTCGGCCTATGGCTTTCGCAGATATTACCACTCATCCTCGGGCCTTAAGGCACTACACCATTGAGATATGTCCGGTCCCTGTCATGGTACTGTTGCTGACCTGGGCCCTATACGGTACTCAGCCTTTGTCTTTCTCACACGTTGCCCCTCACCCTCGAGCCACGGCCCTCGGGTTCGCTAAGACACTTTGCCTTTAAGTTATGTCCGGTCCCTGTCATGATGGTGTTGAAGAAGTTCTCGCTGCGATGTTCCGAGCCTGAACCTTACGCGGTACTCGGCCTTTGTCTTTCACATACATTTACGCTCACCCTCGTATCCGCAGCCCTCGAGTTCGCTAAGACACTTCGCCATTGAGTTATGTTTGGTCCCTGACATGCTGCTTCTGCTAAAGAAATTCTCACTGCGATCCTCCGGGCCTGGGTCCTGCGCAGTACTCGCCCTATGGCTTTCGCGATATTGCCACTCACCGCGTCACGGCTTCGGCGTTCGGGTTCACAAAAAAACTTGACCATTGAGTTTTGTGGGGACCCTTTCATGCTCCTGCTGATACAATTCTTGCTGCCTTTGGCCTTATTCGATTTTGCCCTGCTGCTGCTAAAGTAGTTTTCGCTGGGACGTTGCGCTCACACGCTACCTCGCGCTCATACCTTCAGCGTTTTACCCTCTGTTCGAAGCATGTTCTCCTGCAGGAACTCTGCCATTAGCATTCGTAGGTCTCGACGCACGCCTTTTAGTCAGTTATCTTTATCACAGGTGAACTAATAAATTTAGATAGATATTTATATGTAGAACGCGTAAATTCTACACTAATGGCCTGGATAGTAAATGAAAATGACAAAACCTTCCACACACGCGGGCGAAGCCGCGGGTACAGCTAGTATAAAATCAATAAATATACTTAAGGAGCATTAACTATTTAACCTACCAAGAAACGTAGTAAGTTAGTTAACATACCTGTTTAATATAAAACCTAATTGTTATAACACTAACTGTTTATGTGGGTCACTAACTGGCAATGAGAATAAAGACCCCACATCAATAGAAAGCGTATTCTCAATTGACCTTTTAGATCCTTCGTGATTGTAAGAATTTAAAGAACACTATACTGGACCTTAGGCTGATATGAATAAGGTGTGTGGTTATATTTGTACATCATTTCAAAGTGCATCATTTAAAAACATTAATTAAGCCGCAGAAGGGCATCCGGTCCAAGCCTCAAGAGCAATCAAGCGGTCGTTCCTCTTCTTTGTGACGATGCAGTCCATCTTGTTTTATTTTTAGACGAGAAAAACATTTAATTAGACGATTTAATTTATCGCGATTCGGAGAACGGGACTAACTGATCGTGAGGAAAATACTTTGTACGAGTGGGACTGTGATTAGTTCATTGTCCGTCTGATTTAATTTAATTTTAATTTGCGTATAATAAATTTAATAATGGACAAGTATTAATAATCGGTTATATTTATGTGCTTTGTTAACCTGGTCTAGTAAACTATTTTGTTTAAATATGAATAAAATTGTACGTATCACTACCTACATACATTGATTATAGTGCAACAATGGAACGATACAAAACAAGTAAGTAGAAACTTCACACATACATGCTCGTACTTTTGAATGCAAAAGTAATCATACACAAATAAAGGCCCGCTTTGACATAACTCAATCCAAAACAAATTATTTACCAAACAGTACATTTAAGAACAATACGAGTACACCATCATTCACAGCATTATTCGGATTGAAAAATGATAACATCGTTATTTAGAAACTTGAAGTACTTATTAACGTTGTGTAGTTTGGCTTTCCGAGTCATACATTCCATTATCCGGGGAGTAGGTAAATGGACGGAAATATTATCGTAGATGGTGCACTGGTGGTCGTTGGTACAGAATTTGGCATATCCAGGCGCCGGATTCTAATTTAAAAATACATTAACAACACATTAAAAATACAACCTATTTCAATCATAACTCCAACACACACCAAACTTTCAACCAATATTGAAGTTGTATTGGAGTTGCGTTGGAATATTTCTCAAGCAAATTCTGATATTTCTGATTCCAATTTATGCCGAAGCTGTATCGTTGTTAATGCATTGGAGTTGTATTGAAGTTGGATCATGTTTGTACGTGTTTTAAAGTTAGAACACGGCTCCAGGTTACATAATACATATATTCATTTGTTTATATAAGTAAATTGACCGTTGCATGCACCATAAGTTAGTTTACTTTAACCTCTAGCAAACTTAATAAACAAGCACTAGTCACTATTGTTAATTGAAATTTCCTTTGACTTATAACATGGGTTTATTTAGGGTTTGCTCCCGGTACTCGTTTTCTATGCAAATCCAGTATCGGAACCGGGAATTCCCGGTTCTCGCCATACAAAATCAGAACCGGCAGCATTCCCTAGGTTTATTACAAGAATACTAGATTGTCAAAGTTACCCCCTTTATTGATCGATTTTTATTCAACATAAAATAAATACAGCGATATTATTTATTTACATTAAAAGCAGTAACTACAAAAAGTTGATTTTTATATTATTTCGGTACGTAACCTAGGTTACCTGCAGTGTTTTGGGAAACCTGCGTTGTTTTAGGTATATCAGGCCCGGTAAGTAAGTTGTTTCACATTTGACGGCCTCCTAATAGCCCAGTCGGTAGTGACCCTGCCTATGATGTAGTGTAGGAGGTCCAGGGTTTCTAATTCTGGTCAGGGCATTTATTTGTGTGTTTATCACGGATATTTCTTCTTAGTTATGAATTTTTTATATGTACGATACGAGTGTATATGTATTTATCTATCGTCGATATTTATCGTCGTCTAGTACCCACAGGTACTTTACCGATTCCACAATCAACTGCAAGTATGACGTAAAACAAAACTAGATCATCCTACCAGTTTGCCGTCTACAGTCCGTAACGATGCTATCGTGTTTCTCATGATATTATGTAGGTATTATATACCTACACTCGCAGCGCCACCTTATGTCTGGGAAATGCACGAAACAAAAAAAATGGTTACTTACTTAATTTATTAATAGATACTTTTTTAATCCACTAGAGTAGGTAAAAAAAAATCCAAATTCAATATTTTATTTTTAAAACTTAAGAAAACAGTAATTAATTACAGTTACCTTACCGTAAAAGTTAAAACATTTTTTTTAACCAACACGTGCTTATCATAAATTCATAGAAATGGCTAAAATTCATCATTTAAAGTGTGGGAATGGGACAAGGAAATATCTGTCCTTTACCATAACACTTGCGATCAACAAAATTTACAAAAAAAACTTACCTATTACCTTTCTAGCAATGTCAGAAAATATAATTTTCATAAGAATGTAACAAATATTCTTTAAATTGAGTACCTACTTATTTTTAATGTAGGATAAAACTGGAGATTACTTAATAGTTATTTGTTATACAAGGGTGCAAAGTTGTATTTTAACCGCGAGTGTGGAATTGAAGCACGAGCTAGCGAATGGATTCTAGGGTTGAACTGCGAGGTAGCGAATGGATTCTATGGTTGAACCGCGAGCGAAGCGAGTGGTTCGAAAATAGAATCCTGAGCGAAGCGAGTAGTTCAAAAATAGAATACTGAGCGTAGCAAGTGTTGCAACACACGAGACGTAAAAATAACTTTGCAGCCGTGTGTAATACAAATCTTTTCACCTCACTAAAGCGAGGAAAATATAGTTTGGCATGCCAACGAACGCAGTAGCAATGTACATCAAACAAATATATAGCAACACTAAGCGAATCGAACAGCAGCATTGCTCCATAGAAAAGCAGCAATGTACATCAAACAAAACTTAGTATTTTTTGGACGCCTGTCGCGCGCTTTTGTACGTTATTTCGAAAATTGTAATTCTGCATTGAATAATAAAATAATTGATAATTCTGATATATTTATGACTTTACAATGAAAAAGAAGGTGCGAAGAAATTAAAATACTTACAATGATTGCTAAAATCATAAGGCCAGTCGAGGGAAACGAGTAACTACCTATATATATCTACCAGAAAATACAACTTTTCAGTTTAGAATGGAACAGGATTAGCTTCATTGTCTGTATGAATAAGACTCCTACTTATTTATTATGATTTCCTTTTATCATTTCGTTTGACGGCTATTTTAGGTAGGCACTTATTTAATCTAATGTACGAATTGTATAATTGAATAATCAATAAACGCACGTGAGGTTTTGGTGTTTATTTATTTTATACATAGCTTAGGTAGGTACATAAAGGAAAACATTTCAAAGGCTTGATTTAAGTCAGTTGTAGGTAGCGGGATGCTTGGTGCTTAAACCTGTTAAATTGTAGTGTTTTCTTGCTTTGTGACAATATGCAGCACTTGCTCCTATGCAACAAACGATCTTGGACTTCATTTAGCACTAGTTTTCGCTTCAATTATTCGATTTTACACTGAAAGAAAGAACTTGAACTGATAATTCGATACAAAACCCTACATAACCTCAAAGTCACATATATCACGTAAAATGTATTACACCTGTCGTAAGTACCTACATAAATATCTCAGCTGGTCTTTGCGTTGATTTAATACATTTATTGAAAGGTGATGGCAGATATTACATTAATAAATAATAAAAAACGCAATCTGAAACTTAAAAATATAAGTAAACAAAACTAACTTTTTTAAATTAAAAAGTAACATGTCACAGATAAAACAAAAACAATGCACAATTTTCGAATTATTCTAAAACAGGTAGTTCATCAATTAAAATGGATCGATCAAAATAATATTTCTTAAAAGATTATAGTAAAATCATGAAACAAAATTGTTTACACTAAATGTTTTTAATTGAACACAATATTTTTTCCGTCCACAGCACTTGATAGATCAGACAATTTAATCAGATTGGCGAAGATTGTCCTGTCTGGAGTGGCCTTTACATGTTATTATGTTTAAAAAATTGACTAATATCACGTTCGAATTTCAAATATTCTTTGCACTCTTGTGAATAAAATGCAGTTTTGCTATCTGTTTTTAAAGAATAAAATTGAGCTTTCCGAGCCAGTGAGGTGAAAAATACATTTATAACGGCTAAAAGAGTGTATACTGTATGTTCCGAAAATCGTTATTTCCTAATTGCAGTTAATACCATTCGCATTATTTCTCACTTTATATTTTTCTCGTAATCTTCCTTTCCCTATAGCAACTTTAGTCATTCGCATATTTTTCCATTCTATTTTTTTTGAAAAACTTATTTTCCCGGTATGTTTTGTAACCATTCGCATTATTTTCCATACAATTTTTTTATGAATAGCTTAATATCCCTATATGTTTTATGACCAGCCGCATAATTAAATAAATAAATAATAAATATTCAAATATTTTTGTTAGCAAAGAAGTAATAGTAGTCGGTTCGTAAATTGATGATTAGTAAATACTCTAAGGTTGAAAACTAGTTGATTAGGCATAAACGTTTAAATAATCATAGACACTAGATAATAATCAATATGCATACACTTCAACATAGGTATCTATCATTGTCATATGTGACATAACATAATTTAGTCGTTGTGAGAATATAATTCTTATCTTCTCAAAAAAGTAATTTGTCAGGACTTTCAATGGCTTCAAGCAATTTGGAAGATAGTGTTGCAACTTTTAGCTTCATTGAAAGCAACCGCAGAGGTAAAATTTTGATCAAGGGCGGTCGGAGGCATTACTTAAAACGCGAAAATCACAAATGCCGGACTTCTGTATGGACTTGCGACAAGGTTGGTCATTGCTATGGCTCAGTATTGCTCAACCCTGACAAAACTGAGATAATTCGAGAGCGCGAACATTGCTGTATACCAGACCATGAGAGCATTGACATAGAGCGCAGCATAATTAATTTAAAAAAGATGGTGACCACGTCATATAAACCAATCCCAACCTTGTTTAAGGAAGAAATGAGGCAGTTTATGACCGTTGAGTATATAGACAAACTGCCGATTCTACGCAACAAAAAAGATAGTTTATATAGAGCCCGCCGCGAGGAAGAATCTTTCGAATGCTGCGAAGACATCCTGTTACCAGAAAGCTTAGCCCAGGACTGGCTTTGTGTCAAAGAAGACGACTTTTTAATATTTGTTACTGAAAAATCCAAGGAATGGCTCGCAAATTGTAAGAAGTTTTTTGCAGACGGTACTTTTCGGATCGTTCCAGAACCGTTTGTGCAATTGTACACTTTTCATGCGGACATTGGGTCTACTGCTGACCACACAAGAGTACTGCCTTGCATTTATGTTCTATTGCCCAACAAGCAGCAGGAGACCTATGAAAAAATGTTTAAAAGTTTTCAACAAAACATTCCTGGGTTTCAACCTGATGAATTAAAAGTGGATTTTGAGAAAGCGGCAATCAACGCGTTCCGCAAACTGTACCCGTTAGCAAAAATCACCGGATGTTATTTTCATTTTTCGCAAGCAGTGTAAAACAATGCAGAAAAATTTAATATATTATCTAGACGCGAGGGTTGTACCTATGTAGCAAAATGTGCGGCCCTTGCCCATCTGCCGGCCCTAAAAATTCACGAAGGTTGGATCGAAATTTCGTCAGACATGCCACAAATGCCAGGCATCAAAAACTTTAATGAATACATGTCATCGCAATGGGTTCAAATAGAAATGATCCACATAGTATCGTGCTTTAAGCAGCGTCACCGAACGAACAACGTGACTGAGAGCTGGCACAAAAAGATTAATAATATCATTAGAAAAAATTCTAATATTTTATTAGTGCTCTCAGAACTGAAGGACGATGCACAGGCAGTGGATTTCCAAGAGCTACAAAATGATGTTCGCCCTGATGTCTTTCGGAAAAGGGCTAAAAAATACATTGCAATGGACATGAAAATCGATAACATTGTTAATAATTTTCTGCTGGGAAAATATGACATTAAAAAAACCATCTTACTTTTGGCCTGCTTGAAGTATTAATATGCTTGTCAGTTAAGTTAATGAATACTGATTTTAACTTTCACAGTTGTCAGTCATATTTATGAAACATAATTTTTAAGAATAAAAAAAAACATTATTTAAGTTTCAATAAACGATATTAATTTATTCATATTTTTTTATTTATTTATTTATCTGAGCCTTCAGTGTTCCACTACTGGGCAAAGGCCTCCCTCCTCTCCTTTCAACCATTCTAATCTTGACCCGTCTAGATACATAGAATGGGAATAATGCGAATGGTTAAAAAACATATCCAGAAAATAAGCTACTAATAAATGCACAGAATGGGAAAATATGAAAACGGTTCAAAAACATATCGAGAAAATAAGCTACTAATAAATACATAGAATGGGTAAATATGAGAATGATTATAATTGCTATTGATAAATGAAGCTTACGAGAAAAATAAAAAGTGGAAAAAAATGAGAATGGTATTAACTGCCATTTAGGAAACTACAGTATACACTCATTTTATATAAAAATATTGCAGAAAAGCGAAGAACTCAACTAAAACAAGATTCAATTTGATACAATTAATATCTGACGTCCCTTCTGCAGAAGGAGTCGCTACGACTCCATTTACTGTGCCAATTTTTGTTGTTCAATGTTGGTAATGTATTTTCACTTATCTCATTACAGTTTATTGGTTCATCCATCCGTGAACGATTTCTTTGTCAATTTAAACTTGATATCAAATTACATTGAATAAATATTATGATTTGTAGTAGACAATCAACAATATAAATTATAAACTTAAATAGATGTCATTATACAAAGGAAAAAGTAACTAAGGCCTCCGAAGCCGCACATACTGCACATATTCTACCTAAATACGCCTTAGTATTCACAAAGATTGCATATACACAGAAAACATTGACGAGTGCCGCTGTGACCCGGGTAGCCTAGGGGTTAGGGCACTTAGAGCGTCACTTAGTTATTATTTAATTATTATTTTTTTACTTTAAATAAAAATATATTTTTACAAGCAAACCCTTGAGTGATCACTAGTATATAGAAAGAACACCGATAATTTAATTTGTCGATATAGGAAGTCCCTCCCTCTCAACAAAATTTGCCCCACGGATTCCTAGGTCTGCATATGTGACATCTATTTAAGATTTAAGTTTGTGATTTCTTTTTCTTTACCCTACTTTCCGGTTGTTATTAACAACAATTGTAGTGTTAACCCTTTGCAGTAGTAGCCGCTGCAGTGCCATTGCCAGCTGCCGTAGTAACCGCGATGGTGGGCGCTGCCGTGGTGGGCCCAGCAGCCGCGGTGGTGGCCGAGGACATGAAGGGCCACGGGATGAAATTCAAGAGCCAGGAAGTACCCGTGTTCGACATTGTCACATTCATGCCGTTAGCTGGCGCTGCAATATACAGGATTATTTTTTTAAGTTACTTGTAATTGGGTTTATTTAAGAGCATGATTGATGATGATTGGTATCCTATTTCGACTACTAAAAAATCCGAAGACTTCTCTTTTTCCTGTAAGGTAAAGGCCCATTTCCTGTTTGTTTTTCTAGATTTAGCTGTTTCCGAGATAAGTAAGAAGGGGGGGATATATACTCTTTTTTCTTGAATAAATTCAAAACTATTCATTACAAAATTATTAAGATACATATTTGAAGTTCTCACAGCCGTTTCACTTCATACGAGTATAAATATCACACGGCTTAGATTGTATAACTTTTTTTTTATTTACCCACCAAGATTTGGGCTTTAATTCGCTGACTTACATAGGTGTGCAAAATTTAAGCTAAATCGACCAAGTAATTTCAGAGCAAATTGGCTTTGTGATAGACAGACGGACAGTCGTACAGACAGAGTCGCACCATAAGGATTCCCTTTTTACCATTTTGGAACGGAACACTAATAAAACCCGTTAGATGAAATAGTAAATGGTTTACGCCTTAATGAGAGAATTTTCATTATTTTAACCCGAGAAGAAAAAAGGACTCACGTATCATTAAACTAATTGGCTGCTGCGCTCCCGGTGCAGTTGTAGTCGTTTTAGGCTTTGTCGGTTTGCTAGATGGACAACTCCCACAACCGAGGTCGAACCCGAACCAGTCAAATATGTCGTCCTCCGAGTAATCATCGTCGTCATCGTCGTCGCACATTAGGTCACACCACATTTGGCTGCCAAATATGGGCTGAAATGTAAAAGATTTACGTATGTTTAAGGTAAGCAACAGTTTGTCAGATAACTACTTCAATGTCATCATCGTAACTCTTGTCAGCGTGGCTCTATATTTGTCATCAGTAAGTACATGTTATTTGTAACGCCAAAATGTAGCACTGGCACTATAAAACATATATAGTCTGGCTGGCCAAAAAGTGCAGTTACAGTGGAAGTAGTAAGCTATACGCATCCCTTTTTAGTAGCGAGGGACTAGCGTAAGAAAGATATAGTAAAAAGATGGCCCCAGAATCATGCACACAGCGAATAGCAACAGGCAACTTTTATTTATTTATTTAAACTTTATTGCACAAAATATAATGTAAATTATGTATAAATGGCGGACCTAATGCCTAACGGCATTCTCTACCAGTCAACCACAGGGCTAAACAGAGAAAGGCAAATGTGGTGCAAAGAAAAAAGAGGAATGTATTAATTTTAAACTTTCATAAAACTAACACATGAATAATATAAATCAACTACATGTAGATGTACACAAATAAGATAGGTGTTAAAAAGTAGATATACATATATTTATTTATTTATTTAAACTTTATTGCACAAATAAAAAAAGTGTACAAGAGGCGGACTTAATGCCTTAAGGCATTCTCTACCAGTCAACCATTGGATCAAACCGAAATTTGTAATTGGTGCAGGATCATAGAAATCGAGAGATATTTAGAAACACAAATCAACATAACTATTTATTTATAAATACACATACACATATAGGAACATAACATAAACATACATATACATACATAAATAAATATATAGTACCCATGTATATAAGTAATATGCAGATAACTAATCCTTAAGTGAGTTAGACTATTTAGAAAGGTGCTTACGTAACATACAACGACGTTACGTATATATTTCATAAATACTATAATTATTATGATGGATGCTAATCAACCAAGCACCAACGGCACCAACTTTTCGGAAACATGTAGGTATTATCAGGGACTTAAGTCCGCACAAATGGAAAATCTTAGGTTGTTTGACGTCATCTTCTATTGATTAGTTAAAGAAAAGAAAATAGGTAATCTTGAAACTGTCATAGCGTTGAAAATGTATATGTTTCGGTAATTAACTTTGTGAATAATTTGTCTTGTGTTTATACCACGAAGGTGGCATCTAACAAAATGTTTATTTTTTATAAATTTCGCCGAATGCGGAAATCGGATCAGTGTGATAACTGCCTAAGTACTTACATACCTATGCTATGGTATGCTTGATTTAAGCTACATCAAATAACTTTGGATCTGTTGCAAGTTTCGATAACTGACTGCCACCATCAGCCATCAGCACTGTGTCAGATTTTAAGAATGGTCTGACTAGGTTTGATTTTTTTATGAGTACCTATGCAGAATTAAATGGATAGAAATTACCATAATTGACATTCACCGAAATATCTCAACAATCTTAACATTCTCAACAATTAATGATTTTTGACTTCTGTAATCTCTTACATTTATACATGAATTTACGTTATTTATTTATAAACATTAAGTTACTTTTCACCTCACTAGCTCAGAAAGCCCTGTTTTATTCTTTAAAAACAGATATCAAAACTGCATGTTATTCACAAGAGTGCAAAGAATATTTGAAATTCGAACATGTTATTACTTACTTTTTTAAACATATGTAATAACATGTAAAGGCCACCACAGACAGGACAATGTTCGCCCATCTGATTAAATTGTCTGATCAAACCAGGTGCAGTGGCCGCAAAAATAATTATATGTTTAATTGTAATCAATTAAAAAATAAAGGCTGATTTTACATATTCTAGTTGTTTTTCTTGTACCATCGGGTTCAAAATTGCATGGTCAATTTATCAATGAATTCATTCATAAATTGGCCATGCAATTCTGAACCCGATTGTACCTATGTAGTATTTTTCTCGCTTTAGTGAGGTGAAAAGATTTGTGTTACACACGGCTGCAAAGTTAATTTTACGTCTTGTGTGTTGCAATACTCGCAACGCTCAGGATTCTAGTTTTGAACTACTCGCTTCGTTCAGATTTTATTTTCGAACCACTCGCTTCGATCGTGGTTCTACCATAGAATCCATTCGCTAGCTCGTAGTTCAACCCATGAATCCATTCGCTAGCTCGTGCTTCAATTCCACACACGGGGTTAAATACATGTTGGGATTAGATCTGGTTTCCTCACGATGTTTTCCTTCACCGAAAAGCGACTGGTAAAAATCTAAATTATATTTCATACATAAGTTCCGAAAAATTCAGTTGTACTAGCCGGGGTTTGAACCGGCGACTTTCGGATTGAAAGTCTGATATCTTACCGCCAGGCTACCAGCGCTATGTTAACGATTATATTAACAAATATATAAATTATTAACAAACCTGCGCAGCCATCATCTTTACGCTCACTAAAACAGCCAGAAAAATACACAGTCGTGACGCAGCCATGCTTGAGTTGTCATGAAAAACACCTTAGCAAGCTGCCGCTATACTTATACCGGGATTTTACGCAAGAAGCCTCAAGTATTGATGCGCGGCCAAAGAATAAGTACGAAGAAAAACTGCTGTTAATACATACATGATTATATTTTTTTCTTTCGCACTGTAAGTGTCAATGGCAATGGCATCAATAAAAACCTTTGAAGTGGTATGGCAGCGTTTGAATTCAATCCAACAAAATTATTAGGTGGTTATGGCGGAGCCTTCCGAAAGCACTTACTCTGTGGTTCCTCAATGGCCTCCTACTTTGGACCATTAATTTCCCTCGAAATAATCGAATTTGCTTGTAGCATTATTTTGATCGGTTTATTGCATAAAATCTTGTGAAAACGAGATTAAATTTTATTGGAGCTTACGCAAGCTTCAGGTTGAAAACCTTAACGGTATGTGCCTTTTCTTTCTCAGATTCTTTAACTTTTAAAATTTTCGATCCACTAATTCAACTGACAGTAAAAGATTTCCTACTCTTCCTTTTAGCTGCACCCTCCCTTTTATGTACGGTCAGCTGCAGAGGAAAAGACTCACGCTGCATACAAAAAAGTTTGTATGCAGGGGGGGGGGGGGGGTATTTTCCTCTGCAACTGACTGTACATTTTGGCATATGATTAAGATCTTAAAGTTGCATTTTCAACTTATTTCTCACTTACTTGCCTAGATAAACCAGGATTTTTCAGAATATGGGCATAAATGTTCATGAGTTTGTTATAACTACCTGTTACCTCTTTTGGTACGAGTATTAGCCTTTTCCTGAATCGATTTTGTAACTAATATGAATATAACTTTAAATTAATTGCATCTTTTTGGAGTCTGAATCCTGATCCTAATGGCAAAAGCTCTAACTTTCACATAATAAATCTTTGGTATATATTATTTGAGAACGGGCGTTCTGGCTGTGGTTTTGGAAAGTGAATTTTATTAAAATCATATTATTAATAACTTGTTACCCACAGTCCCTACTTGCCTACCCGACATAACAGCTCTGTGTTTTCCGAGATGGAAAAAATAGTATGCTGATATGGTAACCTTCTTTCTCTGTATCAAGTTTTTTTTGTCATCTGTGGTTATCAAGTTTTTATTCTTTGACTTCGCCTTCGGGTAAATTGTGAAAATTGTTAATTTATTGACGCGATGCTAAGATATTCCATAAAAGCGACTATTTGATTCTGCTCGCTTATTGTTGCCTGAGTGGTTTGGACACGGTCAAGTTTGAATGTCATAACAACCATATGTGTACCACAGAACGTGCCTATGCTGATTGTGTTTGCAGACGAATTCTGCACAGCATACTAATATGCTCAAACAATGTTCGTGCCCTATCGATTCTTCGAAAGCAGTTAACGTGTAAAGGTATATTCTAACTTTATGACACAGTTCTTAACAGACTTAAAAGTACGCTATGCTAGCTACAGTGGACCTTAATGTAAGGTATGTGAAAATAAACTCCTTTAAGTCATGATATCTTGGTATCCAGAGAGAATTCGACTACTGTTACATCTTTGAGAAATTATTCAGTTTCAGATAAATGGAATTCGTAATTTGGGCGGTATCAAGTTTCAATGTCAAACTCAACAATTAAAATTTTGAATTACTTCTAACATTATGTTTTTCACGTCGTTTTAAACATCAATTCATTAACCTAGTTTGATATTATGTAAGGAAAAAAATTAAACTAAATATAATAAATTTGATTGACATTACTTACCATGCAATCCATGGCATGCTATGCTTAACTTTCCCTACCTTTGATATCAGTGATTTTCTTCTTAAAACATGTTTTTATGTAGGTATTATTATTATTGATTAATGGTGGGTTTCTCCCTTAAAGCTTCGTTTCCACCAGAGATGAGCGAGGGTGTTGCCACGAATGTGTTTGTTACCCAGCTTGAATGTGCGAGGACAGGTAAATAAAGTAATTGCTTTGGTTCCTGAGAACACATTAGTCGCAACTCATCCTCGCTCATCTCTGGAAGAAAGGCGGCCTTAGATTAAGAATGAGGCATAAACTGCTGTTTGGCGGAGTGACTGTTTTGCTTGCTAAGTAAAATTAGCAATGTTGAAAGTTTAAGGTCTCTTCCCACTGATAAAGGGCAATAAGTGACCACAGGGCAGCGAAGGATAAAACCATAACTTTAACGGCCTCCTAGCCCACTCGGTAGTGACCCTGCCTATAAAGCAGGAGGTCCTGGGTTCGAATCCTGGTATAGGCATTTATTTGTGTGTTTATCACAGATATTTGTACCTGAGTTATGGATTGTTTCTATGTATTTAAGTATTTATCGATATCTATCTATTAAATATATCGTCGTCTAGTACCTACAACACAAGCCTTATTGAGCTTACTGTGGGACTAGGTAGTTTTGTGTAAGATTGTCCCATAATATTTATTATTTACTAGCTTTCCGCCCCGCGCCTTCGTCCGCGTATTAGCACCTCCGCACCCCTATTTAACCCCCTCAGGGGTAGAAATTTCCATAACGCTGAAAGGACTTTTATTGTATTTTAATAAGTTATCTTCCCACAAATTAAAAAGTTTCTAGCTCAAAAAAGTTATTTCCCTCATGCAAACTTAGCACCCCTATTTAATCCCCTCAGGGGTGGAATTTTCCAAAACACTGAAAGCAGTTTTATTAATAAGTAATTTTCCCACAGAGTTTAAAGTCTCTCATTTAAAAAAAGTGATTTCCGCCATACAAAGATAGCACCCCTATTAAACCCTCTCAGGAGTAGAATTTGCCAAAGCGCTGAAAATACTTTTATTGTATTTTAATAAGTAATCTTACTACAAAGTTAAAAGTCTCTAGCTCAAAAAAAAAAAATTTCCCCATACAAACTTTGCACACCTTTTTAACCCCCTCAGAGGTGAAATAATCCACAACGCTAAAAGTACTTTTATTGTATTTGAATAAGTAATCTTCCTACAAAGTTAAAAATTTCTAGCTAAAAAAAAAAATTTTCCCCATACAAACTTTGCACACCTTTTTAACCCCCTCAGAGGTGAAATAATCCACAACGCTAAAAATACTTTTATTGTATTTGAATAAGTAATCTTCCTACAAAGTTAAAAATTTCTAGCTAAAAAAAAACATTTCCCCAATACAAATTTTGCACCCCTTTTTAACCCCCTCAGGGGTGAAATTATTTGTTTTGTATTTTAATAAGTAATTATCCTACAAAGTTTTAAGTCTCTAGCTCAAAGAAAGAAGTTTCCCGCATACAAATTTTGCACCCCTATTTAACCCCCTCTTTTATTATTTTTTAAATATCAGCAAACGTACCAAGTTTCAAGTCTCTAACTTAAAATTTAAAATACACATACAAATGCCATGGCAGGGTAAGGGAACATCTTGTGCCTTAATAGCTTTTCAGGCTGTTTTTTTTTTTGATGATGGGCCCTGCTGTTAGTAACTCCTATACAAAATTACAGCATTCTCCTCTTCTTACTTTCCAAGAAAAAAAAAAATTGAGAAAAATCATTTTTCGTGAATATTTCCGCTTCCGTAGATTGAATTAATTCGTGCTTTAAACATATAATACACATACCCGAGACGGACAATATGTCACTATAAAACGCATAACATTCCATAGACAAAAACTTTTTTTCAAGGGTTAACATTTTTCATTATTTTTTTTTCATAAGTTCTGAGAGAGAGACACCTCCAATTTTTTAACACATAATAGCCTTTTTGACGGCCTATAACATAAATTAAATTCAAGCGTCTAGCATTGGTGCACCATAACAAAAAAGTCTTCACTTAATCGTCATCGTCACTATTTTCGTTAATTACAATACTTAGGCCTTTTTTAAACAGAGTGCTCAGGTTTTCGTACCTGGTCTAGGTATTTTAGTTAAAAATCTACCATGTGATAAATAATAAACTATTGCTGCAATATGGGAGCAGCAGCTGACTGTACGTAATCCGCATGCACACTCGCAGAAGAAGTTTTTAATACCGTCAATTTCGTTGCAATTTGGTATATATTCCACAAAACAACGATACCGTTTTCTGGACATGTGTCTAGACTGAACCTGTATTTTTAAGATGTTCGATTGGTCTTTGACAAATTGCATCCTCCAAAATCATTTCTCCTAAATAAGACACAGCTTGACCCATTTGATATGTACCACTAAAAAAAAATATTAGCTGTTGTTCCGTCAGCTCTGAAAAATCCAAGATTTCTTTACTATTAATTTGTTGTAATGGTAATTTTTTTCG
The DNA here is from genome assembly GCA_947086415.1 of Pammene aurita. Classification (NCBI taxonomy): domain Eukaryota; kingdom Metazoa; phylum Arthropoda; class Insecta; order Lepidoptera; family Tortricidae; genus Pammene; species Pammene aurita. The sequence goes on from OX352291.1 coordinate 26,670,008, forward strand.
GAGCCGGATGGCATGAAGAACATGGATATGTTCTTCGACTTCTTTAACTAAAACATTCTCTTCATGTCTTTTTTCATTCATTCTTTGTAAAATCATTTCCGTCGTAGAGTCATCTAATGTATTCTTTTGGCCATAACGATTCAAACATAATGATGCAATGCGATAATAACTTTTAATCGTTGGCAACATTTTGTTGTCTAAAGTGTGGCTGAGTAGCTGGTTATTTTCTTTTAGCATTCCATGGACTGCTTCGACGGCCCAACGTATTTTTGTCACAAAGCGAGATTCGTTAGCTTCAACGGTCGTGAGTTGTTTTGAGGGCTGGCATTAGAACTTTGAATCCTTTAGCTTCTAAGTAGGGAACGACGTCTCGGAAACCGCGATCTAGTACAAATATATCTCCTGGCTGCATTAGAGTACAAAGTCCATTAGGATCGTCCATGATTTGTCGAAGTATTGCTGCATCGTTGAGGTTAGCTAAAAATGGACCTAACATATCGACAATATAGCCAGTCGTCGTGCAAATGGTGAAGGGTTTGCAGAGCGATGTTTTCTTTTGTCCTGAAAATGATTTCCTTTGATATTCGTGTTGGTGCTCTTTTCATGTCGACAATATGTTCCATCGCATATCAAGATCAGGCAATCTGAATAATTTCTTTTAGTGGTACATATCAAATGGGTCAAGCTGTGTCTTATTTAGGAGAAATGATTTTGGAGGATGGTACTATCAACATGCAATTTGTCAAAGACCAATCGAACATCTTAAAAATACAGGTTCAGTCTAGACACATGTCCAGAAAACGGTATCGTTGTTTTGTGGAATATATACCAAATTGCAACGAAATTGACGGTATTAAAAACTTCTGCGAGTGTGCATGCGGATTACGTACAGTAAGCTGCTGCTCCCATATTGCAGCAATAGTTTATTATTTATCACATGGTAGATTTTTAACTAAAATACCTAGACCAGCCGAAAAACTGAGCAATCTGTTTAAAAAAGGCCTAAGTATTGTAATTAACGAAAATAGTGACGACGACGATTAAGTGAAGACTTTTTTTGTTATGGTGCACCAATGCTAGACGCTTGAATTTAATTTATGTTATAGGCCGTCAAAAAGGCTATTATGTGTTAAAAAATTGGAGGTCTCTCTCTCTCAGAACTTATGAAAAAAAAAATAATGAAAAATGTTAACCCTTGAAATTTTTTTTTTGTCTATGGAATGTTATGCGGTTTATAGTGACATATTGCCCGTCTCAAGTATGTGTATTATATGTTTAAAGCACGAATTAATTCAATCTACGGAAGCGGAAATATTCACGAAAAATGATTTTTCTTAATTATTTTTTTTCTTGGAAAGTAAGAAGAGGAGAATGCTGTAATTTTGTATAGGAGTTACTAACAGCAGGGCCCATCATCACAAAAAAAATCAGCCTGAAAAGCTATTAAGGCACAAGATGTTCCCTTACCCTGCCATGGCCTTTTCAACCCCCTTTTTACCCCCTTGGTTGGGGGTTGAATTTTCCAAAATTGCTTCCTATTATTTGTATACGTTATAATTGTAACCCGACCTGCAAATTACAACTTTCTAGCTTCAGTTGTTACGGCCTCGCTTTATTACAAACTTTTCAACCCCATTTCAACTCCTCTGGGGTGGAATTTAGAAAAACGCCAAAATTATTATTTTTGTTTTTAAGTTAGTAGCCTGCAAACGAAATTTCAAGTCTGTCACAAAAAAACTGTAATCTCTATACAAACTTTCAACTCTTTTTTTACCCCTTTAGAGGTTGAATTTCAAAAAACGCTGAAATTGCTTTTATTATTTTTTAATTATCAAGAAGCGTACAAAGTTTCAAATCTCTAACCTTAAATTTTAAGCCCCATCCATACAAACTTTCAACCCCATTTTTACCCCCTTAGGGATTGAATTTTTCAAAATCACTTCTTATTACTTGTACACGTTACAAATGTAACCAGACCTGAAATTTTCGACTTTCTAGCTTCAGTAGTTTTGGCTCTGCTTGGCTCAGTCAGTCAGTCAGTCAGGACAAAGGCATTTATATAAGTACTAGCTTTCCGCCCCGCGACTTCGTCCGCGTATAATAAGCACAGACTGACAGTAACGTTGACTGGTAGAGAATGTCTCATGGCATTAAGTTCGCCTTTTGTACGATAAGTTTGCTTTTTGTGCAATAAAGATTAAATAAATAAAGTTAAGTCTCTAGCTCAAAAAAATAAATTTCCCCGATACAAACTTTGCACCCCTTTTTAACCCCTTCAGGGGTGAAATTATCCTAAACGCTGAAGGTACTTTTGTGTATTCTAATAAGTAATATTCCTACAAAGTTGTGTGTCTCTAGCTCAAAGAAAGAAGTTTTTCGCATACAAACTTTGCACCCCTATTTAACCCCCTCAGGGGCGGAATTATCCAAAACGCTGAAATCACTTTTATATTTTTTATAATTATTTTATAAATTTATAAATAAAACGCTGAAATTAGTTTTTTTGTTTTTAAGTTAGTAGCCTGCAAACGAAATTTCAAGTCTGTCAAAAAAAAAATAGTAATCTCCATACAAATTTACAACCCCTTTTTTACCCCGTTAGAGGTTTAATTTCACAAAACGCTGAAATCACTTTTATTATTTTTTTATTCCCAGTAACCGTACAAAGTTTCTAATCTCTAACTTTAAATTTTAAACCCCATCCATACAAACTTTCAACCCCCTTTTTACTCCCTTAGGGGTTGAATTTTTCAAAATTGCTTCTTACTATTTGTACAAATTATAAATATAACCCGACCTACAAATTACAACTTTCTAGCTTCAGTTGTTACGGCCTCGCTGTAATACAAACTTTTCAACCCCGTTTCAACTCCTCTGGGGTGGAATTTTGAAAAACGCTGAAATTAGTTTTTTGTTTTTAAGTTAGTAGCCTGCAAACGAAATTTCAAGTCTGTCACAAAAAAAATAGTAATCTCCATACAAACGTTCAACCCCTTTTTTACCCCGTTAGAGGTTTAATTTCACAAAACGCTGAAATCACTTTTATTATTTTTTTATTATCAGTAACCGTACAAAGTTTCAAATCTCTAACTTTTAATTTTAAACCCCATCCATACAATTTTCAACCCCCTTTTTACCCCCTTAGAGGTTGAATTTTTCAAAATCTCTTCTTATTACTTGTACACATTACAAATGTAACCAGACCTGAAATTTTCAATTTTCTAGCTTCAGTAGTTTCGGCTCTGCGTGGATCAGTCAGTCAGTCAGTCAATCAGTCAGGACAAAGGCATTTATATATATAGATATAGATTAATTTATTATAACTAGAAGTCATATAAGCTCTAAATTTATTATAATCTGGCAATGCTACAGCTCCACCTCGCACCTCAAACACAATAGTCACACTATTATTTATTTATTATTCAAAACAGTTACACAGCATTACAGTAAAAATCAAGGCACTGCGAACTACTAAATAAACATATAAAAACATATAAAGAAAAATACTAGGTTGATTTAGGCGACGTAACTGACTATACCATTATCTGTCGGTTGCCAACAAGGCGACCCCCTGGGCCCGGCCCTCTTCAGTCTCGCTATCCATCCATGTATCACCGAACTTAACTCAAAATTTAACTCCTGTTATTTAGACGATGGCACCCTAGGAGGTGAAGTTAGCTCTGTCATAAACGATTTCATCTTAATAAAATCAATATTTCAATCAATAGGCCTACCTACTGAAACAAATATGTACTATACTAGCTTTTTCCCGCGGCTTCGCCCGCGTACTAAAAGTACTAAAAAAGGAGGTTCTCAGTTAGACTCGTATGTTTGTATGTAGGAATGTATGTCCGCGATCATCTTGCGTTTCGCTGAACTGATTTAGAAGCGGTTTTCGGAAAAGTATTCGTTACATTCTGGAGGTTTCGGTATACCACGTTTTGAAGACGGCGGTTCCCTCATTTTTTATTTTAAAGAAATTATTGCAATAATTGTTTAATTGTTACGCCATCAACGACTTACTACTGAGAGATTATGATTAATACAGATTTCTACTCTTGAATAGAAGCTTTTCCCCGCGACCTCATTTGCGTGGAATTAATAATCCACCCTCCTTTTTACCCGCTTAAGGAATGACTTCTGGGATAACAACTATTATATAAGGAAGGCCCCAGAACGCAAAATATCTCCATACCAAATCATCTAAATAGGTTCAACGGTTATTAATTTCCCATACGAACTTTCAACCCCCGTTTCACTCCCTAGAGGGTTGATTTTCGAGATAAAAACTATCCTATATTGTTTACCGCGACTCAATCTATATAATATGTACCAAGTTTCATTTCAATCGTCTGTTGAGCGGTTAATAATTCGCCATACAAACTACCAACATGTTTTCTACCCCTCTAAGATTGATTTTCGGCTTAAAAAATATTCTATATTGTTTCCTGGGACTCAAACTATATCCACAACAAAATTATCTAAATCGGTTCGCGGTAAAAAAATCTCCATACAAACCTCCAACCCCCATTTCACCCCCTTAAAGATTGATTTTCGAGATAAAAACTGTCCCATGTCGTTTCCCGGTACACAAACTATCTCTATACCAAGTTTCATCTAAATTGGTTCAACGTTTAAAAATTCCCCATACAAACTATCAGCCCCCATTTTACCCCCTTAAGTGTTGATTTCGCAATCAGCGACCCGATAAACCATAGAAACAATACCCATGTTGATATTTAAATTTTGTCACCACATTTCCCCCTTATGGGTTGAATTCTCAAAAAAGCTGAAACACTTGTTTTCTCATTTATCGTTAGGAATACTCCTGTAAAGTTTCGAATAAAATAGTTGAACTAATCTCGTTTCCTATACAAACTTAGAACCCCATTTCCCCCCTTAGGAGGTACATTTTTAAAAATTATTTCTAAGTGCATCCTTATGCCTTATAAGGAGCCTACGTACCACATTTGGAATCTCTAGAACCAGCGGTTTGGGCTGTGCGTTGATATGTCAGTCAGTTTCTTCTTTTATATATTTAGAAGAAGATTGCAATTTGGCACAAATACTTTCAAGAATTTTCATGTCCACAATATTAAATTTCAAAATCGATGCCATTTTCTTAATTAACGTCCCAAAAAATCACAAGAACGACACCCATATGGATATTTAGACATTTCAACCCCATTGTACCCTAACAGGGGAGATGGTATTTCACGTCCGCCACGTCGGATTTTAAAATCGTTGTTGTTTTCGTAATCAACGACCCGATAAACCATAGAAACAATACCCATGTTGATTTTCAGACTTTTTGACCACATTTCCCCCTTTTAGGGGTTGAATTCTCAAAAAACCTGCAACACGTATTTACTCATTTATTGTTAGGAATACTTCTGTGAAGTTTCGAATAAAATAGACTAACTAATCTTGTTTCCCCATACAAACTTTGGACCCCCATTTCACCCCCTTAGGGGATGAATTTTGAAAAATCCTTTCTTAGCGCACCCCTAGACCTTATAAGGAACCTACGTGCCAAATTTGGAATCTCTAGAACCAGTGGTTTGGACTGTGCGTTGATAGATCACTATGTCAGTCAGTCAGTCAGTCAGTCAGTCACCTTTGAGTTATATATTTATATATGTCGATCCAGACGACCAGAATAAATACGAAATCATCAGATCATTCGAATATCTCTGCCCGGGTATCAAAATTCACACGAAAGACTCGCTCCACCTCCTTGGCGCGGCGGTTTTTGAGGAAGGTATACCCAGCTTTATCAACAAAAATATAGATCAATTTAATTCGTATTAAGACCGCCTACTCCAAATTAATCCGCATAAATATTGCAATTTTTATTCTCCGCTACTGTAATTTCGTCCCTAAATTTACGTATGCTACTTATGCGTTGCACTAGGGCTTGGAACCGGTAACAAAAATACCGGTTACATACCGGTATTTATAGGTTTTTCATTAGGAGTACCGGTAAAGAAAAAATACCATTACTAGCAGTGAAAAATATCGGTTCCCGATAACGGTTCCAGGCTTGAAACCGGTACCGAAGGTACCTGTTCCATATTTATGAGTTTTTTACATTTCGGTTCCACAGAACCGGTAAAGAAAAAATACCGGAATTAGCACCGAAAAATACCGGTTCTCTATAAAGGTTCTTCCACGTGTACGCGACGTTGTCGTTTAGTGCGGTGCGCATATTCGGCGCGGAATATACCTACACTACAAACGAACGCGGCGTTGCGCTGCGCGTTGCCAGCATGCCAGGCGAATCAGCGATGCGCGGTGATTCAGTTAGAATTTAATACACGTCAAGTTCATTGTTGTGTATTTATCAACCGACTTCAAGATTTCGAAGGAAGAAGTTCTCAATTCGTCGGGATCTTTGTTTTTTTTTGTGTATGTTCACCAATTATTCTAAGATGGCTGGACCGATTTGGAAAATTCTTTTTTTGTTTGAAAGAGTATACTTCACATTTGGTCCCATTGTGGTGGTCACAATGGGACCAAATGGATGGGACAGGATCTGAAGATGGGATCCAGGACGAATCGAGGGAACTCTTCAAATATTATAGGTACACCTCTATAGGTGTACCTTACAATGTGAGTGTAGATAAACAATATTTAAATCACTATTGATTTCAATATTGTTTATCTACACTCACATTGTAAGTCTTCTAAAACGTGTTCAAAAATGGTAGGCAATGGCTATCATTACCACAACCGATGTTACTATGATAAGCTTTTTATCTGTGGCAGTAACGTAATTTTAACTTCACATGCATATTGATACGTTATGAGTTTCAAATTCCGAACATCGAATTTGATAACATAATGTAAATCCTGTGCTCCTTCCTGACCAACGGCACGCTCTCTCCCGACCGCCGGCACAATCGAGTTGGCCATGGCGGTGCAATGGCGGTCATTCTATGGTTTCCAAACACTTTATTTTGGATATATAATATAAGTGTAGATAAAGCAGTGTATGCAACTATACGTAATTAGGCCTTATTACGTAACAGTTACATAAACTACTATTACAGTAGTTGGGGCATTTCCTTTTCAACCGACATCAAGATTTCGAAGGAGGAGGTTATCAATTCGTCGGGATCTTTGTTTTTTTTTTTGCTAATTTTTTTTCATGTATGTTCACCGATTATTCGAAGACGGCTGGACCGATTTGAAAAATTATTTTTTATTTGAAAGAGTATACTTCACAGTTGGTCTCAATGTAACCAGGTCAGGATCTGATGATGGGATCCTGGAGAAATCGAGGGAACACTTCAACTATTATAGGCACACCTATAGTGATTTGAGTATTTTTTACAGCAGCTCGAGCATTTGCTGTTAGAAAGGTGGATGCTAAGAGAAGTCGGTTTATTTTTTTTTTGTTTAAAATTATATTACATATACAACGTGTTACACTCAAGACTAAAAACCTGAAAACTGTTTGTTCAGAATCGAGAGTGGAATCGATCGCAGTATATCTTAACATGGGTATACTTTTTATTTAGTTTCCAATTTTTTACGTTTCGAGTCTAAAAGTTTCGAATTCTACAGTTTACCATTATATCGAGACGTTAGGAGATAGAGTTAGTGTTGACCGATACTATATATATTATATATGTTGCAGTAAAACAATCACTTTTGCAGAAGACGTATAATTTTTACTTCACACCAAAAAATTTTTATTATTCGGTCATAAATTTTACACGGTGTATAAATTGATTATAATTTTCTTCATACAAAAAATATAGAAGCACAATTTAAACAGAATATTTATATGCGAACAATGGTGGATGTCTGCCTTCCGCATAAAATAAAAAAAGGAGTAGGTACAGTCAAGAACAGAACTGGTTGAAAATTTAGCTATAAAGATAAATGAATTGATGAGATGCAAGTGATATGAACGATGATGGCTGATTCACTGGATGAAAGAAACCTAAATTTAAAACCGATTATTTATAACGCCCGTCAGATGAGGCTATTTTAGAATTTTAAGAATGGTGGAAAATGCGGATCTGAGATATTCAACCAAGGTTGGCAAAACAACAAAAAAAACTATTATGGCACAAAAACACTGATTACAAAAAGGGAATCGGATTTATAACGTTTAAAAAAAATGTAAATAAAATGATATTCTTGAAAGTCAGGAAATGGTCAAAAGTCAAACTGAATTTCAATAAAGTTTGTGGGCAGGCGCCCCCTTTGCTTTAGGCGGACCGGGAATTAAACAACTGTGGTGAACCTGTCAGTGAACAAAAAAAAGGACTCAAAAGGATAATTCCTGCTTTTTTTCTTCAAATCTCCAAGTCGATCTGACACTTCCCAATAAACAAAACCCCAATCTTTTGACAATCTGGAATACCTCAAAAATTCATATTCAAAATTAGCGCGAATATTATCTCAATTTTATAACTGCCAGTTGTGTATTACAAAATGTGGACTGATATAAGCGCCATCTAACCATAATGACGTGAATCACAATGTACACTTTTTTATATATCAACCACGACCTAGCCTTAGACCTTCCTTAGACACGGAAGTTCCAAAGAACGTCGACAGATGTCGTACGATAGACGTAGCGTCATGCTACAATATATAGTGTTGACCGAACGTTAATGTAATTGAAAATTAAAAATTACAGATTGAAACACGTTAGTTAAAATTGAATACAAATAGTTTAATGCAAATTGATTTCAATTAGAATTAAAATTTATTGTAAGTGAAGTGTTAATCCTTTGCGAATAACTAATAATTGAAAAGAATAAATTTTTAGTCTTTCTCAGAAGTTGAATATAATTTTCACCTCAGCAGCTCGAACAAGGGTTCTTTGGTGCTCAATAACAGTGAGCAATATTCAATGTTGCTGCGAGCGTGAGACAAAATGACCTTGAGATGTCCTAAGTAAAAAGACAGAGAAAGTAATATTTTCAATCATCATATTATCGCTTTTCTTTTTCATTTGAATATCAGACCCCCCGATGCACACCAAAATAGCTTGGAAAGGAAACCTAATCACAAGATTTGGCGCAGGCACTAGTTTTTAGTAAATGTGCTATTTGTAGTAAGTGCCGAAATTGGATCGGAAGTCAGTAAAAGAGGCGAGAATAGAGTGGGATTCAGTGGAAGTATAGCGGAAGACAAGCGGAACTGGGTGGAAGTGGGACGAAACTGGTGGAATTGGAGTGGAACTGGAGCGGGATTCAGTAAAAGTGGCGGGAATTATGTGAAAGTAGAGTAGAAGTGAAGCGGAACTGGTCCGGAGTGGAGGAAAACTGGCGGAAATAGAGCGGAACTGGCGGATTTAGAGCGGAACTGGCGGAATTGGAGTGGAAGTCACTAAAAGTGGTGGAAATAGACTGGAAGTCAGTGGAAGTGTAGCGGTACAAGGTGTAGGTGGAACGGAACTGGTGGAACTGGAACGGAACTTGAGCGGAACTCATTAAAAGTGGAAGGTATTGTGTGGAAGTCATTGGAAGTGGAGCGGAGCTGGGTGAAAGTGGAACGGAACTGGCGGAATAGAAGCAGAACTTGAGCGGAACTCATTAAAAGTGGCGGGAATTGAGTGGAAGTCAGTGGAAGAGGAGGAAATTGACTGGAAGTCAGTGGAAGTGGAGCGGAACTGGCGGAATTGGAGAGGAAGTGAGTGGAAGTGTGGTAGGAGTGGCGGAAATTGAGCGGAAGACAGTGGAAGGGAATTGGGATTGATCGGGATGGAGTGAAAGTCAGTGGGAGTGAAAAATCATTTAAATTTTCTGCTCAGGTGAAAAGTTGTATGAGCAACATGAGACCAATGTTATTTGCACCTCGTGCCTTTGAGTCACTCACTACGCTCAAGATTCTATTATAGAATCTTTCGCATGCTCGGAACTCAAAATTAACACGAAGCAAAAACGAACTTCTTTTTGCACAAATATTTATTTTAGTGTAGATTGAATAGATATTTGATATTAATAATTTACCTAACTACGTGAAAGCTACGTGGTTTTGATTTTTTTGTTTTGATTTTGAATCCGGACTCGGGAGCTTGTATTAATAAGCAATGGGACCGGTATCCTAAGATGGAGCTCATGTTGGACCCTAGGGATCCTTACTGGATCTCGAGTTTGGTGCATCATAGACTCAATTCATGCTGTTTGGGCTCATTCGATATGTACTAACGAGCAGTTGGGGCTGGTATCACAATCAGGAGCTTATGCTGGACCCTGGGGATCCCTACTGGATCTTGGGTTGTACGCATCATAGACTTATGCTGTTTGGGCTCATTCGACTTGTATTAATGAGCAGTTGGGACCGGTATCACAATATGGAGCTCATGCTGAGCCCAGGGGATCCCTACTGGATTTCAGGTTTGGCGCTTCATAGACTTACGCTGTTTGGGCTCATTCGACTTGTACTGATGAGCAGTTAGGACCGGTATCACAATCTGGAGCTTATGCTGGACCCTTGGGATCCCTACTGGACCTTGATGTGATTTTGTCGTTCTATTACGGAGTTCCTATGGCCATCTTCCTGATCCATTATCAGACCGTGGTTACCATCTAGAGACAAAGTACTCGTCAAGACTAATCAAAACGAGCCCTAACTAGATATGATTGTGTCGTTCTCATACGGAGTTCCTATGGGCATCTTCCTGATCCATCATCAGACCCTGGATAGTATCTAGAGACAAAGTACTCGTCAAGACGAATCAAACGAGTCTTAACTCGATGTGATTGTGTTGTTTTATTACGGAGTTCCTATGGCCATCTTCCTGATCCATCATCAGACCCTGGATACCAACTAGAGACAAAGTACTTGTCAAGATGAATCAAACGAGCCCTAACTCGATGTGATTGTGTCGTTATATTACGGAGTTCCTATGGGCATCTTCCTGATCCATCATCAGACCCTGGATACCATCTCGGGACAAAGTACTCGTCAAGACGAATCAAACGAGCCCTAACTCGATTAGATTGTGTCGTTCTCTTACGGAGTTCCTATAGGCATCTTCCTGATCCATCATCAGACCCTGGATACCATCTAGAGACAAAGTACTCGTCAAGATGAATCAAACGAGCCCTAACTCGATGTGATTGTGTCGTTCTATTACGGAGTTCCTATGGGCATCTTCCTGATCCATCATCAGACCCTGGATACCGTCTTGGGACAAATTACTCGTCAAGATGAATCAAACGAGCCCTAATTCGATGTTATTGTGTCGTTCTATTACGGAGTTCCTATGGGTATCTTCGTGATCCATCAACAGACCCTGGATACCATCTCGAGGCAAAGTTCTTGTCAAGACTAATCAAAACGAGCCCTAACTCGATATGATTGTGTCGTTCTCTTTCGGAGTTCCTATGGACATCTTCCTGATCCATCATCAGACCCTGAATACCATCTAGAGACAAAGTACTTGTCAAGATGAATCAAACGAGCCCTTACTCGATGTGATTGTGTCGTTCTATTACGGAGTTCCTATGGGCATCTTCCTGATCCATCATCAGACCCTAGATACCATCTAGAGACAAAGTACTCGTCAAGGTGAATCAAACGAGCCCTAACTCGATGTGATTGTGTCGGTCTATTACGGAGTTCCTATGGGCATCTTCCTGATCCATCATCAGACCCTGGATATCGTCTCGGGACAAAGTACTCGTCAAGACGAATCAAACGAGCCCTAACTCGATGTGATTGTGTCGTTCTATTACGGAGTTCCTGTGGGTATATTCCTGATCCATCATCAAACCCTGGATATCATCTCGAGACAAAGTACTCGTCAATACGAATTAAACGAGCCCTAACTCGATGTGATTGTGTTGTTTTAGTACGGAGTTCCTATGGCCATCTTCCTGATCCATCATCACTCATCAGACCCTGGATACCATCCAGAGACAAAGTATTCGCTAAGATGAATCAAACGAGCCCTAACTCGATGTGATTGTGTCGTTTTATTACGGGATTCCTATGGCCAACTTCCTGATTCATCATCAGACCCTGGATACTATCCAGAGACAAAGTACTCACGCGAAGATGAATCAAACGAGCCCTAACTCGATGTGATTGTGTCGTTTTATTACGGAGTTCCTATGGCCAACTTCCTGATCCATCATCAGACCCTGGATATTATCCAGAGACAAAGTACTCGCCAAGATGAATCAAACGAGCCCTAACTCGATGTGATTGTGTCGTTTTATTACGGAGTTCCTATAGCCAAATTCCTGATCCATCATCAGACCTTGGGTACCATCCAGAGATAAAGTACTCGCCATGACGAACCAAACGAGCCCAAACTCAATGTGTTGCTTCGTTTCATTACAGAGTTCCTATGGCCACCTTCCAGCTCCATCATCAGATCAGCTACATGTCATCAAAATATTGCATTGTTACTCGATATATATATGCGTGAAAAATTTCAGCTCTATCTGAAATCGGGAAGTTGGTCATTTGGACCATGGGCAACTGAGATATGGGCAACGGACAGGTGAAACTAAATAAAAACCTTTAAAAACATACTTATCCCTGTTATGTCCAATATGGGAGTCCAGGTTTTCCGCACGTACATAAGTTCGATCGCCAACTGACGGACGAAACAAATGAACATGTGGGTACGCAGCGAGTGAGCGAGCGCCGAGCGGACGAAGCCGACGCCACGAGTCAGAGAGAGAGAAAGAACAAATCCTTTGATACGCGCCGACAAGTAATACCGGTACCTATGCTTGCCTCGGAACCGGTACCAAGTCTAATACAGGTTTATGGTTCAAGGCCACAATACCAGTTCCTATTAAATACCTGTAATTCAAGCCCTGGATACCGGTACCTCGGAACCGGTACCAAGTCTTATACCGGTTTATGATTCAAAGCCACGATACCTGTTCCGAAAAATACCTGTAAATCAAGCCCTGGCATACCGGTAACTAGGAACCGGTACCAAGTCTTATACAGGTTTATGCTTCAAAGCCTCAATACCGGTTCCGGAAAATACCTGTAATTCGATCCCTGGATACCGGTACCACGGAACCGGTACCAAGTCTTATACCGGTTCCTGGTTCGAAGCCACGATACCGGTTCCGAAAAATACCGGTATTTCAAGCCCTTGCAGCCCGTTTTGGAAACTCAGCAGTAACTATGTAAGAAATTAAACCTCATTATTTGGACACAAATAGAGAAAATTGTAAACATCAAAATTGATTCCAGAATGTTCTCGATTGCATCCCTCCAGTAAGATTTGGTAGTCTTGGTCTGCGAAACATCTCTAGCGTTGCCCTGCTGGCGTTCCTGTCTTCGGTGCATAGTACGTTATCTCTCACTGGAAAAATACTGAATCCATCACTTTGTGGCTGTGAGATAGCGGACATGCCCGAGGCCAGGGTTGCCTGGCGGCTGGCCTGCCTAGGGAAGGATCCGCCTTTTAACACAAATAGTCAAAAACTTTGGCAAGGACCGATCTGCCAGCGGGAGCAAAAATACCTATTAAATTCTGCTACAGCTCCATCTGATAAGGCCCGCTTATTAGCGATATCCGAAAAAGAGTCAGGGCACTGGCTGAATGCCTACCCCTCGGCCAATTACGGAAACCTACTCGATGCCAGTAGTTTCCGAATAACCGTCGGCTTGCGTCTCGGGGCTAATTTAGTAGTCCCACATCGCTGTCACTGTGGTACACTAGTGGACCGGCTGGGGCACCACGGCCTTGCCTGCTCGAAAAGCGCGGGCCGCCTGTCCCGCCACGCCAGCGTCAATGACATCATCCGTCTAATGTAGCCGGCACGTTAGCGCTGACCAGAGCGCCAACGTGCCGGCTACATTAGAGCCTTATGGCCTGGTGCGTGATGATGATGACGGTAAGAGACCCGACGGGATGAGTTTTGTGCCCTGGCAACAGGGACGGCCTTTAGCTTGGGATGCCACATGTGTGGACACCCTAGCGCCATCCCACCAGGGCACAACTTGGTTGAGGGCTGGTGGGGCTGCATGCACTGCTGAGGCTGCTAAGCGCCGAAAATACGCTTCATTAGGTGACAGTTACATATTTGCGCCTTTTGCAGTAGAGGCGCTTGGCCCATGGGGATCGGAAGCGATCAAGCTATTCCAAAAGTTAAGTCACTTGCTCATCCGGTCCTCCGGTGACCATAGGGCTGGGTCGTTCCTCGCTCAGCGAATTAGTTTCGCCATCCAGCGAGGCAACGTAGCCAGCCCTGTGGGCACCTTGCCAAGTGGCAGCGATATAGGGGATATTTGTATATATAGTGTAGGTACCAATAGTTTTTAAGTTTTTGTCGGCTGTAAAAACTAAATTGTATTTATATGAATTATAGTAGCTGTACCCGCGGCTTCGCCCGCGTGTGTGGGAGGTTTTATCTTTTTCATTTACTATCCAGGCCATTAGTGTAGAATTTACGCGTTCTACATATAAATGTCTATTTAAAGCCTGGCCAGAAATATATGATTATTGTCAAGAGGGCGCTATTACTCTCATTTATACGGCAACTGTTCAGTTCTCTATGGTATGGTGACATCTTGATTTGTTTACCTGTCAGCTTTGATGTTAATTTGAAAATGTTTCACAGCGAAAAATTTTTTATTTCCCGAGCGTATTACTTACAACAGTTTATTATATACATTATTTACAATGTTCCGCTCTTGACTATTGATAATTATGGGAATTTTCTGTCGTTTATTATTATTTAATATTCAACACTTTATTATCATTTAAGTAAACCACCTCAATGGCAGTGACAGCCTATCACATGCACTCACACATGCATATCATTCTGTCATTAAAATGCCCGGACAGTCGCAGCGAGAATTGCTTCAGCAGCAGCAGCATGACAGGGACCGGACATATCTAAATGGTGAAGTGTACATAAGGCCCGAGGGTGAGCGGCAATGTTTGCGAAAGCCATAGGCCGAGTACCGAGTAGGCCCAAGCCTGGAGCTTCGTAGCGAGAATTTATTCAGCAGCAGCAGGCAGCATGACAGAATCCGGACAAAACTTAATGGCGAAGAGTCTGAGCAAATCTGAGGGCCAGAGGCCCGATGGTGAGCGGCAATATCTGTGAAAGCCATTGGCCGAGTACCGCGTAGGCCCAGGCCCGGAGCGTCGCAGCGAGAATTTCTTCAGCAGCAGCGTGACAACTAAGTAGCAGCTAGTAATTGCTAGATTCATGACTACCCTTTTTAGGGTTCCGTAGCCAGAATGGCAAAAACGGAACCCTTATAGTTTTGGTCATGTCCGTCCGTATGTCACAGCCATTTTACTCGGAAACTATAAAACGTATCTTAATCAAATTTAGACATGTATGCCGCTATTTAGTTATGTAGTGAAATTGCAGAAAAAAATATTTTCAGAGGGAAGCTATACATGTAACAAAAAAAAAAAGAAATTTACCAAATATCAAGATGTCATTGTTGCTCATCAATCGATAGGTCTCTAAAAATAACATTTTGTGATTTAGTGAATAGTTTCAGAAATAATCGCTTCGAAAGTGGGAAGAATAGCCCCCCCCCCCCCTGTAACTTTTGAACCGTAAGTCCAAAAAATATGAAAAAATTTTAGAAGATGCGCGTTTTTATATAGTTTGTAAGAAAAACTTCTTCCATAGGTATCAGATACGACGATTAGTCTGGTTCTTATTCCATTGAAGCTACGGAAACCTCCATTATGCGTGGTCCGATATTCACTTGGCCGGTTTTTATTGCAATCAGCTGTTAAAGCGAGATAAAACATATTGATCTCACAAACGGTATACAATTTTTGCTGTCGGGTAAATCGAAATCTTTACTACCTGTTTAATTGACAACATTTCATTTTTTTGAGTGCTACTTTTTATTGTATGGCCCGAAAGAACTCACAATTTTAAGAGACCCGTATTTTTTTATTTTTGCGAAAATCCATGTTTTTTAGTGGAAAAATCCGTTTATATTATTACTTGGGCAGAAAGGGCGTATGTAACAGCCGTCGAAATATCGGCTAAATGACGTCACATGTTGTGTTTCATACACCGAAAAAAACGTTGAAATAGTTACATTGATTGACATTTACGTAAAAACCATAGCGTGATCATAGTGCGCTTAAACAGTTTGACATTTGAAGCACAAGATAAACGTCAAAACTTAAAATATCAAACCACTAATTTCGAAAGATATCTTAAGGATTGTTGAAAATGCCTTGCATTAAATATTACCTAATGAAAACTTACAATAGCAACACATCTTTATAGCCCAGTTATTTACTGTGCTACCATCAGCTGAGGGAAGTACTATCTGAGACTATATACAGATGGACCTGAGGAGAGGCCGATCTTGTTGTTTTTCTTGCGCCTATGTGTGTCCTTATGTTGGTTTGTTTATATTGTGTGAGAATGTATATCTTATATTAGGCCACGTTTCCACCACAGATGTGCTAGGTATATGAAGGTATCCGCCTAATGAATAACTGAACGAAATTAAAATAATTTTATTATAATACTTAAACCTTTTATTTCTCCCCTGATTAACACATGGTGAATTTTACTTCTCCAGTAGTAACATTCTAAGTACAGGAAAGATAGTTAACTTATTATTGACAAGTCATCAGAAAGTACCTAAGGACCTACTTAATTAGGATACAGGTTTAAAAATGACAAGTGTTCATACTAATAAAATAAGTAATTTATTTCCTATAAAATGTAATTTATTTACCACAATCCAAAACAACTTTGGCTCGTGACATTTTAATTGATATAATTTCTCAGTTTTATCTGTAAAGGGACATTTCAACTTGAAAGCCAAATCGTCACAGATTCCGTTTGGAGAAGCACAAACAGTCATTTTATGATTGTTGGCTTCTTGGAGAAACTCTTGAAGATTTGGGACGTCAGCATCACTTCTATACTGTTTTCGTTTACAAATAGTAAAGGAACATGAGGCTGCACTAAATAAAGGCCTTTGCCAGTTTGTACATAAGAACTCCGCGAAGATAACGAAGCTTCGGTACCTCTTGTGCCAGGCAAATTATATTTATCCGAGCTTTGCAAAAACTCACACGCGGTAAGCTCTTGCTGTCAGCTTTGACAAATCTTTCTGAGTTTCTCGTGTCCGCTTCGTTATAGAGGTAATGGGTAATGGTCAATACCCAACCGGGGTATTTTCCGAGGATTCCCTGAATTCCATCGTCAGGTCGTCGTAGAAGAGAGCAGTCCGGGATCCGTGAAAAAGCGAAAATCGTAGTCGTCGTTGAAGAATGCAATCCGGGGTCTGTTAGAAAGCGAGTTGTTGTCGTCGTAGAAGAAAGCAGTCCAGAGTCCGTGACAAATCGCAACACGTATATAATTAAATTAATCCAAGGAAACGTAAATTACAAGCAAATATTCGAATTGAAAGAATTAACTGTCAGCTGTCCTGTCACTGTCAGTAGTGTTGTAATTGTCAAAGTTGCCAAACGGAAACCCGGAAGATAACGTTTTTTCATAGTGGTAGTATTGAATCAGCCGTGTGACGTCATTTTCCGGTTTACATATTTTGGTGATTTTTTCCAAAAATTAATGAAAAAAAAATTAAAAAAAATGGTTTTTGTGTTCTACAAGTGTATTTCTCGAAATGGTTTTCGATTTATAAAATTTGGAAATTTTGAAATATTGTCAATTTGTTTTGACGTATATTGTAAGTAGGTTTCAGTACCTTCTGTAGCTCCAGTAACTTTAAAGTACCTCCAGGTATTAATGGATTACAATAAATGTCCGGATACTTATACAATTTCCAAAACGAAGTAACACGTTTTAATAAATATTTAACCCGCAATCCTTAAATTGGGAAAGCATTTAAAAATCCATGGTTTAAACCTCGGCGGAACGCAACAGACCGAATTGCTTAATTTAATCTAAAGACGTCCTTAAATAATGTTTGTATAACTGTAATTTAATAAGCAGCATAAAAACTACCCGATATGTTGCTCCGGGGTATAAACTGTTCTTGTACAAAATTTCGTAAAATTCTGTGCAGTAGTTTTTACGTATTGCGCGGACAAATTCACAGACAGACAGACAAACATTCCAAAAATCACTGAAATGTATTCAGTCATCGGTTCTAAGACCCTCCGAATCAGTTTTTCTGGAATATCTTCAATGTACATTTTTTTTCTCCTTACGCGTTTATTATATGTATAGATTGTAATCTTTGTTTTTAATAAATAAATAATCTCTAAATAATGATCTCACAAAAATGACATCGAAGGTGGGGCATTTAATGAGGCATACAGGCATACTATATTATATATTATACTCCGCGCAGGAGGTTTGACGTTTAAGTTTTATTCTAGTCCGTCAAAGCTTTGAATGACCGTTAATAACTTTTTTAATAAGGGGAAATTGCGCATTGAGCAATAATCAAAGCCGGTAAAGGGGGTTATTTGATAACTCTTATTTGCCTCCTTACCTGTTTTACTTGAAGACTAGTTGAAGTAGGTAATACCTAATATTTGGTTCTTACTACCACAATATTAAAAACTTAGTATTTATTATTATTATATGATGCTAATGTTTAAAATGACAAAGCTGCACTAGATCTGATTCATGTGAATTATGTGGAACATTTATAAGAATAAAAAAAAAACTATTTTACGTCACACCTGGCCATAATGTGAGTTTTACCGCTCGCTACGCTTACGGTAAAACTCGCATTATGGCCAGGTGGGGACGTAAAATTGTGTACTCACCACGGGCAGTAAAAAAGAAAGCCCTCTATCGCATATTTACAACCCTCGCCTGCGGCTCGGGTCCCAAATACCTGCGATTTCGGGCTTTCTTTTTTTTACAGCCCTAGGTAAGTAATGTACTATTACTGACTTTTTAAAATAAAGGGTAACAATAAATAAAAACCTTATTACTTACTTAGTGTATGATATTTATTAAACAAATCAGTCGATGATGATAAATAATTAAAGCAGAATCAATATTTCAAATACGAGAAATAACATGAGATAACATTTGAATTCAATATCACATTAAATATAGGTACTTCTCTTTATTATAACATTTTTTTTTCAACTCCATCGCTATATAAAATATAAGATCTTTAGGTAAATAATGTAAACCTCTTGCTTCCAAGTAAGGGGTATACATTATGGTATTTACACTTCCGTTATAGTTTGTCCGGAAACAGAAGTGTTGTTGTGGTTTATATGGGAGCACTTCTCTTTCCGGACAGACTCTAGCAAAAATGCAAGCGCAAGTTACAGTATAGTGTTTTTTTTCCAGGTTTTTAATTATCCTGTGCTACATTGTAGGCGATGCCGGGTTTCTGGGGCTTCTTGGTGTCGATTGGCACGAGCACGGGCGAGTAGTCGGCGCGCGCCGGCTTGTCCTTGCAGTCGTCTTGCGGGATAGCGAACACGTAGTTCATGTCGACGTCGTATCTGCGCAAAAAGGTAAAACAGGCTATGAAGGCAAACATTTAATACTATCTTTCTTTGTGCTATATGATAGCAAAAAAAGCACTGGTAGCCTGGCGGTAATACTTCCGACTTTAAATCCGGAGGTCTCGAGTTCAAACCCCGACTAGTAACCACAGAGTTTTTTGGAACTAATGTACGGAATATCATTTGATATTTACCAGTCACTTTTCGGTGAAGATAACATTGTGAGTGGACTGCATCTAATCCCAAAAAGGTCAAGTTTCCCCTCTGATCAGATGGCAGTCGCTTTTGAAAAATTTGTGTCTACGCCAATTCATGGGATCAGATTGCAAAACGGACCCGAGGTTTACCTGAGCCGTGGCAAAACCCGAGCCGGGTATAACGCTAGGAGGACGTGCTGTAATGGTAGTAAACAGGCGTTTATGTAGGTGTGAAGTCGGTTTCTACTCCAGCGTACCTATCACCGTACCACATACGCATTGCCGACCCCCTTAAAACCACTGTCAAGCACATACTCATGCATTTGGAGATCACATCCACCGTCAGGATGCCAATAAAGATAAGGTATTTAAATTGGTTATTTTACTGCCTGCAGCAAAGTATCAACGCGGAAGCCTTTGGCCCCATATTAGGCTGAAATTTTGCAATTGTAGATGCAAATACCTCATTTTAAAGAGCATCTTGCGAGACAGGATGATGGCGCTCAGACACGTGACCTTCGTTGTCAGCTCAGTCAGTGCAGTGCAATAGCGACGGCTCTTTAAGATTACAGTTTTACAGCATAACATTACATACCTCGGCAGTTTGTCCCTGAGGTAAGCCATAACGTTCTTTGGCAGCGTGGTCTTGCGAGACAGGATGAAAGCGCTCAGATACCGGGCCTTGTCTGCAGGCTCAGCGCAGTGTAACAGCAGCGACCAAGTCTTATACTCTGTGTCTAGCACGTACGTGTTGTAAATGCCGTCGTCTGAAAATTACGTTATTGGTTAGATTTATCGATAGCAATGATATTTCCACTAAACACGTTAATGGTAACCGTGGCTACTACGTGGCTGCTTGGGTGGCCATTGCATTGGCGCTGATTATTGGCGTTATACTCGTATAGCAACTGACAGAAATGTGCAGAGTAAACTAAATATTGGATAGTTCTATAGATGAAAAATTCTAATATTGTACACTCTTTAAAAGTCGTGAAGCTCCAAAAAGTATAGTTTTTATTTAAATTGAATCTGTTGGGGTAGAATGTGGTTTAAAATGTTAACGACTTCTTTGACTTTAGAACAAAGTGGCGGGCGGAGTTTAATACGGTAAATAAATATATAAACGAGCGAGGTACGACAACCAAGACGCTTTTAGGCATCTTGGATATTCAAAAACATTTTGCTTACAGGTGCTTTCCGCATGTGTCCAATGTGCTGGTTGGTTGAGGTCCACGCGCCAGGTGATGTTGCCGAAGAGATTCTCTCCTAGAGGGTCGTCAGCGAATCGGTACGTAAAGTTCATCGTTACGCCTGGCGTCCAACCACCGTCTGAAATAAACAAGCATTTGAAAAATCTGGTCTTATCATCTTTATGCTAAGAGGTGTTAGGACTGTTAGGCACGACTCTCTCTTTCTATAACTTAAGAAAACAACAGCAGGGAGTTCGTCTATTGACCGCAACTTTATATAGGAGGAAAAAACTTAAGTTATAAAACTAGCTTTACTATACCTGTTTAATTAAGTACGATGCGCAAACTTTCCCCCACCATTTCGCCTAATGTTCAAGAAGTTTGCTGGCACCTTTAACTACGTTCTATATTGCCCAGTAAAGGAATCCTGTAGGATCCCTCGCACTGAAGCGAAAATGGCGAGCCGTGACACGGTAAAGCCAGTGGGCAGTGGGCAAGTCGTATTACTACTTGACATACGGTACTTACTTACTATACGTTTGTTAGACTTAGACATTGATACTAGAAACAATGGTGTCATAGATATGTATGTCTGTTTCCAGAAAAGTGACGTAGGTACCCCATAGCCGCCATTTAAGCGCTATATTAGTCATGCGCATATTTACCCATCGAATAGGTTTCATTTCATTGAAAGGAGGGCCCTTATTTAAAACAGTTGTGTTACTAACTTACCTGCAGCTGGTACATGATCGTCCTGGGCGAACACAGATTTCATACAGCTGTAGGACAGGGCTTCCTCTGCGCTCGCATAATACTCTACCACGTACCAGTCACCGAGCATCTGAAAATAAACACGAATAATTAACTCGGCGTTGTAACCGCGTATCATTAAGTCATCATAAATACAGTAGGTAGTCATTTCATTTCTTATGCTGACAGTCGACATGCCTGTACAACGCTACTATGTTTAATTCAGTTTTCTTCACGCGATATACATTTAAACATTCATATGTATGATGACTCCAACTTTTTTTGATAGGCCTGCATGTAGGGTTGTGGGTGTATAGTTTTTTTCCTCTTGTTTTTCTAAAGTCTGGAAAAGGCTGTCTAAACTAAATACTGTCGGATATAAAGGACAGTCAGTCTTTCTGTCGACCCAATTGTAAGCGTAATGTAAATTTGCAATTCAACGCAGATATTACTCATATACCTATAACTGTATCCACTCCAACTCTTAAATCTGTATGTATAGGTTCCAATATTATTTATATAACCTACAGTCTACTTATAAAGTAGATTCTTGAAACTTTAAAGCTACTTACCAGCAGAATTAGTTTGCGAACACGTAAGTTGAAGGTCCTATTTGTATAAGTAAGTAGGTATTAAGTGCCCCTGAGAACTCGGGTCGTATAAAACAGAATTTTACGCACTTGACACAGTTTTCCGAAACTAAGCTTAGATAACTTCATTTTTAATGCTTAAAAGGGTCCTCTATAATGCTAAAGCTAGTCCCCTTTGATAAATACTGCATCACCAATTTTGAGGATTCTATATATACATATATACTTTGTAGTATTAGGTTTAGCAACTTCCCTTTAATACCGTCATGCAATTCGTCCCAAGTAATCCAGTCATGTATAAATCTTTGTCTATTAGTCCATGTCTACTCACATCTCACTGCTGCTTAAAGGTTAGCTAAAAAGATATCTCTTAAAGGGTAAATTTAAAGGATAAAGTATGCCTTTGAACGTTGTTTGTTTGTTGTTTCCAACTACTAATATCAAGTTCTATATGCTCCTTCCTTCCTAATTCGTAAATTGTCAGTGCCACACCTGTTTTCTAATATTTTTAGGTAATTCTTACCTTCCTATAATATCTTCGGGAACATCATAGTATTTCCCTTTTGATCGTAACAAAACCCCTGCTTAATTTGTGGCTCCTATTACGAATACTTTGCGAAGAATGTGCTGTCAGGCGTTTATTTATATTATGGAAGAGGTAGAGGTACAGTCAACGTCAAAGGCATGTTTTTCACCTTACTCCTTTGTAATACTCGTAAGGTGTGAAAGTGTAAACATATCTTTGGCGTAGACTGTACCTACGACGGCGACGCTTAAAAGAACATTCACTGATTAAACTGTGTTCGACTTCATTTGCAATTTTAATGTTTCTCACGCCCTAATATATAACATAATAAGTTATTATGTTATATATTAGGGACTTTT
Organism: Pammene aurita; assembly: GCA_947086415.1. Lineage (NCBI taxonomy): Eukaryota > Metazoa > Arthropoda > Insecta > Lepidoptera > Tortricidae > Pammene > Pammene aurita. The sequence goes on from OX352291.1 coordinate 26,693,010, forward strand.
TACAAAGACGTTTTTTTGTGAAATTGTAATTCATTTACAAACCATCTCTACACTATTACTTAGTTCTAAATGGCTTTGATTTTATTTAATAGCAATTTTAAAAATTTAATAGCATCAAAATAATAATAACCCTAGCACTGCACCAAAAATGCTGGAAAATTTACGATCACTGATAATAACTTAACATTAAGTACCTATTCCTTTTTGTGACTACTTATAATATTAAATAATGAAATTTTATTTCGTTTATTAAACATTATCCTAATCAATTATTGAATGAAACCTATCGAAATATAATGCTGAAGTAAAAACCAATTTACTTTCGACCACAAATACAATTACGGTACTTATACCGTAATTGTTATGTTACCGTACCGTGTTATGTTATGTTCCTTACCTTAGTAAGGAACATAACATAACACACAATCTCCTATTCTATTGAACTTTCGGTCGGCGAATGATTGTAACATCTTTATTCTTTAACAATCAAGTATTTATGCCGATATTTCGAGTAAAAAAATGATATCAACAGAGGTCCCATAACATTTTCCCACCTACTGTCCAGTCCGTTACAGTTACATATGTATAATTCATATAAATAAGATGTGAATAAAGGAGGGGAAAAATGTAAAGGTATAAATTTCATTTTCTTTTCTTATAGTACTAGAATCGGAAGAACTCTTTAATCTATAGGTACACAATATATAATAGGCTACACGATTTCCCAGTCTGACGGTATGCAGTGGGTTATATACCTGAAGTATAAGGTATATAGAAGCTTTCAACTACTGGGAATTCATATATATATTGTTAACGTTTAAGATGGGCTTCACTGTATTGAAAATTTGTGAGCCTGTATTTGCCCAATATCTCATATTCGACTGCAGCATGTAGTGTGTGTGTAGTTTATCTTCTTATTTATTTTAATATTCAGCAACACCAGATTTAAAACACAAAACTTGGAATTTAGTTTTATGTACTTACTACATCTTATGTTAAAGCCAAATATATAGAATTCAGCTATATTTGAAAAAAAAATAAGAATGATAATTGATGATAGTATAAACAGTCACCTTTATAACGTTTAAAAAAAATGCTATGGCATGACTACGCTTAGAAAGCCCAGTCCAATGTTAACCATGTCAAACTGATATAAAACTTAAATTTGAATAAAATGAGCAAACACTATAAAATGACGGCAGACGATTGTCTCCAAACATTGATCTTTGACTTAATTATTCTAATGCTATTCAATGTTCGATGGATGCTTGTTTGATACGAGTAGGTACTTTCCATTCATATTTCCATACAAAACGTATTCTTGTTAGTGGCGCTGGACCCCTTTCGACATAACAAACTGTTGTACGTGGTTATCCATGCGAGATCACTACTTGTTTGACAGTATTGACACATGTTCCTAGACTGTGTCGAATTGGGCCCCTTAACAGTGGTGGCAAAATGGGAATTTTTAGAAAAGTGTGATATTTATTTTGAGGAACAAAATTGAGTTATTAAAATTAAAAATTAGTAGTTATTAAACTTACATAAACATAATACATACATTTTATTTGTGGTTTCTAACATTTTTATCACAATACGAAGGACGTATGTTACGGCAAATGTTCCTAAGGACACTTTATAGTAGACTACATTTGCAATATTATGAGCCTAATAAGGTTTACAGATTCATTTGAAATATGATGACTACAATAGTCATCATACTGCAAAAACATACTATACTGTACTATATACTATACCATACTATAAAAGTCATCATATGGCATATACAGTCTACTATAAAGCGTCTTTGGGAACTATTGCCGTAACAAACATATGTCCTTAATTGTTAGAAAAAATGTTAGAAACTAAAAATAAAATGAAAAATTTAGTGTTTATTAAGAAATTGACATTGACCCGTTGTGATTCTGAGGTCTAAAACTCTTGGCTAACATAAGTATTTCATCACTATGAAATTAACATATTAAAAAAAACAACTATGCCTGCTTTGATGTAAAGCAATATTTGGCGTTGTACGTTGTACTGGATAACACGTTTGAAAGAAAGTATGACCACAGCGTTAGGTATTTCTTTATAAATCACGAGTTCCAGGACTACTATTTAGTTCTTTAAACTAAAAGTGTTCCAAGCGACATCCGCATGTTTATCAGTATCAATGCTGCGTCCGCCGCCAACGCACTAAACGGTTTACAAAATAAGTTGTTACAATAGTACATTACTTACCTAGGGCTGTAAAAAAAAGAAAGCCCGAAATCGCAGGTATTTGGGACCCGAGCCGCAGGCGAGGGTTGTAAATATGCGATAGAGGGCTTTCTTTTTTACTGCCCGTGGTGAGTACACAATTTTACGTCCCCACCTGGCCATAATGCGAGTTTTACCGTAAGCGTAGCGAGCGGTAAAACTCACATTATGGCCAGGTGTGACGTAAACATATTTATTGTTTGCTGAACTGAACTATTGCGGTAATAGAAATCTTAGTCGTGACGTTGGATAGAGTAAATCCGATGATTATGACTCAAAGCTAAGAATGTTATAAAAATAAACAAAAACTACAAATAATGTTTATTTTTCAAAATATGTGCATGTAGTTATGTACCTATTTTTATTTATTTATTTCGACGGTGGCAAACAACCATAGGGCCCGCCTGATGGAATGCAGCTACCGTAGCCTATGGACGTCTGCAACTCCAGAGGTGTCAGCCGACCCTTTACAAAAAGGAGGATTCACTGTGTTGACGACTAAAGGAACAAGAGGGTACCTCGTCGTCAACACACTGGGTTCTATTTGAGCTCTTTGATAACCTTATTCACCGGCAGGAACACAACACTACGAGTATGAGTAGGGTCTAGTGATATTGGGCTGTGGTACTTATTATAGATAACAAGTTAATTTCAATTAATAATTTAATTATCATTGAGGCATTATAATTAAAGATGAATCAACCATGAAATGACATTTGCACCTAATATAAATTTTATGTTGATAGGTTGAAAGCCTTTTAATTAGACATAATTAAAAGGTCTTTAATGACTGAATTTCTATAAATATATCGGATATCAATAATTATTCTAAAATATAATAAATTATAATATATTTTTCATCATTAAAAATAAACGAAACATTATCAATAAATTAATGGCCGGGTTTCGAAATAAAGGCCGTATTACACGGTTGGCAACCAAGCCTTCCGACCGAGGCCACCTTGTTAGTTTCCGACCGTTTAGTGGGTGCTGCCAACTGGATGATGCTGTAATTTTATAAACCCGGTGGTTTGTAAAATTCCCAGGACATTCTATTTATTATAAAAATATAGACATTTTATATTCAAATGATCACAATGACATGTTGTTAGTAAACTCTGGCCCACCGGCTTGGTTTTATATTAGATCTTAATACTTTTTGCAGTAGGAGAATAGCGTTGAGAGTCTAGCATTTTTGTACATGTAATGTTTTTGATGGGATTTGAATAACATTAAGAAGGCATCAAGGTCGTCGTTAATTTAAGCATGCTGCGGCAACCTCAATCATTAACTGAAAAAAAATAGGTTATGAAATAAGAACTTTAATGTTTCTAATTAATAGATTTGTATATTAATAGTAATTGTAAGTATAATTAACAGTGTTAAGTACCAAAATTAGTCTTTTATTTAGGTTTCATAAAGGAATAAAAAATAATGCAGACATTTTTAAGGTACTTAGGTACTTATGGACAATATTTTTCAACCACTTAATCATTGTAATTGCAACCTTATTACTAATAAATACATATTTCGTTTACAAAAAAATACCCTGCCAAGAAAAGGTGCCGGTCCTTATTTACCTTTATTAGAAGCGATGCGAAGTTTATAGGATTTAAAATAATATAACACCTACCTCACACATTCGCTTTGGGCAGTTAAACTTAATTTGTGTCCGAAAACAAAAGAATCAATAAAAACCCGAATAATAATGTCGTGTATCACATGTTTTAGAAAGTTAAAAAAGATTAAGAAAAAATCTTGCCTGTTCCAAATCGAAGTGAGGTACAGCCCTGACCTCAGGGCATTTAAACTTATTCACAATTCTCGCTGAACTTACACCAATCAAGGCAATTACTACCACTAAATATAGTTCTTTAGCCATAACTAAGCTTACAATTCGCCACTAAAAAGTCAAATAAATTCTCTATTTATGTTTAAAATAGGAGGCGCACTAAACGTATTAGTTAGCTGACAGTTAATGTTGAACTAACAAAAGGGAATTGTTATCATTTTGTATGGGACATTTGTTAATGTGGCCGAACGCTGGTAGAATGCCATTATCTGATAATGTGACTCATGCGGTAGGTAGGGATTTTTTTCTGAGATAATGGCTTTTCGGGATAGATGGTATTCTTAATAGTTGAGTGATTACTGATTAGGGTAGACTTATCTACGGAATATTAATTTTATATTAACTCTCGTTAGGGTAGAATGGTAATAATATACAATATCAATTATTTTGTCATACACATTACTGCATCATGAAAACTTAAAGTATTAATAAATCCTCTACTCTTATTTTAATGACGGCCATATCGTGTGTTTGTTCGAAATTCTAACACATAATTAAGATTAACACATTTCGGTTTTGAACCGACTTCAAGATTTCGAAGGAGGAGGTTCTTAATTCTTCGGGGTCTTTGTTTTTGCTATTTTTTTATGTATGTTCACCAATTACTCGAACACGGCTTGACTCATTTGGAGAGTTCTTTTTTTGTTTGTAAGAGTATACTTCAAATAAAAAGGCACACCTACAGTGTTTTAAATATTTTTTACAGTAACTAGCTCGGGCATTTACTTTTGGAAAGGTGGAGCGTAATTGAAGTCGGTTCTTTTTTGTTTAAAATTATTATATCTGATGTTATCAATGTTTGTCACACATTTTTCTTAATAGGGTTCTTAGTTCCAAATGAGATTTCAAAGTCAGTATACGAATGGCGTGTAAACCAATAAAAAGCTTTAAAGATAGAAGTTTAGGTCTGACAAATAAGTAAAACTGAAATGTATTTAGACCAAATTACATAAAAACCGTAGAACCCGCACACAAAGTGTTTTTAAACAAAGTATTGTTTTTTACTTTTCTGACAGTCAGTCTGACATCGGGTTTATTTACTTTCAATGTGATTTCAATCCCTGGGGATTGAGTTAATACTATAATACTAATAATTCCCTCAAGGGATTGAGTTGAGATAGAATTCTTCACACCCTGATCACCCGATCCCTAAAAACAAAAAAAACAAGATATTACCGTAAGCTCCCTAACTTTGGCCCCTATAAATATCACATAATTGGTTCATCAATTTATTGGCAGAAAACAAGAAACATAAGAAAATAAAACTAAGCTATAAATTAAAACTAAAATAAAAAATAAATGTTAATTTAAAACTTAACTAAAATCTAAAACTAAATAAACCTAAAAAATAACAAAACAAGTGGGCGCCCGCGGCATGGTGGTGCCAAGGATGCCGGCAGCATTTCCCAGCTGTATGGCAATGATGATACGATGCGCGAGGAAGCTGCCAGCTCGTCGGTCACCAGTAGTTTTGAACAGTCTTTTCGACATCTCCATGAAAAGTTGACGTGACGAGTGCTGGTGGGCCCCACGGACCAAGGGTCTCGACTCTAATCAGCATGAAAAAGTATCCGGAGCCGAGTCCTCGGTATTTCGAGGTCATTAGTTTTTCACATAATTTAGAAGATGGTTATAGCTACAACCGACCACGTGATAATGTGCCATAAATTTAATGCAATAATAAAACTAAGAACAAGTTTATCTCAAAGGTCAAAGTTACCCTTACGGCTAAACAACCTGAAATTACCCGATTTTTTTTTCCAAAACAATTATTTTATGGGGTCACGAGACGATTAAAACACTGATTTAAACGTTTATGGTTTTTACAGTTACCTCACAAATACTTCTATGTAAATACACATATTCATATTTATACGCGATTAAGTCCCGTTTGTACTAAGATACGAGACGATCATGCTAATAATGCTAATAATAGGTTCCTTAAAACTGGCTGCTTTATTACGTTCTAAAAATGTAATAATAAAATAGTATTGATTCCGAAAATTATCCATAATCAAACAAGAGATCTACGATAAAAACCGGCCAAGAGCGTGTCGGGCCACGCTCAGTGTAGGGTTCCGTAGTTTTCCGTCCGTCACAGTAAGTGTCCCCACTTAAGAGTTAATAACACCGCCATGTAGGATATGATATGAGAGTTCCAAGTACAGCGACATCTATCGGCAAATTAAGTAAACTATTGCGCGCGAGCTTAAAGTATGGAAGATGATTTTTATGGAATAATTCTTTATTGCGTGAACCGATTTTCACCGTTTTTACTTTATTTGAAAGCACGTCATTTCATTGTAATTTTGTAGAAATTACAGGTACAATAAACACCTGCTTATACGGTTAAATTACAAACTTAGTTCAGAAATTATTTTGTAATTTTTTTTCAAAAACTATTCATTCTATCAAGTTCAAAATAATTTTCCTAGAAAGTTTTTATAAAGTTCTACATGTGAGATTTTTTTCATATTTTTAAAACTTATGGTTCAAAAGTTAGAGGGGGGGGGACGCATATTTTTTTACTTCTGGAGCGATTATTTCCGAAAATATTTACATTATCGAAAAATGATTTTAGTAAACCCCTATTCATTTTTAAATACCTATCCAACAATATATCACACGTTAGGGTTGAAATGAAAAAAAAAATCACTCCCCACTTTACGTATAGGGGAGGTACCCTAATAAAAAAAAAAAATCCACTTTTTATTTTACCACTTTGTCGGCGTGATTGATATACATATTAGTACCAAATTTCAGCTTTCTAGTGCTAACGGTCACTGAGATTATCCGCGGACGGACGGACGGACGGACGGGCAGACATGGCGAAACTATAAGGGTTCCTAGTTGACTACGGAACCCTAAAAAATGAAGGTGATAACTATAGTGAACTAAATTTCCGAAACTGACTCAGGAAACTGAAACAGCAGGAGATATTATTTCTGTGATTGTCTACCTATACCTACTTACTTTCATTCTATTGATACTGAGATGCGAGGTATCGAGAACATATCGTATGTGACTAGAATCGTAATAAGCCACTCGCTCTGGTCAAAAGTATCGGACACACTATGGGAATCCTTAAGAAGTTCCTTGTCTGTTAGTGAGCAGTGCCGATGTCGAATGGGAGGGATATGATATGACCTTGTTCGAGTAGGTGTTGTCAGAGAAATACAGTGTACAAAGTGATGATATATTCAATAATGACATTGTTAAGGCAAAAATAAAAATAAAATCCGTTACTTTTACAAATGGTCATAAAACTTACAAACTGAACCGATGAAGGTCTGACAAAAAAAGTTAAGAAAGGTCTTCTAAGACCATTTTAGCGAAGTGGCACGGGATCTAGTAGCTGCCCTACAAACTCCTTAAAAATCATCACTATATACCCCTGTATATAATTATGATATTTATACAGGAGAAAACCATTAAAATGACATTAATCCTGACTGTATGTTCTTACCGATCAAGTCACATCAATGTTCCCAAGTGCTTTGATTTCATCACAAAACTTGCAATACAACACTTAAATTTTGCGTGTTTGCCTATCCCGTCACCTGAAATTGAAAATTTAAACAAATATTCATACAGGTTTTTGAAATTATATCCCCAAGGGGTTGAACATGGTGTTGGAAGTTTTTATGGAAGCTCTCCGTGGTTGAAGTCTCGGGCAGAATCAGAAGACACAGATAAACGTTAATTTTCAATACCACGACTGTGGCAAACAAGCACACTGCCCAACCGTAGCTTAATGGACGGTGAACTCTAGAGGTGTTACATACGCGTTGCCGATCTTTTCAACCGACTTCAAGATTTCGAAGAAGGAGGTTATCAATTCGTCGGGATCTTTGTTTTTGCTATTTTTTTTATTTTTTAGGGTTCCGTACCTCAAAAGGAAAAAACGGAACCCTTATAGGATCACTTTGTTGTCCGTCTGTCTGTCTGTCTGTCTGTCTGTCTGTCTGTCTGTCTGTCTGTCAAGACCATTTTTCTCAGGAACGCGTGGAGGTAACAAGCTGAAATTTATATCAAATACTCGGGTTTATTGTTCCTTGGAGCTGTGAAAAAATCAAACTTAAAAGCCAACGCAATCAAAAGATACAGTCGTTTATGCTGCAAATTTTAGTTTTTCGGCACTCTCAAAACCTACGGGGTACTTCCCGTGAACTCAGAAACTTGAAATTTGGCACGAAACAACGTCATATAGCACAGACAAAGGAAAAATTACGAAAAGTAGACATTTTTAGTAATATCATACAAAAAAATATTTTTTTAAATTATAAACTTACTACCTTATTCCTCGTCAACGCGTGTAGGTATTAAATTGAAATTCATGTCACATACTCAGGGCTATAGGACCTTTCAGATGTAGCAAAACGAAACTTTTATGTCAACGCAATCAAAAGAAATAGCAATTTAAGTCGCATATTTTGAAACTGATTACTCGCAAGAAACTCAAAACCTAAACGGTACTTCCCGTAAACTCAGAAACTTGAAACTTGGCACGAAGAAACTTCATATAGCACAGACAAAGGAAAAATTACGAAAAGTAGACATTTTTAATAAAATCATACGAAAAATATTTTTTTAAATTTTAAACTTACTTACTACCTTTTTCCTCGTAAACGCGTAGAGGTATTAAACTGAAATTCATATCAAATAATTCACAACAAAATCAATTTTTTATGTCAATGCAATGGGTGAACTTTTACTTATATACCTACAGGTTTCTACGGAACCCTCGGTGCGCGAGTCCGACTCGCACTTGGCCGGTTTTTTTTTTATGTATGTTCACCGATTATTCGAAGACGGCTGGACCGATTTGGAAAATTCTTTTTTTGTTTGAAAGCTTATACTTCACAGTTGGTCCCATTGTAACCATGTCAGGATCTGATGATGGGATCCTGGAGAAATCAAGGGAACTCTTCAACTATTATAGGCACACCTATGGTGATTTGAGTATTTTTTGCAGCAGATAGAGCATTTGGTGTTGGAAAGGTGGATGCTTAATGAAGTCGGTTCTTTTTTGTTTAAAATTATAATATTAAGGGAGATTCACTGTGTCGACAAGAGGGTCCCCCGTCATCAAGACACTTCATCCTCTGAGCTCTTTGGCGACCTTACTTACCGACAGGAATATAACACTACACTACTCGTATGAGTGAGGTCTAGTGCTATTTGGCTGTGGTTTTCTGTAAGGTGGAGGGTGGAGGTGCTTCCCTAGACAGGCTTTGATTCGGAATTGAGCTAGATTACATTCGCTGAGTTGTGCCACACGAAGGGAGATGTAATTCGCATCGCACTGACCCATATACAAAGTGTAACAAAACTGCTGGTGATGATTTTAAGGGCGTAATTGGTATAGTACTCTAATTATGAAAATCCAAGAAAAAAAATTCCCGCGAAAAACAATTTGGTTTTGTATGGAGCGCTGGCCGGCTGGGACCTCGTGTCCTATACAATTTATTTTTCACTTCTCATGCTCAAAAAGTGTGTCATATTACGCTTACCAAGGCGGACTAAAGTAGTACATTTAGCCTCTAGGGCTAATATGTATACATATTTATGATTTACAAAACATTTTAAATTGACCAATCAGAACACTTCACCATATTAAATCCACCAATCACAACACATATCGAAGTTAATCGGGTCGCTAGATACTTTTTTGGTGCGTATACTGTGTAAATAATTTAAGTCCTTAAAAAAACATTGTAATTAATATTAACCAATCAGAATACAGCAATGTTAAAATCGACCAATCAGGAAACGCAATCTATTTCTCAAAACATGAGGTGTTTTTTAGTCCCTACTTTACAATCATTAAAAAGATTTTTATTTATTTTATGGAAGCGCTTTAAAGAGTGTTTAAACTGTTTAAAGAGCTATAGTCTGGCCAGCCAACGAACGCAGTAGCAATGTACAGCGAACAAAAGTATGACAACACTAAGAATCAGTGAAAAAAGCAGCAATGATCCTCAAATTTTATGTTTTTAATTTTAGTTGGTATTTCCGCCCCTTTCATTTGGTGACATTTACGGTGTGTAAAAAGGAGACGGATATATTTCGTCTGATCTGTCATCAACTGCAACAGATAATCTGGTTGAAGCAATTGACATATGCCTTAAAAGTGAATTTAAATTTAATTGGGAACGTTGCAGGAGTTCTATCTCACTCGCGCTTAAGATGAGAAAGTGAAATGCACTAGAAACAAATTCAATGTGAATTAAATGTTCGTCATGAAATACGGTGTCCCATCACAAAGGGTTGCCACATGTACATACGTATTTTTAATTTGCCGCGCGTTTCTACTGACAGAAATGGTTTGCCTGACTATAATTATACCGTCGTCGGTGGCATTTATTTGCGGTGTTTATATTTTGTATCTATGTCAAAGAAGTTAAAAAAACTAAAAGACCGTCAAGTTAAACCATAATTTCACCTTAGTTTAGTTATTGTGCGTAAATAATAAGTATTTTTATCTTATTTCCTCGCAATCGAAGTGAAAAATTGTATGCATTACTCTGGTCTAAAAGCCATATTAGCACTCGAACAATTTTCCCTCACTTCGTTCGGGAAATTAACCACCTGGTGGTAATATGGCCTACTTTAGACCCTTGTCAAACAATCTACTATTATTTCATTGTAGTTTTTTCGCAATTGTATTAAAAAACGTTGTTCGACACACGTGCAGAAGTGTCATTTTCACTCGTCCCGAGTCTTGTCCCTCGCCTCTCGGCTCGGGCCAAGTAACCTCGGTACTCGTGCTAAATGACATACTTCTCGCACTTGTATCGAAAACTACTATTTGCTCCTACTTTTTCTTAGTCGCAATACGATACCAATTAAGCCCTTGAACGGATCACCAGTATTTTTATTACACCATGTACAATTGTACAATTTTTAAACAAAGCTGTATGATTCATAGTACAACCTACTAATTTAGATATTCGATTTTACTTTGGGGTTTACTGAAACACAGGTGATGCGTATTATGAAATAATTTCTGTACCTATATTGAAAATAAAATTTACAGGTATATTTCACTATTTGTGATTAAATTAAACACCAAATATGCCATCGGGGTAGATGTCTTTACCGGCGAGATCAGCTACTTCAATGTTCAATATCACCTTTTCTAGGTTGAATAATTTTAACCTGCGTTCCGATGCGATGAGTCAGTCGATAGGGATTGTTCTTGTCAAGCTAGTCTCAAAATAGGTAGGTAATGTAAAGTAAATATGTAGTACTTATACGAACTTTTCAATTATAATAATTTATAAACTGAAACAGATATCATATACTTCATAAAAGTGACCAAGTCCTCCGGTGTCCGAGGCCATCAGATTTGAACTGGCGTCTTCAGCTTTCGCGGCTGACGCCCTGACCATTACGATGCCCTGACCACCCGGCCATGGCGGATCTTGTCGAATTTTCTCAAGTAGATGCAATTTCTGAATTTGAAACGGATAGGCGCCGTTCACCATACTCTAAGGGAATGCGCAGTACGTGCTTGCACCTCCTATCCGAATCACTTACGCGATTCTGCTGAAGTACGAGTATACTACATCTATTTTAGTTTATAATTTATATATAGGTAGTAGTGTTACTACTTAAAACATTGCATATCAAAAAATATTCAACAAAATAATTTGATTTGCTTAAAGATTTATAATCATTTAATTAAAAACTTTTCATAGGTAAGTACATAAAATAATAATATTTTTTTACTTATTCCTGTAAAATTGTTTTCAAATACGATATTTGTTTTTACATAGGTACATTAAATTAAGCGTTATTTAAAACCAATTTGATAGACGGCGAGCTGGGTACGTCAGATATGACACATTATAATGATGGCAACCAAACCCCTCTAGTAAGTTGGTTCTACTATCCTTATATATAAATCCGGACATCTGGCAGCTATTCAGTGGTAGAGGTAAAAAATGCAAACTACTTGAAGAATACAAATCCTAGAGTTTTGGGTTTGATGCAATGTTGTGAGATATGATATACTCGTAATTAAGTAGATTATATCATCGCCAGAAGTTTCTGTAGCCCGGGCAAGAGTTGACAAATAATTACGTATTAGGTATAATGAAATTCATAGTTTCTCGCCTACTGTTTTTGTTTCCGTAATAATCGCAATGCTTTTTGTTCTAATGTAAAAATAAAGATCTTTGTCTTCTATCAATGTCACAACTTCAGCAGCTTTCACCTATTTTGGTAGGTATAACTTTTTTTCGATTGAAAAATTTTGTAGTGTTCCACACTCTGAGTTCTACCCATGAATAGCTGCCAGATGCCCGGATCTAGCAATAAGGATAGTGTATCAAACTAATGACACGGGTATCGATGCTCTCATTATACTCGTATAGTGTCATATCTGACGTAGCCAACTCTTAGTCTATGAGTAGAAAATGTGTCAATTATATTATAATAACTGTTTATTATTCAGTTTAATCGGCTTTGAAGGAAGTTACTTTATTCAAAAATGATTACACACAATAAGCATCGAGGCACTGTTACTCACGCATCAGTACCTACGTACGTATACGTAGTATACGTACATGAACTTGGCCATCTTCAAATTAATAAGTCGAGAATGAAATATGAGATTCAATAAAACGTGTTTTAATTATTGATTTGAGCTACATACTACACAGGTGTGACTGGACAGGTTTAAGATTGTTGGTATTAGCAAACTTCGGGCCGTTATTTGTAACTAGTTTGATAGCCCACTTTTTATCATCGAAGTTTGTATCATCTCCGTAAAAGGCATTATGACTTAAAATTCGTGTGTTAAAATATAAGAATTTAATTTAAGTAAAAAAAATAATGGGACCCGGAGTATGTCCTAAAACTACGGCCAAGAAAATAATAAAAGTAAGTGTACGCGATTAAGTCCCGTTTTTGTCATAATAATGAGTGAACATCGTGTAAGTTTAAATCAGTACGGCCAAGACCACCGGGGGATGGGCAGCAGCATCCTCGGAGTGCGGTGGAGATACTGCGATCACCAACCCGCAAGCCAAGCGTGGCAATTACGGCATTCACCCCCCCTGGAAAGATCACAAAAACCACGGCGCCGAGTGTCCGGCGACCCACGGTGCCCTGGTTATGGTAGCGGCCAGGGTACTAGCGGGGTCAGGGGTGCTAAGAATCTCCGGCAAAGATCCGGCTACCACCACCGACGACTTCTGGCCCTGGCAACTTATAACACGCGTATACTGCGGACCGACGAAAAGATAGTGGAACTGGAGGAAGGATTGAGCAAGTTGCGTTGGGATGTCATAGGGTTATCTGAAGTCCGAAGAGAGGGGGAGGAAACGATAATCCTAAAGTCCGGCAACTTGCTTTATTTCCGGGAGGGCGACCAACAGTCCCAGGGAGGTGTCGGGTTCATCGTCCATAAGTCCCTCGTGAACAACGTGGTGAAGATCGAGAGTGTGTCGAATAGGGTGGCGTATCTTATACTCAGAGTATCCAAGAGGTACTCGTTGAAGGTCATACAGGTGTACGCGCCGACTTCGGCACACTCCGATGAAAAGGTGGAGGCTATGTATGAGAATATATCGAAGGCCATGCATAGCTCCAAAACCTACTTCACCGTTGTTATGGGGGACTTCAACGCGAAACTGGGCAAGAGAGATGGTGAAGAGCTGAGAGTGGGGCAATTTGAATTTGGAAGTCGGAACCACCGGGGCCAACTACTGGCTGGCTTCTTGGAGAAGGAGGGACTCTACATGATGAACTCCTTCTTCAAGAAACGTGAGCACAGGAAGTGGACCTGGATGAGTCCCGACGGTGCAACTAAAAACGAGATTGACTTCATCATGTCGACGAAGAAGCATATATTCAATGATGTCTCTGTGATCAATACGGTTAAAACCGGAAGTGATCACCGTCGGGTGAGAGGCACATTGAATATATGTGTTAAGCTAGAGCGCTCTCGACTGATGAAGTCTACGCTCCGTCCAGCAGCACTTCAAATCCAAAACCCTGAGAGCTTCCAGCTGGAACTCCAAAACCGTTTCGATTGTCTAGGCGGCGATGTGGACGAATTCAACGACGGGTTTGTGGAAGCTGTCCATAAGACTGGGTCTAAGTTTTTTAAGGCCCAGCGGAGCAACAGAACCAAAAGGCTCTCTGACTCCACTCAGAAACTCATCGAGGAAAGGAGAGAAATGGTTCTGCAATCGTCAGCAGATGCGTCATTATACCGGCAGCTCAATAAACGGATCTCTAAGTCCCTTACCCGTGATTTGCGCCAATTCAATACAAATCGTATTGAAGAGGCCATTGAGCAGAATAAGGGCTCTAAAGTTTTCGCAAGAGATCTGTCTATTGGGCAGAGCCAGCTCGCCAAATTAAAAACTGAGGATGGTAGAATCGTTTCATCCAGACCCGAGCTTCTGGGGGAGATAGAGGACTTTTATGGACAGCTATACACATCAACTAGCAGACCTGAAGTTGATCTGGCGGAAGACCCTAGAGCTAGACTGACCCGACATTATACCGAAGACATCCCGGACATCAGCCTGTACGAGATTAGAATGGCTCTTAAACAGCTCAAAAACAATAAGGCACCTGGTGAAGACGGAATTACAGCCGAACTTCTGAAGGCGGGTGGTAAACCGGTCCTTATGGTCCTTCAGAAGTTGTTCGACTCCGTTTTACTAGAAGGGAGACCGCCTAAGGCATGGAACAGAGGTGTGGTGGTATTGTTCTTCAAAAAGGGTGATAACGCGTTACTGAAGAACTACCAACCCATTTAACTTCTGAGCCATGTCTATAAGCTGTTTTCAAGAGTCATTACGAACCGTCTCGAAGGCAGGCTAGATGACTTCCAGCCTCCCGAACAAGCCGGTTTCCGAAGAGGCTTTAGTACCGTCGACCACATCCATACGCTCCGTCAGGTTATACAGAAGACTGAGGAGTATAACCTGCTCCTCTGCTTAGCGTTCGTGGACTACGAGAAAGCCGTCTCGGTCTCGACGTGGCCGTCGACTCGATCGAAACCTGGGCTGTACTACAATCTCTCCAGAGGTGCCAAGTGGACTATCGCTATATCGAAGTGCTGAAGTGTTTATACGAGAACGCCACTATGTCAGTCCGACTCCAGGACCAGAACTCTAAGCCTATTCCGTTGCAGCGGGGAGTCAGGCAAGGAGATGTTATTTCTCCTAAACTGTTTACCGCTGCACTGGAGGATGTTTTCAAGACTCTGGACTGGAGAAGGCTAGGCATCAACATAAACGGCGAGTACATCACTCATCTTCGGTTTGCTGACGATATAGTAGTCTTGGCTGAGACCATGGAGGATTTGAGTACGATGCTCGATGACCTCAGTAAAGCCTCCGAGCGAGTTGGTCTAAAGATGAACATGGATTCTTATCCATATCCAAAGATCATGTCAAATACCCATGTAGCACCAACTCCCGTTACAATCGGAGACTTTACACTCGAAGTTGTGGACGATTATATATAATTAGGACAGACTGTCCAGTTAGGTAGATCCAACTTCAAGAAAGAGGTCAATCGACGAATCCGACTCGGTTGGGCAGCGTTCGGGAAGCTACGGCACATCTTTTTGTCCAATATTCCGCAGTGTCTCAAGACGAAAGTCTTTGACCAGTGTGTGTTGCCAGTGATGACATATGGAACTGAAACGTGGTCGCTTACAATGGGCCTCATAAGAAGGCTCAAATTCACCCAAAGGGCAATGGAGAGGGCTATGGTTGGAGTCTCTCTGCGTGATCGCATCAGAAATGAGGCCATCCGCAGCAGAACCAAAGTAACCGATGTAGCTCTCCGAATCGCTAAACTAAAGTGGCAGTGGGCGGGGCACATTGCTCGTAGAACCGATGGCCGTTGGGGCAGAAAGGTTCTCGAGTGGCGACCACGAACCGGAAGGCGCAGCGTGGGTAGACCCCCCGCAAGGTGGACTGATGACCTGGTGAAGGTCGCGGGAGTCCGCTGGATGCGGGTGGCGCAGGACCGGTCATTGTGGCACTCTTTGGGGGAGGCCTATGTTCAGCAGTGGACGTCTTTCGGCTGATAGGATGATGATGATGAAAAAAATAATTGTGGAGTCGATAAAAGAACGGCGGCGGCGTTAATACCTACGCTTGAAATTACAGACATACTTAATTGAAACCACCTGTTATGGAGTCAATAATTTCTCTCCGTAATTTACATGCTGTTTAATAGTAGATTGTACACCAAGGGGATAAAGCACTGTTTTATGTCACGGGCGCTATATTGAATCCTGAACGTAACGAAGGACTCCAGATTTTACTCCCGAGCGCAGCGAGGGGGTTATGATTTAATTCCCGAGCGAAGCGAGGGAATTAAGACTGAGTCCTGAGTGCAGTGAGGGGTTCAAGCGCGCCCGTGACAAAAACAGCTTTATCCCCGAGGAGTATACTCTACTTTTCTCACCTCTTGCGAGACAATAAAATAGCTAAGGCTACTAGAAACGGATTTTTATTAAAGTAAATCAAAAGTAAAAACCGGCCAAGTGCGTGTCGGACCACACATAGCAGGATTCCGTACCTTCAATGGAATAAGAACCAAACTAATACCAAAAGGTCGTATCTGATGCCTATGGAAAAAGTTTTTTGGAGATAACTCAAAAATGGCTAAACCAATAATGTTCAAAAAATTTTCCTAGAAAGTATATGATAAGGCGCGTCTCCTCAATATTTTTCATATTTTTTGGTCTTACGGTTCAAAAGTTACAGGGGGGGGGAACAATTTTTCTGACTTTCGAAGCGATTATTTCAGAAAATATTCACTTAATCACAAAATGGTCAAAAAACCTCAGTGTTATTTTTAAAGACCTATCGATTTATGTGTGACATGTTGATATTTAGTCAAAAATATAAAAAATAAAAATTTTGTTACATGTATGGAGCCCCCCCCTAAAAAATTGTTTTTTTCAAATTTAACTACATAACTGAGTAGCGGCATACAAAATACACCTTATGTGTAAATTTTATTCAGATACGTCGTATAGTTTCCGAGTAAAATGGCTGTGACATACGGACGGACAGACATACAGACAGACATGACGAATCCATAAGGGTTCCGTTTTTTGCCATTTGGCTACGGAACCCTAAAAATTGATTTTTGATACATTAGTCCATTTTATTCTAATTTTGTCTTCTATTTTTATAGAACCTGCAGTTTTACTCCGTATACTGCAGCGTCTTATGACACTCGCGGCATTTGTTTTAGGTATTTAAAATTGAGGTGGCCAGCACGATTTTCCGAATAAATTCGATTTTCAAATCAGCTCGACGCGGCGGCGCGGGCCCCGGCTGGCGTCGCGGGGCTGTGCACCGTGCGGACTTTATGAAATTAGACTTTAAGCACATAACAATAAGAGCTATGGGAAGTGAATTCACATTATTAACCAGCGGGTTATAATGAGATTTAGTACAACATTATAACCCGGCTAAAGCCAAGGGCTATAATGATTTGCTTTCGGTGAGGTTTGCATGATATATAATTTGGCATTGTCGAGCAGGTGGTGTGAAATAGTACATTACTGCAGAGACCAGTAAGTAAGCTTTCCTGGCTGAGTATTTAGTAGCCGTCCGAGTCGAAGACGAGGACGGCTACAATACGAAGCCAGGTAAGCTGATTACGGTCGAAGCATGTATAGTGCTTTTCTCAAACATGTAAGGAAATAAAATTACTTGTTTAGTGCTTCAGTTACTGGCTGAGTGATTTAATGTTGTATGAAAATCCTTTACGTACGTCGCGCTGAACCTGCCTTGGAATAGAGTCCCTACTGGTCTCTAATTACTAACGTAACAGGAACATTTCCGAGCATGTTTGAGAAAATGTCATTTTATAACTAATCAGCTAATCACATTACAGTAGATAAACATATTATTTTTCAATTTTGTAAATAATTTAGGGTAGGCAACGCGCATGTGAATCCTCTGGGGTTGCAGGCGTCCATAGGCTACGGTAACTGCTTACCATCAGGTGGGCCGTATGCTTGTTTGCCACCGTCGTGGTATAAAAAATAATAATAATAAGTAATGGTCACCCTACGGAGGAAAGGAAACTTTCTTTCCTCCGTTCGGGTATGGTCACAGCCAAAGCTAATGAACGTGGTTTTTCATGCAGAGAAGTCTACTCGTAAAAACAAAGACAATTTAATTAAAGTTGCCATCCTCATATCCAAAGCCCGGATGACGGGAGCAAATATGCACTTTTTTCTAGTGCTTGATTAAATATCGACTATTCCATCGACATCCATACCAAGGAACAATTTTTGTATCAGAAATTTATTGATCATAAGTTATGAGAAAAGTATCTATTTAAAAGAACTGTCACTCTTATTTTATTATTACGATCATTCCCATGAATATGATAATATTGATAATAATTATAGTATGTAATTAGTTAACTGAAATAATATATATAGCTTACTTACTAGGTACAGTCACCGGAAATAGTATCTTCCTACACGAAGGCCGCAAAAATATGTGACGCGCTCTTATGGCCCTACAAATATGAACGTGTCACATATTTTTGCGGCCTTCGTGTAGGAAGATACTATTGCCGGTGACTATACCTGATGTAATATTGTGTAACAACCTGACATGTAAGATAATGAGTTTGATCAAAAAATTCAAAAATTGTTCGTATGAATGTCGATAGAATAGTCGATATTTAATTGAGCACTAGTAAAAGACCATTTTTGCTCCCGTCATCCGGGCTTTGCTCACATCATAAGTATCTTCGGGTTTGGTACTGTCTTAAAACATTGTAGGTAGTTTGCCTATGGTAGCAATGAGTAAATACTCATTGCTATCATAGCATAGGCTATTCAATTATTTTTAAAGTTGGTTTTAATATAAGGTTTTACAATGTTTTTAGCTTTTATTCGTGTATCAAAATATCGGATGATGATCACTAAGAGCAATCAGCCTTAGAGGTATTTTATTTTTGTTTTCTTCTCTCGTAAAGACAAAGATACTTAGTTCCTTTAGTGACAGTTAATTCTGCATTTTAATGAAGGAATGCTAGGAAAGTGCCAGACGTGCTCCGTTTACGGGGCTAGCCACAAAAACACAACGATTGTGATTCCTTCCGCGCAAACTAATTTAGATTCGTCGGAGATATTGCAGCCTAGTAGTACACTTGCCTTGGGAATGTGTAGACAGGGTTGTATTGCATACAACGTTCACTAAATAATCGCTTCACGTTTAGTGTTTGAGTTTTAAACCCTTGCTCCGGCCTTTTTGTATAAAAATAATATGTATGTAAATCGATTGTTACAAGATATGGAAATTTATAATGTAAGGTACGTAAAACCTAGGATTTCGTTTACCGGGTCGGGCAAGAGCGTGGCTTTGCTAAGGGTTATGAAATCTCTGTACAGATACAGTTCTAAACACGCATTTAATCATTTATTTATTTCCTAGTATGAAATAGGTACAACAGGCGGACTTACTGCCTTAAGGTATTAACACTACCAGTCCCATAAGGCCAGACATAAAAATGCCAAGATGGATACAATATGAAGCGTTTCGTTCTTTTGAATTAGTATCTTTCGTATAAACAGCAGAGCTTCCAAGCATAATATGATCTTAGAACGCTTAGGGTAAACGATCATATTGTGCCTACCTATCTGGCCAAAAAAGTTGTTGATATTATATTGGAAACAGAAACTGATGAATACCTATTATTTTAATAAATAAGTAGAAATGTTTGGACTATCGTTAAAGTAATTACTCTTCTTGAGACTTATAAAATCTCATTTGTATAAAAAATGTGCTTTAATATTAAAGGTACCGTATACCTATCTAAAACATACATGTTAAATTGTATAATATGCGGCTGCCCAGCACCTTCTACAATTTTCTTTGGTAATTCAGTTCCGTCCAGTGCAAAGCAAAGTACCAAACGTGCATAGCGAGATGCAAGCGTGCATAACAAAACGCGGCCCCGAGATAAACGCTAACAAATCGGAGAAACTACCCATTAACCGGTAAAAGTAAAAATATATGCTGAACGTATTAAACTCTACTAACATATTCCCATGATTCAAGATTGGAAACTCTTCAACGGTTACTAATAAAACATAGTAAGTAATATTTCAATTATAATTTCTCGAGGAGAGGCTAAAGTTGGCACGCTGTCGATTCGATACATATAAATTAATCATTTTCGTCTGACAAGCATATGTTCAAAAACTAATTTTAAATAAATAAAATTTATTTATGTGTCTCAAAAATTACGGGGTTCGGTAAATTGCTACATCCACTTGCTCGTTTTTAATTCCGATATTTTATGACACTTAAAGTATAAATCTTGATTTAGCTTCCTCAATAAATACTTACGGAGCAATTATTTACTTGTCCGTTCACTTTCTAACATTATCACCCAATTCACTTCTAATACCTGCTTTGATTCGTGTCAAACAAATAAAACGGAAGTATAATAACTTTGGCTTACATTTTCATGATAAAATACTCGTGCCGTGCGTGAGAGTCTTTTTATTTAATTAACCATGTCAATGGAACTCACAAATGAACATATACGAAATGCGCTACCTTGTACACACAAAGCCGTAGAAAGTAACGCACTAATTATGAAAACAGAAATCGTTCTTCGTAAATGTTACTTAATTGGCAAACTTTAATTTAACTAAGGCTTTTGTAAGTTGAATTCTCGATTTTACTTACTCAGTCAGTTGTAATTTATGTCTTGCGTGGATAACACTTAAACTGGTAAATAACATAAACACGCAAGGGTAAATGTGTTAGGTACTTACTTAGATAAATGATCACATTATTCATTAAATTACGGTGAATAAAGGACGTCGTGGTATAAAAAAAACATGTATATATAATAGATTAAATGAGAATCATTTCTCAAATCGATTACAAATAGCAAGGTCTTCTGGACAAGGGGAGTAACGGAGGTCTAAAATGAGGTACTTCAATTCCATGTAAAGCTATGTTACTGAAAAAGTATAGGTGTGAAATGTGAGCTATCGAACATTAGATGAATCTTTTGGCCTAGCTAGGTTACAAATTCTCAGCAAACGGGCAAATTCACTAGGCAAACACCGATATACATAGAAGGACTTTAGTCATGAAATTAGGATTAGACTGGTAATATCTGTGGTACTCAGTCGGTCAATTTATTTGAGATAATCCACGTTGAAAGCACCTTTTGGCGGCAGGCCCTTACGTTGTAGTCCTTGTACAAATCCATACTAATATTATAAATGGGAAAGTGTATGTGTGTGTTTGTTTGTTTGTCCGTCTTTCACGGCAAAACGGGGCGACGAATTGACGTGATTTTTTAAGTGGAGATAGTTGAAGGGATGGAGAGTGACATAGGCTACTTTTTGTCTCTTTCTAACCCCCCACTTTCCTAAAATGGAGGGTGAAAGTTTGTATGGAGCATTCCTGGGGGCAATCAGGAAAGGGGAACCGTGTTACCCCGAATTTAACGCGAGCGAAGCCGCGGGCAAAAGCTAGTTCAAAATAATTTTCAAGTAATCTTCCAATATTGATCATCGAATTTATTTACTCTAAAGAAACTTCCCATACAATTGATTTTTATTAACAGACTTTAACGATTGACGGTTTGGTGCCACCGTGAAATTAATTTATTGTTAACGCCGTTGATTGTCCCGCAGTGTAAACGCAATAAATAAGTCGAAGTGACACTCAACAGCAGCCGGCTCGGGCGTTCGATCTTCAAGCCTGTTTATTCCCATCACTTACTTAGCCCAGCGTGATGTGACCGGAAGTATATTATGCGATCTCTGTGCCCATCACAACTGCACTTATATTAAGTTCCTTATGCCGGGTTTGCTCGCCTCGCCTGTTGTCGGTACGCGATGGAATAACTACACGTATCTAATTAACAGACTGCGTGAGAGTGGGCGGGCCCTTCATCTTCTTGGACATGTTTTGACCTCTTTTGATTATTTTATCAGTGGTAATTCGAAGAAATATTTCTCTTCATCATACTGCTTCTTGTGGCTTTTCTGTGTAATGTCTGAAACGCGAGTGGTTGTATGCTCAGCTCTTTCCTTAATACGGCAAGCAAAAGTGACGCAATCATAAAATGCGATAACAAACCACTAAGTAGTTTGTTGGCAAAAAGATTGAATTAGGACGAACGTTTCGTCTAAGTTTCTTTACGGTGTATGTAGTTTGTATGTTTTTTTTTCTAATTATTAGTAAAATAGTATAGAGTTAATATATTAGAGTAATCTTCGCGCAATTAGCCTACAAGTTATAAGTAACAATCTAATAATACATTACCTGGAGTTGCATCCTCACGTACGATTGTTTTCTAAGCAAACTTTGTTTTGGAGAGTGGCAGCCAGCTTGATTGTCTCTAGTATTTGTCTTGAGAAATTAAGATAAACAGGACTGGTCGACGTGTAGATGTAGAAAGTGTTTGTGTGGTACATTTTTAATTGCCAGCTAAATACCGTGAACGGAAGCTTTTTAATATAATTCCAAATACGTAATTAGCTTGGCTGCCTAATTAGTGATGCAGCAAATAATTATAAGTTGGTAGTATCTGATGATTGTGTTTGTATTATAATAGTACGGTACGCAGTAGAAATCGTAGGAGCCGAGCAGAATCATGATATCTAGTGATAGACGCCTCCAATTCAGGTTTAAGCTGTGACATACTTGTGACTATAAATCGGCAAAATCCGCGGAATCGGCTAGATATTAATCTAAAATCAACGTGTACCTACTGTGTAAGCTGCTAAACCTCAGTTTCAGAGAATTTTTTCCTGCATCGATTATTGCTCTAAAACGTAAATTTTCGAAATTGTAATCATTTCAGCTACAATAAAGTATCCAAATCGTTACCCTACTGAGTTGAATTTAAAACATAATTATGCGTTCAATAAATTATTATTTCAACTAGGTATATACGACCAGTTTTAGAAAAGGTAAGTAATGTGTACCAAAAAAAATTAGGTGAGATTTTCTAAGAGAAAGTAAAATGATTTTATTGCAAATACCCATAACAAACTGGTTCTATCTAATAATATAATGGGTTTGCAATTTTTATAGCAGCAACATTTAATGATTTATCGATCACTATCATTTAGTAAGACGAAGAATTATTACTCTGCCTCGCTCTAACTGATGACGTGAAAAATGATTGGAGAGTGAACATTATAATCATGTGGATTATAGGTACCTACCTGCTTAAGCGGTACGTTAAGGAAAGATGAAACATGTCCATCGACAGTTTACAGCATCTCAGTATCAGACAAAAAAGCTCTTTTCCTTGCTTGTTGCCCATTTCCCGATTCGTATAGATTCAGTATAGCTACGTTGTATTCTTGTGTTGATGCATTCTCACTGGGGCGCGATTCGAAAAATAAACACACACACTGGACAGACATAGCTCCAACCCAACTCAACCCAACTCAACTCAACGCTATAACGACATTGACATTTGCTATTCGAACAGATTTTCATTCAACATTGGTCTCACATTGGTCACACATTGATCTCACATTGATACAACATTGGTACAACATTGGTACAATGTGTGACCAATGTGAGACCAATGTGAGACCAATGTTGAATGAAAATCTGTTCGAATAGCAAAATATGTCAATGTCGTTATAGCGTTGAGTTGAGTTGGGTTCAGTTGGGTTGGAGCTGTGTTGGTCCGGTGTGTGTTTATTTTTCGAATCGCGGCCCTGGTCGCTAAAATAGACGTGAAACTTGGTTCTAAAAGGAACATATAGGATAGGATTGAACCCTCGGCACTAGACGGACTGCTAATCGTCGAGACGACGAGGCACGCATGCGTAGCGCGGATAAATAAATAAAACTATGTATGTCAGTATGTTGACGTCGTTTAGCTTGTCGATAGGGACAGAAAATCGATAAACTCGTTTTAAAAGAAAGGTTTTTAAACTTTAGGCCCTTTTGAAGTTCCGCCTTTGCAATGCAATGCCAGTAAAATTTACATTTGAGGTTACCTCTCAATACAGAGTGAAGTTTTCTTCTTAAGTACCTTAAAATACCCGCTAAGTGCGTATAACCACAAATAACTCGGCAATTCGCCGGAGTGTCTACGTAACTTGTATGTTGTTTGTGGTTGTAAGTTAAAAAAAATAAGGCCGAAATGGCAGTACAACGAGCAGCGGAGGTCTGCCTGATGGAGACAATGTTTTGCCTCCACTATATTTTTTCCTCCATTATTTGTAAATAATGTAGTGGAGGGTTTTGAAATTTTATTTAAATAAGGTTGGAAGGTGTCGATTATGAGTCTTTGAAGGAATTAATGAATGTCATATCTATTAACTCTAAACCACCTGATATGATATCTTGATATTATACTGGGGTCTACATTATTTTTGAGAAGACTTGTTTAGTGTAGTGTAGTATTATTTCTCGTAAGTACCTTCTTAATTACACATGTATTAGCTTATTAGGTTGGTATGAAAGAGAGCTGTTATCTAGGAACACAGTAAATTCTAACAAAACTGATGGCAGGTACAAAAAAACATTCACATGATCATGTCAGCTTCACGTCACATCACCCAGCTCGTATCAATAGGGGCTCAAAAATGAATGTTCAAATAAGTAAAACAAACAAAGCGAGCGACGGTCACAGAGAGCGAAAGCTCTTATTGACACGTTGGAAAGTAGCTGTAAGAGTAAGACCATATATTTTTTTATAATCAACTCGAAAACACGACTTTGACCCCTATGGTAAAATTGTTAAAGACGGACCAGTTGTAGTCGCGGATTGGTAGCAGCGCATCAGAACGTAGGCGAACCTTATCGCCTATTCGACATTTTTGGGTTGAGTGTTGGGCAGTAACATTCTTGGGAAATTCTTACTCAAGAATGCACTACAGGTTTTGATTGATAAGTTGTAAAACTTACATGAATATCAGTCAGTCACTTGCCTATTAATCGATTAAAGATTTTAAACAAGTTAGATGCACTGATTAAAACTTTCAGTCTTTCTTCGGGACCACGGGGACAATGTCGTCCTCGAAATGTCGAAGGTAAGTTTTAGAAATATATACGCGGTTAAGTCCCGTTATTATAAATAGATAAGTTAGATGCATTTAAAAATTGACTTTCGTGATGCCTTGGTAAAAAAAAAACACGTTGCGGCTCTGCATGAGGTACCATTTTAGCAGTGAACGATAAAACTATCTCTTTCATCGTAGCATTTTAGTAGGTAACAAAAATTATGAAATGCGGCATTTTACTTTCTTCAAAACGGCTCCGGTTTTTATTTCGTTCAATTCGTGGGTTCGACTTCCGGTCTGGTGAGCTCGTGGTTGCCGTCAAGTTACCTGTTTCATGTTGTTTTTTTCCTTTACTCTATCCCTTTGGTATTGCTGTATAGGGGGGTATTGTTACGAAAAGTGTTAAGAAATCAACATATTACCAAAGCAACCAAAGTCAGGTTGGTGCGAACCCTTGTATTTCCCATTATCTTTACGCGGAAGAGACGTGGACCTTACGTAAGTTGGAAAAGCAGGAGATAAATGCTCTAGAAATCTGGTGCTGGAGGAAGATGCTCAGGATATCATCGACGGAATTTCCCACCAATGTGTCCATACTCCAGGTGCTCGGCGTCACCCAGCGTCTGTCGGTCATAACGGCCTCAAAACGGTTAACGACAAGATAGAACGACTGGTTATACAGGGAAAAATAGAAGGAACCAGACCGCGTGGCAATCCCCCCATGCGCTGGAGACACCAAGTTAAGTCTGCAGTAGGTACGGCACCGTATATCTGACTGTGCTAAACAGTCTGCAAACAGAGAGAGATGGCGAGAGATTGTGCCCAGAGCTGTGTCCGCCTTCAGCTTGCTTGCACCATCGACGTGGACGCCTCGACGCGAAAGTGACTTAAGGTCTGGTGGGGTAAGGGAAACATATTTAATTTAATATAGAAATTTCAATAGGTACACGTGTTTCGCTTAGCCAGGGTTTCCATTTATCCCACCTGACCTTTCCTAAAAAAAATCGTATCTATATCCATTGATGCATATCTTTCCTTTATTAATTAGATTTATAATAAGTACTCAGGTATAATAAGTATTCAATACGATGATGTTTTTTGTGCAAGCTTGTCACGAAAAGAGAAAATTTCCATATTTTGCAAACGCATATTATGATTAACCACTAAGGAAATGGACAATAACCTCTGCTCACCCGTAAACCGGCATAATAGGGTTGGGTTTACTATCTTGTTTCCTTTCGTAGTAGCCTCAAAAAGCGAACCATGCTTAAGCGGTTATTGTAAATTCAATCGTAAAATATACAAACACGGATTCAATGTGTGTTATCTCAATCAGTCCTCATACGTCTTTCTACTTCTGCTACGTTTGTAATATTTTCTGACTGGAAATATACTTTTGTACAATAATCATAAGGTTGAAAATTGCATGTTCTCTTGTGGTTCATATTCCTTTTAATACAGGTGTGATCATTTTATATCGGCCACGAGGTTCGTACTGAAACAAAAGTTGGTCGCGGCGGCATCGTTTAACAAACCGGATCCTAAACATGGAGATGGGGATTCATTGACGGTTTTCTTAGACCAAACAGTTAAGAACCAACCAGATGACTGTTGCATTTTGTACAAATTGATACAAGATGTATGAAGTTCATACTATGAACAAAGGTACCATCAGGTTCAAAATTGCATGGTCAATTTATCAATGAATTCATTCATAAATTGGCCATGCAATTCTGAACCCGATCGTACATACATTATTTGTACCTATCCGTTATTTTTAAGGAACGGAAGAATCTTAAAGCGTTTTCATATAAAACAAAATTGTGAGCTGAATAGATACCATACTAGTATTAAAATTATAAATTTCATCCGACGAAGGAGAGACCAAGGCAAAATGAAGTTCGGGTGCTATTGTCAATGGTATCTCTGTTCCTATTTCATATACTCGTAAAGGAAGGTAAGTTCGGTAGGGAAAAACTATTCAATGAACCTATGTGATTTTTTAAGAACCATTTAATAAAAACGAGTTTTTTTTAAGAACCCGTTTTATGCTTTAGTTTGTTCGCTTTTTTGTGGCTTTCAAAAAGTACCTTTTACGATTTACCTATCAGTTATTAGTCTTTTAATCAGTAGCCGAAGCAATTGGCCTAATGAGGAGGGTTAAAGATGAAGACAATTGGCCTAATGAGGAGGGTTAAAGATTACCCTTAAATAATGGCCTTTTAATCTTGGTTCGAAGACACCAAATGCATTTGCATCATAATTAGCCAACGACACAATAGCTAAAACTTGAGTTAGAGAAATGTACCCGAGTAACTAGTTAAAAGTGTTAAGACGATTGTCGCCGGAGTGTCCTTGAGCGTTTGGACGCTCTCTACCCGCGCCACCCGCGTACCCTTCTCATTGCGATCGTGCGTAAATCCGCCGCGATGCACCGCAATAATGTTCAAAGAATATGACTTTACTCAGAGGCGCGCGGGCAGATTTATGATAATCATGCCTAATCCTTTTGTGGATGTTTTGCGATTTGAATACTGTGATTAAGTACTACGGTGACATGTTTTAGGAATGCTACTAAATAAGATAAGTAATAACGATCTCGATTAGTAGATTTTTATGTAAAAAAATGAAAACCTAGATTTTGAATTTGAAGTACAGTGAGCGGCAAAATATTTATGAATTTACGAAATATGGTTAAAAATATTCCGCATATCAGAAAAAAATAAAAAAATACTGACTAGTACAGCAAAAAAATCTGAATACACATCAAAGCGGTGTTTTCATGTGAATTTGGATTTTTTTGCTGTGCAAGTGAGCTTAATAGATGGTTATTTTTTGTTGCGATTTTAAATATTAACCGTAAAAATTCACTTAATTACGATAAATTAACAAAACTAAGCCTGTTGCGAGTTGCGAATAGTAAAAATGCACATATAAGGAGCGGTATTTGTGACAAATAAGAGCTGTAAGCCCATTAAATTTAGATCTTTAAAATATAACACAGCGCAAACACTTCTTAGGGTTCTATAGCCAAAATGGTCAAAACGGAACCCTTAAAAGTTTTTTGAAACATGTCCGTCTGTCCGTCCGTATGTCACAGCCATTTTTATTATAAAACATATATTACTGAAATTTTATCTAGAGGTGTGTTTCATGTGCCGCTACTTAGTTTTCTGGCTAAATTGCTAAAAAAATCTTTTAGGTGAGGCACTCCATACATACATATGCCAAACTAAATGTCAAAAATATTTTTTTTGTAAATATGTACAACGATACGGCTATAAAAATATCTTATATATACACGGTGCTCGTGAGGATTGCGAGAGACTTTAACAGTGCATTCCTGATCATAATTCGAGACTAAAATGTCGTATAAACTTTCCTGGAATTCGCCTAGTTTCAGAGTTACTATCAATTAAATAAAAAAATATTTTTTATTGTGACTCAGTGCAAAACGCTTTTTTGATGGCGATTTCACCCTTTATGGGGTCTAGTCTAGACATTCTTATTGACAGATATGAAAGTGCCAAGGAATACTTTACGTAAACTATTTTTACGAAAAAAAATGTACTAACTTATTTTAATCGACAGTTTTACCAATAACATTTATGTTTTCATGTTCAAAATCATTAAAAAATCGAAAAAAAAACAAAAAAAAAATTTTTTTTTGGCGAAATTGACCTAAATTTATATAACATTTATTACTCCTTATGACCTCAGAAATTCGTGGTTAAAATCTCTCGCAATGCTCACGAGCACCGTGTGTATATATATATATATACATATATATATATAGAGTAATTTTTAAACTTTTTTATTAAGTCAATATTTTCAGAAATAATTGCTTCGAAAGTCTAAATATAAATCTAACTTTTAATCCGTAAGTCTAAAAAATATGAAAAAATACCAAGAAGGCTTAGTACTTAATTTTCTACGAAAATTATTTCACATATTATCGGTTCATCCGTTTTTGAGTTATCTCCAAGAAACTACTTTCTACGGAACCCTACATTATACATGGTCCGATACAAACTTGGCCGGTCTTTTAAAGATATTTGATAGGTAGTATTAACCCTTAGTAGTAATTTATTTATTCACTTGTGTTGATAATTAATATAAAATTTGTATTTATTTGCATTTCACCGACATAGTAGTTTTTTTTAGGGTAGTCAACGCGCATGTGAATCTTCTGGGGTTGCAGGCGTCCATAGGCTTTATAACTGCTTTCAATCAGGCTATGCTTGTTTGCCAGCGTCGTGGTATAAAAAAAGCTTTTTTCCTTTATTCTTACATACATTGAACTCTTAAATATCAGCAATTTTTTATTAGATTCTCAATCAGGCTTTTCTCAGTGATAGTTAGTAGACTGAAATTTGGTATGAGTAATTATGTGTTTTAATTACGCCTACAAAGTGGTAAAAAAATAAGTATCTGAAACTCATTGTTGGATAGGTCTTTCAAGAAGAATATGCCTTAAACAACTTTTAGATAAAACGAATACTTTCGTAAATAATAGCTTCGAAAGTTAAAATGCTCTTTGATTTTTGAACCGTGGGTCCAAAAAAATTGGAATAATTCCTGGAAATGAGGCCATTGAAATACTTATCATGTATTTTCAATAAAAATTATATGGAATAAAATCGGTTGAGCCGTTTTTGAGTTATGCCTATAGTAAAATAACGTGAGTGCCACAAAATATTTCTTTATAGACTACCTTTTGAATGGATGTATTGTAACAGGCCGGCAACTACGGATCCCTACACTGAGCATAGCCCGATTTTCTCTTGGCCGGTTTATCTCCAATCCTTTGCAGTTTACTTCGCAATTTCTAGATTTGAGAAATTAGTATAAAGTATATCGTTAAAGATTGTGTTTAATCTTAAAATAAAACGCATATTACATTCGTTTAGAACACGGTATTCTTAAATAAATATGTTTAAATAAATTCGGTTCTTTGGAGTTTTTTATTAAATTAATTATTAGTCTATTGTATTGCAGTACTAGCAGATTTCCGCAACTCGACGACTAATGCCTATTTTGCGTGATGCATGCGTCTACTAAAACATAATAATTTTAGTTTACTTACATGACCAAATTTGTTTTCAGAGCAATGTGAGATTCATGATTTTTGTTTTTTCTCCATTTTTATTTCATTTGTTTTTTACTTGTATTATAATCTAAATAAAATACACTTTTTATACAAACGTACATAAACATGCATACGAGTACATTATCTTAAAAGATAAAACGTCAATACATTATTGATTCCGGGAAGACACGTTATATCCGCACCGCATGAACCCTCTGTAGTTATTTAGTCTTTAGGCACAGTAAGTCCGATATTATTGCTCACGGGCCAAGCACAAGTATATGTAGTACAAAGCAAGCACGGAGCGACGAGCGACACAGCCTCCTCGTCTCAAAGCTAGCTCACGACTGCCAGCAACGCCGTTTTCGAGCTAATAACGCACGAAATGTGGAATTATGATCAAGTTGTTTAAGAAAATTTATCCAATTTAAATATCCTACGTTGAGTTTGTAGTGTTCTGTAGTACATATTTTTTAGTTCAACAATATTTTAAATCGAATGAGCCGTTC
This sequence comes from Pammene aurita, assembly GCA_947086415.1. Taxonomy (NCBI): domain Eukaryota; kingdom Metazoa; phylum Arthropoda; class Insecta; order Lepidoptera; family Tortricidae; genus Pammene; species Pammene aurita. The sequence goes on from OX352291.1 coordinate 26,723,741, forward strand.
AGTAGATATAAGCAAAAATAACCGTAAAACGACATTTCGTTACATTTACATAACGGAGAAACTATACGTTACACGAGTTATTCAAACGTTGACAATGTTGTACATGAAATGGTAAATAACATATATTTTTTTCAAAATTTTTGAATGGCCTGTTATTGAGATATATCCCTTAGAAAGTAACAGTTTTCGGCCACAATCAGCGCCTAGCGCCTTAAAACTCTGGCTGCATCGTATGGTTGCATCATCACTACACAGTATAAAACAAAGTCGCTTTCCGCTGTTTGTTCCTATGTATGCTTAGATCTTTAAAACTACGCAAGGGAGTATGATGTGTTTTTTTAAATAGATAGAGTAATTCTAGAGGAAGGTTTATATGTATAATACATCTAAATATATAAAAGAAGAAACTGACTGACTGACTGACTGACTGACTGAATGACATATCAACGCACAGCCCAAACCGCTGGTTCTAGAGATTCCAAATTTGGCACGTAGGTTCCTTATAAGCTCTAGGGGTGCACTAAGAAAGGATTTTTCAAAATTCACTCCCTAAGAGGGTAAAATGGGGGTCCAAAGTATGTATGGCGAAACAAGATTTGTTAGACTATTTTATTCGAAACTTCACAGGAGTATTCCTAACGATAAATGAGTAAACACTTGTTTCAGGTTTTTTGAAAATTCAACCCCTAAAAGGGGAAAATGTGGTACATACAAACATACCAGTCTAACTGAAAACCTCCTTTTTGAGTACTTATAGTACGCGGGCGAAGCCGCGGGAAAAAGCTAGTGCATAATATAGCAGAGAAACACAGATAATTTTAGGGGTTTCTAATGTGATGTCGTAAATAAACGCATTTTTTGCGCTTACATTGCAATCGCTGGCTGAACTCTACGAGATGGATCAAAATAATGTACTACAGTATTGTACACCTTAAAAAGGTCTACAAAAAAGTCCGCGGTGGTACATGTCTATCTCTTAGGCATAACCCACAATAACCATTTTTTATCCCTTGCGAAGCCGGGGCGGGTCGCTAGTAAGTAGTGAATAAAATAACCACGTAAATTATCCTTCAAGTTTCACTATGGACATCTTTCTGTACACGGAAACTCGGGCTAATGTGATATACCTATAAAACGGCTATTAGACATGGCAATTTGTAGGGCCTAACCTGTTGTGTAGGTACCCTGCCTCTCCCTCACCCTCCTTCAGCTCCCTACGGGCCCAACCTCCTATTACACCTCCCAACACAACAGGTTGGGCCCTACAAATTGCCATGTCTAATAGCCGTTTTAAGCCTTGCAGTTGTATAACGCTGTAGGTAATTATTGCAATATATTTTAGAAAATGGGTAGCTTTTAAGGTAGGTACAAACAACGCTACCAACGAGGTCATAGGTGTAATAATTGTATGACTAGTACTTAATTATTACTACTTACTAAACTAAATAATATAATTTTCTGTATGGATTTTTTCTCAATTTTGTTTAAAAAAACCGGCCAAGTGCGAGTCGGACTCGCGCACCGAGGGTTCCGTACAAACATTTACAACTTCAAGGTATTATAGACCTGAGTATTTTTATAGGTATGTATATCTTCTTTATTTACTACTATTACATTAACAAAATACATTACAATGATTGTATAAATCTAAGCTGGCCCGGGGCATCGTTATTATTATTACCTGAGTATTTGATATGAATTTCAATTTAATACCTCTACGCGTTTACGAGGAAAAAGGTAGTAAGTTTAAAATTAAAAAAATATTTTTGGTATGATTTTACTAAAAATGTCTACTTTTCGTAATTTTTCCTTTGTCTGTGCTATATGAAATTTGTTCGTGCCAAGTTTCAAGTTTCTGAGTTTACGGGAAGTACCCTTTAGGTTTTGAGTTTCTTGCGAGTACTCAGTTTCAAAATATGCGACTTAAATTGGTATTTCTTTTGATTGCGTTGACATAAAAGTTTGGTTTTGATACATCTGAAAGGTCCTACAGCCCTGAGTATTTGACATGAATATCAATTTAATACCTTTACGCGTTTACGAGGAAAAAAGGTAGTAAGTTTAAAATTTAAAAAAATATCTTCGTATGATTTTACTAAAAATGTCTAGTTTTTGTAATATAATTTTCCATTGTTTATGCTATATGACGTTGCTTCGTGCCAAATTTCTAGTTTCTGAGTTCACGGGAAGTACCCCGTAGGTTTTGCGAGTGCCGAAAAACTCTAAAATTTGCAGCATAAACGACTGTATCTTTTGATTGCGTTGGCTTTTAAGTTTTATTTTTCACAGCTCCAAGGGATAATAGACCTGAGTATTTGATATAAATTTCAGCTTGATACCTCCACGCGTTCCTGAGAAAAATGGTCTTGACAGATTGACAGACAGACAGACAGACAGACAGACAGACAGACAGACAGACAGACGGACGACAAAGTGATCCTATAAGGGTTCCGTTTTTTCCTTTAGAGGTACGGAACCCTAACAATGGTACTTTTTTTTAATTTGAATATCTAAAAAAGTCAAATCATACGGCACTCGCTGTCAGTTAACAATTTATTGTCATTCCCGCAGCGCAAACTGTTGACAAGGTGCTAAACGAAATTACTTTGTGTATTTATTCCAAAAAATTAAAACATTAAAATGGCAAGATGTCCCAGGTAGACATATCCGTTTTTTTCGAATATGTAATGCCATGCATATGTTGTGGTAAAAAGTAAGGTTTTACCGCCCATCCTGTATGAAATAATTGTAAATAGTGGATCGCAATAGTTCCTGTTTGAAGTGGATTAGAGTACCAACGAGCTCGTTAGTAACTAAACTACTAAACTTCATTTTAATCTGGCGACAGCTCGAATCCGGCTGCCATACAAACAGTCGGGATATAGTTGGGACTCAAATTTGAGTTCGAAACTATATCCCGAGTAGACCAGAAGAAGCTTAAGATGGATAAGAAAGAACCTACTGTAGATGAAGGGTACACGGAAAGAATATGTTGAGTTATAGCGCGCTTAAAGATTGGGACGATTCAATTAACCATACTATTTTCGTAACTAGATGGTTTTTATGAGTTAATAAGTGGATTTACCGCTGTAACAGAAGTTGTTACTAATAGTTCGTTGCAGGCTCTACATTCTGATACAAAAATCTCATTTTACAAAAAAAGTGACTAGACATGTTCTTTCCGTGTACCCTTCAGATCATCATCATCATCATATCAGCCGAAAGACGTCCACTGCTGGACATAGGCCTCCCCCAAAGAGTGCCACAATGGCCGGTCCTGCGCCACCCGCATCCAGCGGACTCCCGCGACCTTCACCAGGTCATCAGTCCACCTTGCGGGGGGTCTACCCACGCTGCGCCTTCCGGTTCGTGGTCGCCACTCGAGAACCTTTCCGCCCTAACGGCCATCGGTTCTACGAGCAATGTGCCCCGCCCACTGCCACTTTAGTTTAGCGATTCGGAGGGCTATATCGGTTACTTTGGTTCTGCTGCGGATGGCCTCATTTCTGATGCGATCACGCAGAGACACTCCAACCATAGCCCTCTCCATTGCCCTTTGGGTGACTTTGAGCTTTCTTATGAGGCCCATTGTAAGCGACCACGTTTCAGTACTATATGTCATCACTGGCAACACACACTGGTCAAAGACTTTCGTCTTGAGACACTACGGAATATTGGACAAAGAAATGTGCCGTAGCTTCCCGAACGCTGCCCAACCGAGTCAGATTCGTCGATTGACCTCTTTCTCGAAGTTGGATCTACCTAACTGGACAGTATGTCCTAAGTATATATAATCGTCCACAACTTCGATTGTAAAGTCTCCGATTGTAACGGGAGTTGGTGCTACATGGGTATTTGACATGATCTTCGTCTTATCCATGTTCATCTTTAGACCAACTCGCTCGGAGGCTTTACTGAGGTCATCGAGCATCGTACTCAAATCCTCCATGGTCTCAGCCAAGACTACTATATCGTCAGCAAACCGAAGGTGAGTGATGTACTCGCCGTTTATGTTGATGCCTAGCCTTCTTCAGTCCAGAGTCTTGAAAACATCTTCCAGTGCAGCGGTAAACAGTTTAGGAGAAATAACATCTCCTTGCCTGACTCCCCGCTGCAACGGAATAGGTTTCGAGTTCTGGTAATAGAGTCGGACTGACATAGTGGCGTTCTCGTACAAACACTTCAGCACTTCGATATAGCGATAGTCCACTTGGCACCTCTGGATTGTAGATTGTAGTACAGCCCAAGTTTCGATCGAGTCGACTCGAGGCTTTCTCGTAGTCCACGAACGCTAAGCAGAGGGGCAGGTTATACTCCTCAGTCTTCTGTATAACCTGACGGAGCGTATGGATGTGGTCTACGGTACTAAAGCCTCTTCGGAAACCGGCTTGTTCGGGAGGCTGGACGTCATCTAGCCTGCTTGCGAGACGGTTCGTAATGACTTGAAAATTGAAAACAGCTTATAGAATGGCTCAGAAGTGAAATGGGTCGGTAGTTCTTCAGTAACACGTTATCACCCTTTTTGAAGAACAATACCACCACACCTCTGTTCCATGCCTTAGGCGGTCTCCCTTCTAGTAAAACGGAGTCGAACAACTTCTGAAGGACCATAAGGACCGGTTTACCACCCGCCTTCAGAAGTTCGGCTGTGATTCCGTCTTCACCAGGTGCCTTATTGTTTTTGAGCTGTTTAAGAGCCATTCTAATCTCGTACAGGCTGATGTCCGGGATGTCTTCGGTATAGTGTCGGGTCAGTCTAGCTCTAGGGTCTTCCGCCAGATCAACTTCAGGTCTGCTATTTGATGTGTATAGCTGTCCATAAAAGTCCTCTATCTCCCGCAGAAGCTCGGGTCTGGATGAAACGATTCTACCATCCTCAGTTTTTAATTTGGCGAGCTGGCTCTGCCCAATAGACAAATCTCTTGCAATAACTTTAGAGCCCTTATTCTGCTCAATGGCCTCTTCAATACGATTTGTATTGAATTGGCGCAAATCACGGGTAAGGGACTTAGATATCCGTTTATTGAGCTGCCGGTATAATGACGCATCTGCTGAGGATTGCAGAACCATTTCTCTCCTTTCCTCGTTGAGTTTCTGAGTGGAGTCAGAGAGCCTTTTGGTTCTGTTGCTCCGCTAGGCCTTAGAAACTTAGACCCAGTACTATGGACAGCTTCCACAAACCCGTCGTTGAATTCGTCCACATCGCCGCCTAGACAATCGAAACGGTTTTGGAGTTCCAGCTGGAAGCTCTCAGGGTTTTGGATTTGAAGTGCTGCTGGACGGAGCGTAGACTTCATCAGTCGAGAGCGCTCTAGCTTAACACATATATTCAATGTGCCTTTCACCAGACGGTGATCACTTCCGGTTTTAAACGTATTGATCACAGAGACATCATTGAATATATGCTTCTTCGTCAACATGATGAAGTCAATCTCGTTTTTAGTTGCACCGTCGGGCCTCATCCAGGTCCACTTCCTGTGCTCACGTTTCTTGAAGAAAGAGTTCATCATGTAGAGTCCCTCCTTCTCCAAGAAGCCAGCCAGTAACTTTGGCCCCGGTGGTTCCGACTTCCAAATCCAAATTGCCCCACTCTCAGCTCTTCACCATCTCTCTTGCCCAGTTTCGCGTTGAAGTCCCCCATAACAACGGTGAAGTAGGTTTTGGAGCTATGCATGGCCTTCGATATATCCTCATACATAGCCTCCACCTCGTCATCGGAGTGTGCCGAAGTCGGCGCATACACTTGTATGACCTTCAACGAGTACCTCTTGGATACTCTGAGTATAAGGTACGCCACCCTAGTCGACACACTCTCGATCTTCACCACGTTGTTCACGAGGGACTTATGGACGATGAACCCGACACCTCCCTGGGACTGTTGGTCGCCCTCCCGGAAATAAAGCAAGTTGCCGGACTTTAGGATTATCGTTTCCTTCCCCTCTCTCCGGACTTCAGATAACCCTATGACATCCCAACGCAACTTGTTCAATCCTTCCTCCAGTTCCACTATCTTTTCGTCGGTCCGCAGTGTACGCGTGTTATATGTTGCCAGGGCCAGAAGTCGTCGGTGGTGGTAGCCGGATCTTTGCCGGAGATTCTTAGCACCCCTGACCTCGCTGATACCCTGGCCGCTACCGTAACCAGGGCACTGGGGGTCGCCGGACACTCGGGGCCGTGGTTTTTGTGTTCTTTCCATGGGGGGTGAATGCCGTGATCGCCACGCTTGGCATGCGGGTTGGCGATCGCAGTATCTCCACCGCACTTCGAGGATGCTGCTGCCCATCCCCCGGTGGTCTTGGCCGCAGTTTTAGGACATACTCCGGGTCCACCCTTCAGATACTGTAGATGTATTAAAATGATTCAGTGTGTTTAGCCGTCAACATCACCTGGAGTTATAGGCGTCCATAGGTTACGGTACTTGCTTACCATCCGGCGGGCCGTATGATTTTTTGTCACCGTCGTAGTAAAAAAAAAACCGGCCAAGTGCGTGTCGGACCACGCATAGGAGGGTTCCGTACCTTCAATGTAATAAAAACCAAACTAATACCAAAAGATCCTATCTGATGCCTATGGAAGAAGTTTTTTGGAGATAACTCAAAAATGGCTGAACCGATAATGTTCAAAATAACTTTCGTAGAAAGTATATGATAAGGCACATCGCCTTAATTTTTTTCATATTTTTTGGACTTACGGTTCAAAAGTTACCGGGGCGGCTACACGATTTTTCTGACTTTCGTAGCGATTATTTCAGAAAATATTTACTTAATCACAAAATTGTCAAAGAAACCTCAATGTTATTTTTATAGACCTATCGATTGATGTGTCACATGTTGATAGTTGGTTAAAAAACATTTTTTGAAATTTAGTTACATCTATGGAGCGCCCCCCTAAAAATTTTTTTTTTTTCAAATATAACTCCATAACTAAGTAGCGGCATTCAAAATACACCTTATGTGTAAAGTTTATTCAGATACGTCGTATAGTTTCCGAGTAAAATGGATGTGATATACGGACGGACAGACAGACAGACAGACATGACGAATCCATAAGGGTTCCGTTTTTTGCCATTTGGCTACGGAACCCTAAAAAAACAGAAATGCTTTTGAAGAATAATAAAATTCACGTTACGACACGTATTGGTAGTCGATTGGAATCAAATTGATTAGAGCCTGTCCGAAAAGAGCCCCCATATAAACCACGATATAATAGTAATAATAAGCGACGCCGCGGACCCCTATTCCAGGGGGCCTTTTCTATCTGGCCCTCGCCTCTGTGCTTGCCTTAACTGGCCGGCCAGAGTGGAGTCGTAAGAGCGGGACCTATGCTCCAGGTTGGAAGTGTAAAATGTCATAACGCCGGCGGCCTGCTGAACGGATTACCGGGATCTGGCTACCGCAAACTCACCTCTCGACAACCTCACAGCCACTCTCAAGTGTTGTTCTCTGTCGCACTGTGCGTGCGGCTATTGCGTGGCCCACTCAATGAGTTGGCGACCTGTCTTTTACAATTTTGAGACTGATTGTCACGGCAGGTGTCCGCTAGTCTCCTCCTATAGCCCGATATCCAGTCCATCCAACATTCAAATAGATAGCCTTAAGACCTTAGTTCCCATCGCAGCACAAAAGTGCTGCCCTGCAATAGTCTTTGCACCTGACAGGGACCATCTCCGGATGTATCATGTTGTGCGTTCGGAGATGGTATCTGCCATGTGTATCCCTCACTTTTACATTATATCGTTTTAAAGGGCCTATGCGCTCTTGGCTTCGGCTCCACGCATGCCTACCAAGGTCCGGGACTCTATGGTCCCGAGATATGGAAAAAACGTACAAATAATAATAATAAATATTCTTTATTGTGCACCACATGCGAAAAGAGGAATATATACAGCGATACAGTGATAAAAACTAGGTAACAACAGGCGGTCTTATCGCTAAAAAGCGATCTCTACCAGACAACCTTTGGATAGCAGGAAACTATGAACTCAAAACAATGAATGGGTAGTGCCGATATGATATACTAGCTGCACCCGCGGCTTCGCTCACGTGCGTTTGGGAGGTTTGTCATTTTAATTTACTAAATCCAGGCCATTACTGTAAAACTTACGCTTTTTACGATGTCAATGTCCATCAAATTGGTAACTGAATCAAAATTGATTCGTTCAGCCGTGTTAAGATAACCAACTAAAAGGCGAGTGTCAAGACCTGCGAATGTTAATGGCCGAGTTCCTGCAGCAGAATATACTTCGAAAAGAGGGACGAACGCCGTAGCGTGTGAGCGCAACGACCAAGCGGAAAGTACTTATCCGGCAGCAGAACAAATCTACTAAGGCCGACGGAAGCGAGAATTGTTTCAGCAGCAACATAATAGGGTCCGGACAAAACTCAATGGTCAAGTTCCTTGATCCACTATGTCTGGGAAAGCTAAAGGCCGAGTACTTCGTAGGACCCAGGCCCGGAGCGTAGCAGCGAAAATTGCTTCATCAGCAGCACCATGACAGGGACCGGACAAAACTCAGGGATCAAGTTTCTTAGCCAACCTGAGGGCCGAAAGACCGAGATTGAGTGGCAATTTATTCGTAAGCCAAAGGCCGAGTACCACGTATGGCCCAGGACCGGAACGTCGCAGCAGGGATTGGTTCAGCAGCAGCATGACAAGGACCGGAATAAACTCAACCGTCAAGTGTCTTAAAAAAGAAACTGAGAGTCGAAGGCCCGAGGGTGAGCGGCAATGTCTGTAAAGGCCAAAGGCCGAGTACCGCGTAGGGCCCAGGCTCGGAATGTAGCTGCGAGAATTGTTTCAGAAGCAGCATGACAGGGGCTGGACACAACTCAGTGATCAAGTGTCTTAGCGAATCCAAGGGCCGAAAGCCCGAGGGTGAGCGGCAGTCTATGCGAAGACCAAAGGCCGAGTACCTTATAGGGCCTAGGCTCGGAAAGTCGCAGTGAGAACTGTTTCAGCAACAGCATGATAGGGACCAGACAAAACTCAATAGCTAAATATCTCAAAAGTGAAGGCAAGAGAGCAGAGGCTAAGGGCCTGAGGGTGAGCGGCAATGTCTGCGAGAGTCAAAGGCCGCGTATCGCGTAGGACCCAAGCCCGGAGCGTCGCAGCGAAAATTGCTTCAGCAGCAGCAGCCAGACAGGGACCGATCAAAACTCAACGGCTAAGTAGCTTAAAAGTAACCCGAGGGCTAAGGGCAATGTCTATGAAAGTCAAAGGCCGAAAACCGCGTAGGGCCCAGGCCCAGAACGTCGTAGCGAGAATCGCTTCAGCAGCAACATGACAGGGACCAGACAAATCTCAAACGTCATGCAAACGTCTTACAAAATGGGTAAAATTACTTTTGTTGGATTTATGACTACCTTTTATGTGTATTCGGATTTTAAAGCGAGATAAAACATGTTGCATTGGTAAAATTTTTGCTCTCGGGTAAATCGGAATCGATCAATCTAACTACCTATTTTATTTGTTTATACGTATACGTAAAATTTTCAAAACGAAGTGATTTTTTTCTCCTTACGCATTTATTGTATGTATAGAAGATAGCATGATTATGGGTTGTTGGGTATTTATACGTATATTAACGGCCTCCTAGCCCAGTCGGTAGTGACCCTGCCTACGAAGCAGGAGGTCCCGGGTTCGAATCCTGGTCAGGGCATTTGTTTGTGTGTTTATCACAGATATTTGTTCCTGAGTTATGGATGTTTTCTATGTATTTAAGTATTTATCCATATTTATCTGTTATATATATCGTCGTCTAGTACCCATAACACAAGCCTTATTGAGTTTAATGTGGGCCTAGGTCGATTTGTGTACGATTGTCCCATAATATTTATTTATTATTTATTTATACAGCGCCATCTGTGATCACTTTTAGAACTATACATACGAATATTTTTTTAAATAAATTAGCGGAATAAATACTGCCCTAAATGTTGCTTCGGGATATAAACAGTTACTATACAAAATTTCATGAAATTCTGTTCAGTAGTTTTTGTGTAGTGCGCGGACAAATTCACAGACAGACAGACAAGAATTCTAAAAATCACTGAAATGTATTCAGTCAACGTTTCTAAGACCCCCTGAATTAGTTTTTCTCAAATATCTTCAATGTGCATTTTTTTTCTCCTTACGCGTTTATTATATGTATAGATTAGTAAGTACTTACTTTATTACTCACGATATTTCACTTTCCGGAGAAGCTCTACTTACCTTCTGTAGGAATTTCTAATTATAATTAGTCTGTCTCTTACTGTTCAAACATTTATTAATACTTAATTAAAATTCAGTCTCAGTGACAGAAATGGCGTTCAAACTACGAAATCTCAACTTGATATTGATATTGTTATTGTTATAAAATTGAGATAATATTCGCGCTAATTTTGAATATGAATTTTTGAGGTATTCCAGATTGTCAAAAGATTGGGGTTTTTTTATTGGGAAGTGTCAGATCGACTTGGAGATTTGAAGAAAAAAAGCAGGAATTATCCTTTTGAGTCCTTTTTTTTGTTCCCTGAAAGTGTTCACCACAGTTGTTTAATTCCCTAGAAGAGGGTGGCCGCCGATATAGGTTTTCCAATACCCAGTGCTCCCCTTTGGCCGTGTCTGAGGGTGCGGGTCCGCCTAAATCAAAGGGGGCGCCTGCCCACGAACTTTATTTAAATTCAGTTTGACTTTTGACCATTTCCTGACTTTCAAGAATATCATTTTATTTTCATTTTTTTTAAACGTTATAAATCCGATTCCCTTTTTGTAACCAGTGTTTTTGTGCCATAATAGTTTTTTTTTTGTTGATTTGCCAACCTTGGTTGAATATCTCAGATCCGCATTTTCCACCATTCTTAAAATTCTAAAATAGCTTCATCTGACGGGCGTTATAAATAATCGGTTTTAAATTTAGGTTTCCTTCATCCAGTGCATCAGCCATCATCGTTCATATCACTCGCATCTCATCAATTCATTTATCTTTATAGCTAAATTTTCAACCAGTTCTGTTCTTGACTGTACCTACTCCTTTTTTTTATTTTATGCGGAAGGCAGACATCCACCATTGTTTGCATATAAATATTCTGTTTAAATTGTGCTTCTATATTTTTTGTGTGAAGAAAATTATAATCAATTTATACACCGTGTAAAATTTATGACCGAATTATTAATAATATTTTTTTGGTATGAAGTAAAAATTATACGTGTTCTGCAAAAGTGATTGTTTTACTGCACTTATTGATTATAATGAGCCCGAATGGCAGTTGTGGCGAGCGGTTTGGGAGTGACGACCCCACTGAACCGAGCTGTTGCAGGGTGTCGGTCAGGGTCTTCGTCTCCGGCATGTCTTCGAGACGGTCTGAGTAAAACCCCAAGGAGACCCATAGGACTTTCGGCTCTTGATTGCTTGAATTGGCCGCCCAAGGTTCACGGGAAAACCTCCTGAATGTAACGAATACTTTTCTGAAAACCGCATCATAATCGTTTCAGCCAAACGCGAGATAATCGCGAACAAACATACAGACATACGGGTCACACTGAGAACCTCCTTTTTTTGGAAGTCGGTTAAAAATAGGATTTGTAAGATATGCCGGTATCTAGCCACCTCAGTCTAAGGCAACTTTGATTGGTCCGCGGCCAAGCGGTTGCATGTCCAATTTGTTCGACCATCTCTCGTCTAACTACCGAGGTGTTTAGTTTAGATACGAGGATTTCTCCATTACTTAGTAACAGTTGTGTATAAATATGAAACTGTCAACGTAATTTTTAGAACTTTAATCCCTTAATATTTTTTTTTACACCACCTGCTCGACAATGCCAAATTATATATCATGCAAACCTCACCGAAAGCAAATCATTATAGCCCTTGGCTTTAGCCGGGTTATAATGTTGTACTAAATCTCATTATAACCCGCTGGTTAATAATGTGATTTCACTTCCCATAGTTCTTACTGTTATGTGCTTAAAGTCTAATTTGGTAAAGTCCGCAGGGTGCACAGCCCCGCGACGCCAGCCGGGGCCCGCGCCGCCGCGTCGAACTGATTTGAAAATCGAATTTATTCGGAAAATCGTGCTGGCCACCTTTTTTAAATACCTAAAACAAATGCCGCGAGTGTCATAAGACGCTGCAGTATACGGAGTAAAACTGCAGGTTCTATAAAAATTGAAGATAAAATTTGAATAAAATGGACTAATGTATCAAGAATAAATTTTTAGGGTTCCGTAGCCAAATGGCAAAAAACGGAACCCTTATGGATTCGTCATGTCTGTCTGTATGTCTGTCCATCCGTATGTCACAGCCATTTTACTCGGAAACTATACGACGTATCTGAATAAAATTTACACATAAGGTGTATTTTGTATGCCGCTACTTAGTTATGTAGATTTGAAAAAAAAAAATTAGGGGGGGGGGGGGGGGGGCGCTCCATACATGTAACTATTTTTTTTTACCAAATATCAACATGTGACACATCAATGATAGGTCTTTAAAAATAACATTGAGGTTTCTTTGACCATTTTGTGATTAAGTGAATATTTTCTGAAATAATCGCTTCGAAAGTCAGAAAAATTGTGCCCCCCCCCTGTAACTTTTGAACCGTAACTCCAAAAATATGAAAAAAATTGAGGAGATGCGTCTTATCATATACTTTCTACGCAAATTGTTTTGAACATTATCGGTTTAGCTATTTTTGAGTTATCTCCAAAAAACCATAGGCACCAGATACGACCTTTTGGTATTAGTTTGGTTCCATTGAAGGTACGGAACCCTCCTATGTGTGGTCCGACACGCACTTGGCCGGTTTTTACTTTTGATTTACTTTAATAAAAATCCGTTTCTAGTAGCCTTAGCTATTTTATTGTCTCGCAAGAGGTGAGAAAAGTAGAGTATACTCCTCGGGGATAAAGCTGTTTTTGTCACGGGCGCGCTTGAACCCCTCACTGCACTCAGGACTCAGTCTTAATTCCCTCGCTTCGCTCGGGAATTAACTCATAAACCCCTCGCTACGCTCGGGATTAAAATCTGGAGTCCTTCGTTACGTTCAGGATTCAATATTGCGCCCGTGACATAAAACAGTGCTTTATCCCCTTGGTGTACAATCTACTATTACATGTGTGAGTCTAGTCAGATGGGTAATTTATTCGTTTCGTTTGTCAATTACAGTACCTATACAGAATTAAATGTAGACTTGATTACATGAAAATTTTAGACCAGATAAAAACGGATAAATTTTTAGTGTTCATATGTATTACTAGCTGTACCCGCGGCTTCGCCCGCGTAGGTATGTGGGAGGTTTTGTCATTTTCTTTTACAATCCAGGCCATTAGGGTAGAATTTATGCGTTCTACATATAAATATCTATCTAAATTTATTAGTTCATCCGTGATAAAGATGCTGAACTGACTAAAAGGCGTGCGTCGAGACCTGCGAATGCTAATGGCCGAGTTCTTGCAGGATAATATGCTTCGAACAGAGGGTCCAACGCTGAAGGTACTGGCGCGAGGTAGCGTGTGAGCGCAACATCGCAGCGAAAACTGTTTTTGCAGCAGCAGGCCAAAATCTAATAAGGCCAAATCCGGCAGCAAGAATTGTTTCAGCTGGAGAATGAAAGGGTCCCCACAAATCTCAATGGTCAAGTTTTTTGGTGAACCCGAACGCCGAAGCCGTAACACGGTGAACGGCAATATCGCGAAAGCCATAGGGCGAGTACCGCGCAGGATCCAGGCCCGGAGGATCGCAGCGAGAATAGCTTCAGCAGAAACAGCATGTCAGGGATGGGACATACTTCAATGACGAAGTGTTTTAGCGAATTCAAGGGCTGTGGACACGTGGGTGAGCGGAAATATATGTGAAAGTCAAAGACCGAGTACCGCGTTAGGTTCAGGCTCGGAACATCGCAGCGAGAACTTCTTCAACATCACCATGACAGACCCCGAACATAACCGAAAGGTGAATTTAAGTGTCTTAGCGAACCCGAGGGCCGTCGCTCGACGGTGAACGGCAACGTCTGAGAAAGTCAAAGGCCGTGTACCGTGTAGGGCCCAGGTCAGCAGCAGTACCATGACAGGGACCGGACATATCTCAATGGTGAAGTGTCTTAAGGCCCGAGGATGGGTGGCAATATCTGAGAAAGCCATAGGCTGAGTACCGCGTAGGCCCAAGCCCGGAGCGTCGCAGCGAAAATGTCTCCAGCAGCAGCAACATGATATAATCCGGACAAAACTTAATGGCGAAGAATCTTAGCTAATCTGAGGGCTGGAGGCCCGAAGGTGAACGGCAATGTCTGCGAAAGCCATAGGCCGAGTACCGCTTAGGCCCAGGCCCGGAGAGTCACAGCGAGAATTGCTTCAGCAGCAGCAGCAGCATGACAGGGACCGGACATATCTCAATGGTTAAGTGTCATAAGGCCCGAGGGTGAGCGGTAATGTCTGCGAAAGCCATAGGCCGAGTACCGAGTAGGCCTAAGCCCGGAGCGTCGTAGCGAGAATTTATTCAGCAGCAGCAGGCAGCATGACAGAATCCAGACAAAACTCAATGGCGAAGAGTCTTAGCAAATCTGAGGGCCGGAGGCCCGATGGTGAGCGGCAATGTCTGCGAAAGCCATAGGCCGAGTACCGCGTAGGCCCAGGTCCGGAGCATCGCAGCGAGAATTTCTTCAGCAGCAGCGAGACAGCTAGTAGCTAGTAATTGCTAGATTCATGACTACTCTTTTTATTACAATCAGCTGTTAAAGCGAGATAAAACATATTGATCTCAAAAACGGTAAAAATTTTGCTGTCGGGTAAATCGAAATGGATAAATCTTAACTACCCGTTTTATTTGTTTTGACGTATATTGTAAGTAGGTTTCAGTATCTTCTGTAGCTTCAGTAACTTTAAAGTACCTCCAGGTATAAATGGATCACAATATATGTCCGGGTACTTACAATTTCCAAAATAAAGTAACACGTTTTAAAAATATTTAACCCGCAATCCTTAAATTGGGAAAGCATTTAAAAATCCATGGTTTAAAGCTTGGCGGAACGCAACAGACCGAATCGCTTAATTTAATCTAAACAATAAATAATGTTTGTATACAGTATACAGAGTACCTATACAGCGCCATCTGTGACCACTTTTGAGAACTATTTTTTTATGAAAATTATGTTTTTAATAAGCAGAATAAAAACTACCCTGTATGTTGCTCCGGGGTATAAACTGTTACTATACAAAACTTCGTAAAATTCTGTGCATTAGTTTTTACGTAGTGCGTGGACAAATTCACAGACAGACAGACAAGAATTCCAAAAATCACTGAAATTTATTCAGTCAACGTTTCTAAGACCCCCCGAATAAGTTTTTCTAGAATATCTTCAAAGTACATTTTTTTCTCCTTACGCGTTTATTATATGTATAGATTACGCGTTTATTATATGTATAGATGATGAAAAACTGTAAAAATCAAGAATAGGAAATCGTGGCAAAGGTTTTAAATTAAACGATATTTAAAAGTATTAATAGATGCGTTCAAAGGTGTGCTGTGAGCAAATTCAATGTGTTGTTGAATCATGTTAGTTGTACATTTAGGTAGGTATATTATAGATAATTTTATTTAAGGTACAAAATAGGTACATGAGAAATTTGAATAAACTATGTAAATAACCTAAAATTAACTTACTAAAAACTAATAATCTATCTCTAAAATGGGCCCCTGTGGCATCGTATCATGCCGAGGACGCTGGCAGCATTTCCTCGCTGAATTGCAATACTTATGCGTTGAGCGAGGAAGCTGCCAGCTCGTTTGTCCCCTATGACTTCGACCAGCCGTTTAGCTACCTGGCGGTAAAGCTTTTGAGCTATGGGACCCCACGGACCGAGAGTCTCTTAATATTTTTTCTATGAGATCAGCAGAGCTGTGAACCGATGAAAGAAAAGCCCAAACTTCAAGTGTTGCACTGTCGCAGACTTGAAATTTTGCGTAATCCGATCCCGCCATACTGGACAGGAATTTAAAGCTAACTTAAAAATACTGAAAAATCCTGGCTCCAAGCAGGGATGCTTGGAGCCAGGATTTTTCAGTGAGCTTTAAATTTAGAATATGTTCCAAGTTTGTTTGAATTAAAGAATCGAGAGGTAGTAGTAAATTTTCATGGTTCCAGAAAGGGCTACACCAGAGCATGTAGGTTAATTTTGGGACGAAAATGCAGATTTTGATAATAAAGAGGGCCTGATTTCTAACAGACGATCGACACAATTTTGTAATTTCGTGATGGTACTGTTTATGTAAGTAGGAAATAAAGTAGGAAAATCGGTGGTCTAAGGAATAAGTGAACCAGTTCTTTTCAATTTTCATATATATTTTTTAAGCAAGATAAACACGTAGTAATAAACTTGACTTTGTGCTTTAATCAAATAATATAAAACATATAATGAGGCAAGAAAAAATACAATAAAAAATCAAGGGACAATTTTGCACGAATCGACGACCTCACTAAACGAGCTCTGTAAGAATGGAGTTTTCGGGTAGGTACTAAATAATTATATGGACCAAAACTATTTTTGTACAATAACTAGACTTATTATAAAATACAATTATTGTGTGTTATTTAATTATTAGAGATTTCGTATTCATGTCGTTACCAGATTCTAAATTAATCGCTGAATCTAAATTTCAAAGCTGATGAAAATTAAGCATGAATAGCGTAGTCAGGATAAATAGTGGAATCTCTTAGAAACACATCCGCGGGGCGGCGGCACGCGCCTCATGTGCGCTCTGTGGCTTCCCTAAAAAATAGTGCAATACAAGTACATGTGGTTACAGTTTTGAAGTCCATCTAGTTACAGTTTTCTGAGGCAAGAGAATCAAATGAGGGTTTCTTTGATCGATTTTTTCACCAGGTGGCAACACCGTGGCGAGCGGTCTTTTTGACAGCAGCTATCAAAATACACCAATAAAAAAAATATTAAACATAATCGGTGGATTATGATAGTGAGACCTCTCGCCAGCGTGCACGGTGCTGCCACATGAAAAAAAAACATTATTTTAATCTTTTGGTTGCTAGTAAAGATATTCGTATAACAGAAGTATCTTTAAATAAATTAAATTACTTTGTTGACAATTAACAATTATTCTTTAAGTAATTACTTAGTAGGGATATGCAATTATTGAATTGTTACAATTCCTATGTGTAGCTAGGAATAACATTTAACGTTTCGCCCTTTCTTAATAAAATAATGAAACGTAGAGTAGGTAAACCTTAAACTTTTTAACTTATATAATTATACTACCGAGAAATATGGTAGTACACTGCTAGCATTCTGGGCACCCTTCTGGCTAGCACTGATTTGGATCCACCTTTTTATTTGTAAGTTTTTATTTTATAGGTTTTTAGTTTAGTATTCGTTTATTTTTATGATTTGTGGGCTGTAATTATTTCTTAGGCTTAGGTAATTTTTGTTTTTCATAATTAATGTATTTGTCTACAAGAAACAGATATGTAATATAATAAAGAAAATTCATAATCCATACTAATATTATAAATGAGAAAGTGTATATGTGTGTTTGTTTGTTTGTCCGTCTTTCACGGCAAAACGGGGCGACGAATTGACGTGATTTTTTAAGTGGAGATAGTTGAAGGGATGGAGAGTGACATAGGCTACTTTTTGTCTCTTTCTAACCCCCCACTTCCCTAAAATGGGGGGTGGAAGTTTGTATGGTTTGTTACCCCGAATTTAACGCGAGCGAAGCCGCGGGCATAAGCTAGTTAAACCATACATACCGTTCACTGCTTGAATTTAGTTGCAAAGTAGGTAGAAACATAGGTATCTCAATATATGCGCACTAAGTTCAAGTGAACGTACATGCGACGCGTGCTGCGCAGTGACAACAGCCCACTTGCGCGCATCCTACTCGCGACCTTGCCGACCGACATTGCCCCAAGTTTTCACTTCCTCTTGGAGAAAAAAATAGTTTAAACACGACGTAGATTTTGATACGGATGTCGGCCGCTTTGAGGTTAGAGTAAATCAGTTATTCGGTATGTGATACAACTCGGTTACTGTCAGATAAGTTTATCTGGTGCTTTTATTTCAACTGGACACTTGATCACGTCGATTCAGTAGTTGTCGTTTAAGTCATGTGGACTGATTCTGAGTGTGTAGCTTGCACTCGTGTGAACGGGCATATTATCTTCGCATATGGCGCATAAATATATCTAATCTTTATTACGATAATATTTGCGTTTAAGATCTAAATCCAGGAAAGCTTTAATTTAAGTAATCAAATAATGTTTCATGATGTTGTGAAGATGCGGTAAGTTAAGTTAAAAGTAGATACCTACGAGTAATAGATATATTTTGTTAAAAAGTACATACGAGGCACCGAAAGCCGTAGTAAACTTTAAAACACGTTTAGACACGACCAAACTTCAATAGAACTCTAATGCACTAACTACGCAATACTGCATGCGCCTAAACGTCTTAATCAGAGATATAAGAATTTGCTTGAAAATTATTCCCATGCAACTTACAATATCTCATTTATTTATCAAAAATGTAAAATTATAAAAAACAGAATGGCCAACAACAAGGAAACGTTGCTAGTACAGGGTTGAGGTAGACGGGTTGGGTAGGGCCGCACCGTCATTGAAACCGAAGAAATGTTGGATGGATTTGAGTCTGTGCCGTGTCCCACGGATACACATGCTGGTGACTCGGATTATCGAAATCATAATTTTGTATCTTAGCCAGCCCATTACTAAACTAAGCGATCTGTTCCACCGGTCAGCGATGGCTTCACCGAGATGTTTGATGAAGGTGGACATTTGCGGAGCGAAGATTCCATCGACGGATGTGATGAGGGGAGTGAATGTTGCGTGACGTTTTTCACAGGCGTTCGTGTATTTTCTTTCTTTCTCTTCTTCGGTGGAAATTAGGATGGATGCTACCGGACGTGAGATACAAGAGGGAGCGTCGGTGTCTACGACACGGATATCAAATAACGCCTCCCTCTGTGCATCTCAGACGCCGAGACAGCAGAGATACCCGCGAAGTCCACCGTCGCCTTCGGTGATGATGGGTTCTTTGACCACGTTCCCCCAAGCGTGCTGGCATGGTTCACAAAATAGATCTTTAATTTCGTTGTGGCGTCGTGTTATTAAACCACCCGTTTTGCAGCAGAGGGCGTGATCGATGTTGAAGTCATCATTGCCGGAGCCATCACATGATTTGGGCATAGAGACAGGTGTTCTGTGGTATCGCAATGCCAGTGCGTCTCTCAATTCTAGTGGTGATAAGTCAAAATGGTCTTTCCTTGTCGGTATGACTGAGAGCCAAATGGAGGATTTTGTTTTAGTATTCGTGAAAATTGAGGGCTCGATTGTTCGTTTTTAGGGTTCCATACCTCGAAAGGAAAAAACGGAACCCTTATAGGATCACTTTGTCGTCCGTCCGTCTGTCTGTCAAGACCCTTTTTCTCAGGAACGCGTGGAGGTATCAAGCTGAAATTTATACCAAATACTCAAGTTTACTGTCCCTTGAAGCTGTGAAAAAATCAAACTTCTAAGCCAACGCAATAAAAAGATACAGCCATTAATGCCGCAAATTTTCGAAACTCGCAAGGGAATCAAAACGTACAGGGCACTTCCCGTGAACTCAGAATCTTGAAATTTGGTATGAAGCAACGTCTTATAGCACACATGAAGGAAAAAATTTAGTTACATCATATAATAAAAATATTTTTAATAATTTTTAAGTTACTACACCTACCGAACCCTCGGTGCGCGAGTCGGACTCGCACTTGGCCGGTTTTTTTTCGTGGGAGAAAGTGTATCCAGAATAGATTCGATTAGAACATATAGTCTTGAGAATCCTTCTTTCTCCAACGTTCCTTTCTTGCTTTTCTGAGGGATGTGTGATGTTGAGTGAGGTCGAGACATTTATTTTTAATATTGCAACTTCAATACAACTTCAATATTGGTTGATTATTTGTTGTGTATTGAAGTTATGTTTGAGATAGATTGTAATTTTTATGTATTGTTTTTGTATTTTAAAATTAGAATACGTTTTTTGACAAAGTTGCGTTCGGCGCTCGAGGTTACAAACTTGGATTATTCATTGGGCCAACATCATAAACAAGACTGCAAAAAATCAGAACTACCGGATTGGACGCATAGTACCCCGTACTTTTAGGCGATAAGGTTCCTGGATTACTAGGCTTTGTAAGTAGTTTGTCTATATTAGCCGCCATAATCAATTACCAACAAAATTAAATTTGTTTCCTATAAAATTGCAAATGCAATAATATAACAATTTAAATAGTAGAGCTTTTTAGAATTTAGTTTTTTTCTATAAAACACCTAAGTGGGTAATTACTATTGCTGTTGCTTCTATATTTCTGTATGGCTCTAGCACGAATCCAGAATCTCGAGGCCAGAATTATACCGCTATCCGCTATTTCTGTTTACAAACAACGTTCAGCTTCAACTATTCAAATTGCTTGTGTTTAATCGCAATTAACAGTCGGTCTTGGATGCCTGATATTGCGAATGCGGCTTATACAGGAGGCCGTATAATAGGTCCGAAGGGGAAACTCACGCTTTCTTGAATAATATTTTGTTTTATATTCATTCACAGATCCCGGCTTCTATGGTCTTTTTGTGTCTTCTGAAAGGCAGTGATTACAGAATAGATAGTAGAGCCTACCTGCTTCGTGATGTCTCCTGGCTCATTACAATACCTACTACTTTCTAAAACTTGCTCTTTATGTAATAAAAAGAGTGATTATTTATGTTTAATAGTTTGACTGTAAATTCCGGATGTCCCTCCTCTCTATGTATGGAATAATTGCATTATAAATATATTTTATTTTATTTTATTTGGGGCATCAACAGCAATACAACAAATGATACAAAACTTAAATAACAGGGAAAAAGCCAATAATAGATGACCACAAAAATATAACTATCACCATGATCAAAGAGATTGAACTTTTCAAACAAAATATATAATTAGCTTATCTGTACCGGAGTGCACTTTCATGTGTATTAGAGTGTGTGTGTGTGTGTGTGTGTGTGTGTGTGTGTGTGTGTGTGTGTGTGTGTGTGTGTGTGTGTGTGTGTGTGTGTGTGTGTGTGAAAGTAGATGTACTTGTAAAATAGTAGTTTATGTAACTGTTACGTTAATAAGTGTCCTTAAAACATGAGTGTGGTTTTATGAAATGAGCCGCAGGCGAATTTCATAATAAGATCACACGAGTGTTTTAAGGCCTAATTACGTACAGTTGCATACACTGCTTTATCTACACTCATATTATATAAATTAAATTAAGTGTTCGGAAACCATAGAATGACGGCCATTGTACCGTCATGGCCAACTCGATTGTGCCGGCGCTCGCGCGGGACCAATCGAGTTGGCCATGGCGGTAACATTATGTTATCAAATTCGATGTTCCGAATTTGAAACTCATTGCTTAACAATATTTGAGCATGCAAAGTTAAAATTACGTTACTGCCGCAGATAAGAAACTTATCATAGTTAAATCGTTTGTTGTAATGCTTGTCATTGTCTACGGTTTTTGAACGCATTTTAGAGTACTTACAGTATGAGTGTAGATAAAGAAAATAATGTGTTTATATGCTTGTTTGTCGCTCTGTCTTAATTTCGATAATAGAATCCGTAAGAGTTTATTTTCTGCAGTTAAACAAATCAATACAATTGAATTGCTTGTTATAAAGATTTAAATAAAACACAGTAGATTGCCGAGTTTTGAGCATAATTAGTATTAACTCTAGGTAGGCTAAAAAGGCAGCGCTCAGAGTTACGCGTTCTAATTGATGGGACTGAGAATTTAATCTCCGATAAAAGTGAAGAACTATCAATACATCCTAAAATTATACCACACGGCACAGAAATGTCAAGTAAAAGACGTCTACCTTCGAGAGTCAACAAGCCGTAACGAATACACCTAGACTCATAGTCATAACTAGTGTACCAAAACTTAGTATGAAAATTGAGATGACGCAAGAAGGAATGTTGAATTTTTTCTATTTTAGCTTTATAAATTATATATTGAGGAGACCAAATACATGCTGGCATACTCAAGGACGCTTCGTACAAAGGCATAGTATACAGATTTTATGCATGCAGCGTCCCTTAATTCCCCACAGACGTGAAACACAAATCCAAGGTTTCTATAAGCACGGCTTACAATGTTGTCAACATGTTGGTCATATATTAACGAACTCTAAACCTCTGAGCTAGAAGTTTTATGTTACAGTGCGCCTAATGTCTTACACTTAGAGTCCAATGTTTTGCGGGCTTTAAAAACAAACGTTATCGGGAACATCTATATACGATATCTAGATAGCTACTTGGAAAATAATAAATTTTATTTTAGATATAAGCATGTAAGTAATTATGTCTCTTAAAATTGGGACGAGTTCAATATTTAGGTAGGTACGCATCATATGCTATAGAAACGCTTGAATAGGGTCCATAATATATGAATAAGAAGAGGGGCTGTTTCTATGTTGAATAGAAGGGTGACGAAGGGTTGGCTTGGAGAATAATAGATCACGGGAACTAAAATAGTCACAATTAAGTGTAGTATAAATAGAATTGTAGGATAGTAGTCGCAACACATTTGTTAATTGTACTATATACATAAAACTATAAATACCTCATGTTATTATTACCTATCCCATTATTTTATGGTTAATAGTAACATTTAATCGTGTTAGCAAAGTTTGCAAATTGGAAACAATGGTCATTGTAATATTACATAAACCAATTTGAACTTTTGCTTGCGCTCTTCCAAGAAAAAGTTCCGTTGACTACCTTCCGAATTGAATTTTTATTATAATCACCATGTTATCCGAATCCAGTAAGAACTGAAAAACCATAAAAAACGTACAAAGTAGTGCAAAAATGTGTTAAAACTCCCTCCATCTTCGTCATTAATTAGACTTACCAACCTAAATACATACACACTTTATAATCTCGCAAGCCTGGTAAAACCATCTTCCAGTAACTAAATCTCAAAATTGTGCTTTTTTCTTACAAAATAGTTAGTGGGATCATAAATACAAACTGGAAAAAATACTTTGGTATAAGCTTTAGTCTTATTTGGTTCAATAAGACCAACCAGGGGGACGATTTTTGGCATTCGAGCGCTCGAATTCAAGGAAATTAAACTCGAAAATAATCGCACACAAACGTATGTCGCCATTATTTTCCCATAAAATAAATTGTTTAATTAATCATGTTTTTTATTTAATTCCTATCGCTATTATTTTAAAACCACCATTTTCTTGGTTTTAGACAGAGTTTTAAATGTCAGATTCGAGCGCTCGAATGTCAAAAATCGCCCCTCAGTACTTGTTACTATTATGTTATGTCAGCGATACTTAACATTGATAGAATAATATTTAGCCGCATCACAACTTGTCTTAACGACTTCGTTTATGACAGGTCAATAGGCTTTATTTTTTTGTAGTTAAAATTTGTTTACTCAAGCCTTTTCCCACGTTCTTGGCTAGAGGACGAGTTTCACCGGACATATTGTTTATCTAAATTTCTTTTCCTTGACAGTACAAATATGACTAGGTATTCATCGGAAGAGTTATTTGCGAAATCTTGTCGCAAATTTTATTATAAGTAGAAATAGTTGTAATCTACTAAGTTTTTTCGAACGATATTATGATTTAAACTATACAGATCGAAAAAAACTGAGTGTACCATTACTGGTACCATAACATTGATGGCATGTATAGTCGAGTGGAGAGTCGAGTGGAGGTGGAAGTCGTAAGAAATTTCAATATAATCAGGTAACAAAGAAAGCCTGCTACATTACATACGCTGCACTATGGGCTGAAAATCCGTTTTCATAGAAACGAATTTCTTTATTTGTACCTTTTTTTCTTGAAATAGCTTTAGGTAGGTATTAATATGTCCCAGAATGAGTCTGAGGTAATTTGGTTGGATAAATAATTATTTATTTGTTTCATAAATTATGTATGGAGCGAATGAGAAAAAACAAATACTTCAAAAATAAAAGTTAAACCGTTATATTCTCGCAGACGGTTATATTACCAATTAGTATTAATTTTTTGACATACTCAATTGTTTTGTACCAGGTGCACTTTTATTGACACTTATAAAACTTAGGAGCAGTGAGCTTTTTTAAATGGATGTGTGGAGCGTATCTGAAAAAATGTTTTTTTTTTTACTTTTTAGATTTTTTTTGGTTTGCTTTTTATTTTTTTAGAAAATACGATAGTATTTTAAATATTTAGCCGGTTTTTAATATTTAAGGGTAACCGTTATATCCTCACAGACAGTTATAATTAGGCTTAGGACTTTTCGTAGCATACCGTGGCTCTAAAATCCTTGGAGCCGCCATATGTGAAATTTTCGAAGTCAAAGTCAAAGTCAAAAAGTATGATGTCATATTAAATATAATGATTTATACATACTGTCACATCGTTACTGAGTTCATATTAATCGAACGTAATTAATTTTATCATAAACCTATATAATAATACTAATTACTGATCACATGTGATGCTACAATATTATTTATCTAGTTATACATCCTCTTTAATGCCCGTGTTTAGTCAGTAGTGCAAATTCATTCGCAATTTAAAATTTAAAAAATATTGACATAATTAATTGACACTTTTGATAAGAGACCTTCAAATTAGTTATTGATTTTATTTAATAGTAGTTTATGTAACTGTTACGTAATAAGGGTCCTTAAAACATGAGTGTGGTTTTATGAAATGAGCCGCAGGCGAATTTCATAATAAGATCACACGAGTGTTTAAGGCCTAATTACGTACAGTTGCATACATTGCTTTATCTACACTCATATTATTTATTATAAATGCCGTATTCGGAAATCATAGAATGGCCGCCATTGCACCGCCGCGGCCATCTCGATTGTGTCGGCGTGGCCAACTCGATTGTGTCGGGGCTCGCGCGGGACCAATCGAGTTGGCCATGGCGGTAACATTATGTTATCAAATTCGATGTTCCAAATTTGAAACTCATTGCTTAACAATATTTGAGCATGCAAAGTTAAAATTACGTTACTGCCGCAGATAAGAAACTTATCATAGTTAAATCGTTTGTTGTAATGCTTGTCATTGTCTACGGTTTTTGAACGCATTTTAGAGTACTTACAGTATGAGTGTAGATAAAATGAATAATATTACAACTTCCGAGATTAAATACTGGATAGAGCCATATAAGGAATTAAAATATAATGAAGAAAAATATAGTGTTCATTGTTCCTTATGCGACAAATTCCTTATTTTACAGTGACAAAAAAATGTTTGTTGTGAACCATAGCAATAGGATATTTCATCAAAATAACAGTGATGAGAATAGTATAATCCTAAGTTAATAAAACCTTACGAAGAACTAACGGTAAGCGAAGATAAATCACACAAATATTGTTCGGCGTGTGATACTAATTTGAAATTAAAAAAGTTTAACGTAGAGAAGCACGTGAAAAGCCAAAGTCACCAAAAAAAATGGCAGTAGAAACGATTTTTATCTAGACCTATGCTTGTTTTTCATCAACTGCAATATTGCTTGGAACAAAGTAAACCATCCAGAGTTTAGAAAGTTTTTAACAAATACATTTGCTGTAATTGTGGTACAGTCAAGTGTAAAAATATGGGTGTACTCATCTTACTCAAAAATATGTCCCATAGTATCTTATTCCGTTGTAATAAGTGCCTAGTACCATATTTATGAGACGATTTTTTCGATACGTATTTTTGCACTTGACTATACTAGAAGATTGCCTGAACAAAGCATCCTAAGAAAGGTGTATTTGCAAAAGGTATATAAAAGCACTATTACGAAGATACGGAGTTTTTTGTTTAGATAGTATTTTATGGCTCTCAATGGACGAAACTCTGGATAAAATGGGGAACTCTATTGTGAATATAGTAGCAAGGTCTTTGGATGGCTATTCGCGTAGACCTTATTTGATAATGTGTCGAGAAAATGGTGAAACAATTGCCAATTTGGTTGAACAGAGCTTACGTTTTTTATGGGAAGATGAATATCAAAACAAAATTAATAAATTTGCTGTGTTTTGTACTGATACAGCTGCTTATATGATCGCCGCTGGAAAGATTTTGAAGAAGACTCATTTAAATTTGAAGCACGTTATATGTTTAGCTCATGCCTTCCATCGAAGTGCTGAGCAAATTAGGTCCGAGCATAAACTAGTAGATACATTGATTTCGAATGTAAAGAAAATATTTTTAAAATCGCCAAAAAGAATTAGGTTATTTAAACAGATGTGTCCTAACGTACCTCTACCGCCCGAAACCGTCATAACCAGATGGGGAACTTGGCTGAATGCAGCATTCTATTATAGCACATATTTGGAGGATATAAAGAATGTTGTTACAAAACTAAGTTCGTTTGATTTGTTGAGTAAAGCTTAGCTAGTCATATTATAGCTTTTGTTTCGACAGATCGCGTTTCGTCTGCTGAAATTAACGTTATATTTTCTAGGTTTTTTTTATATCACCGTTATAAAATGCATTGTAAATTAATATATTACATTATACTATTTATATGAAATGTCCTTTTTTTACTTTATTTACAACTTATTTTATAACTAAAAATTCCATAGAATCTAGAATCACGGTATGCTTCAAAAAGTCCTAAAGCCTTTAAAATAACTTCATACTTTTTGACTTTGACTTCGAAAATATCACATATGGCGGCTCAAAGGATTTTAGAACCACGGTATGCTACGAAAAGTCCTAAGCCTAGTTATAATACCAATGATTGCTGATTTTTTGACATAAGTACTCACTTTTTTTATCAGGTGCCTTTTTAAATAAACTTTATTAAAAAAGGGCACCCGATAAAATGAATGTGAGAGATGTCAAAAAATCAGCAATCATTGGTATTATAACCGTCTGTGAGGATATAACGGTTTACCTTTTAATTTTGAAGAAAATACGATATTTCCTATACGCTCCACACATCCATTAAAAAAAAAAGCCTACTGCTCCTAAGTTTTTGACCCAAACAAGCTCAAAATCATTTATGCTCAAAATAATGAGTATAAGCTATTTAAAAAAATACTCAATTTTTTTAGTAATAAAATATGCACCTGTTACAAAAATTTTGAGTATGGAAAAAGAAACAACAATAATTGGTACAATTCAGGAAATCAGTTTCTATTTCTATGAAAGCCGATTTTTAGCCCACAGTACGCTGGAAGAAAATACAATTATAACATTTATAATACAGTTGCAACGCATGTCCATTTAGGTATGCCATTTAGAATTACATAGAAATACTAATCTCATACATATTCAATGAAAGTAAAAATGCACTTTCCTCCACAAGGCAAACAAGGACGATCATTGTTGTACGCTAAGCTGTTCGAAACGGAAAGTAAATCGACGAAATATTGGACTAAGAGCTGCCCACGTCAGATATGACACAATAATGAGAGTAACAAAACCCATCTGATTAGATTGCATACTATCCTTATTGCTAGATTCGGGAATCTGGCAGCTTTTAATGGGTGGAGGTCAGAGTGACAGACTAACAATTTTTTTGAATTCGAATATAGGTAAATCAAAATAGGTAAAAACTGCCGAAGTTGTCTCAGGTATAAAGGACAGGGCCTATATTTTAACATTAGCATAAAAAACATTGCGTTATATTTCGGAAATAGAAACAGTAGGCTACAAACTATGAATTACGTTTTACGTCGTTTTGGATGACTTTCCCCCATCAGAAAGTTTTGGCAATGATATTATCTAATTATTTATATAATTTCTCATAATATTGCATCAAAACCAGAACTCTAGGATTTGTATTCCGAGAGTAATTTGCATTTTTTGACCTCCACCACTTTACAGCTGCCAGATGTCCGGATCTAGAAATAAGAATAGTATAGCAAACTAACGATAGGGGTTTCGTCGCTCTCATTATTGTGTCATATCTGACGTGGCTAGCTCTCCGTCTATTATTACGTTCGGTTAATCAGATGTGGAACCAACTAAGATAAACTTGTTGGGCATAAGATGACGGATGATTAAAGTAGCATTTTGGTGGTTTAACATAATTCGGCGTTATGGGTGGTGTTAACAATTTGGTTAATTGGGGTATTTAATTTCCGGCTAACTACCGTAGTAGACCAAACTTACTAGTATTTTTAGATTTCATTCCCCTCTGTTAAAGATTTTATGGAGAAATCCCATCGTTTTAAATACTATTTACTTAAATAATTCCGTCGATATGTCAATCATAAAATTGAAATGGTTCAGGCTAGGTTAGGCCCGATGAACGAAAAGATCATAAATGGTCCATATATCTCATCAATTTTAAGATTTAGAGAACTTGTTATCTATACATATAATAAACGCGTAAGAAAAAAAAAAAAAAAAAATTCTAGAAAAACTTATTCGGGGGGTCTTAGAAACGTTGACTGAATACGTTTCAGTGATTTTTGGAATTCTTGTCTGTCTGTCTGTGAATTTGTCCGCACACTACGTAAAAACTACTGTACAGAATTTTACGAAATTTTGTATAGTAACAGTTTATACCCCGGAGCAACATATAGGGTAGTTTTTATTCTGCTTATTAGAAACATAATTCTCATAAAAAAATAGTTCTCAAAACTGGTCACAGATGGCGCTGTATAGGTATCCTGTATACTGTTTAAAAACATTATTTAAGGACGTCTTTAGATTAAATTAAGCTATTCGGTCTGTTGCGTTCCGCCGAGGTTTAAACCATGGATTTTTAAATGCTATCCCAATTTAAAGACTGCGGGTTAAATATTTGTAAACGTGTTACTTCGTTTTGGAAATTGTAAGTATCCGGACATATATTGTGATCCATTAATACCTGGAGGTACTTAAAAGTTACTGAAGCTACAGAAGGTACTGAAACCTACTTCCAATATGAGTCAAAACAAATAAAACAGATAGTTAAGATTTATCTATTTCGATTTACCCGACAGCAAAAATTGTACCGTTTGTGAGATCAATATGTTTTATTTCGCTTTAACAGCTGATTGCCATAAAAACCGGCCAAGTGCATGTCGGACAACGCATAATGGAGGGTTCCGTAGCTTCAGTGGAATAAGAACCAGACTAATGCCAAAAGGTCGTATCTGATGCCTATGGGAGAAGTTTTTTGGAACAAACTCAAAAATGGCTAAACCGATAATGTTCAAAATAATTTTCGTAGAAAGTACATGATAACGTGCATCTTCTCAATTTTTTTCATATTTTTTGAACTAACGGTTCAAAAGTTACAGGGGGACGACGTTAAATTTTCCGACTTTCGAAGCGATTATTTCTGAAACTATTCACTTAATCACAAAATCTTCAAAGAAACCTCAATGTTATTAAATTTGTAAATACCTATTGATTGATGTGCAACATGTTGATATCTGGTAATTTTTTTAAAAATATAGTTATATGTATGGAGCGCCCCCCCCCCCTGAAAATATTTTTTTCTGCAATTTCACTCTAAATTTTATTAAGATACGTCTTATATGTAGTTTCCGAGTAAAATGGCTGTGACATACGGACGGACGGACAGACGGACATGACCAAAACTATAAGGATTCCGTTTTTGCCATTCTGGCTACGGAACCCTAAAAAGGGTAGTCATGAATCTAGCAATTACTAGCTGCTAAATGTCACGCTGCTGCTGAAGAAACTCTCGCTGCGATGCTCCGGGCCTGATGGGCTTACGCGGTACTCGGCCTATGGCTTTCGCAGATATTGCCGCTCACCATCGGGCTTTCGGCTCTCAGATTTGCTAAGACTCTTCACCATTGAGTTTTGTCCGGATTCTGTCATGCTGCCTGCTGCTGCTGAATAAATTCTCGCTACGACGCTCCGGGCTTGGGCCTATTTACTCGGTACCCGGTCTATGGCTTTCGCAGACATTGCCGCTCACCCTCGGGCCTTATAACACTTCACCATTGAGATATGTCCGGTCCCTGTCATCATCAGCAGCAGCAGCAGCAGCAGCCGCTGCTGCTGAAGCAATTCTCGCTGCGATCCTTCCGGCCTGGGTCCTGCGCGGTACTCGGCCTATGGCTTTCGCAGACATTGCCGCTCACCTTCGGGCCTCCGGCGTTCGGGTTCACCAAAAAATTTGACCATTGAGTTTTGTGGGGACCCTTTCATGCTCCTGCTGAAACAATTCTCGCTGCCTTTGGCCTTATTGGGTGAATATGACTTTTCGCTCGAAATTTTCTAATTTCTATGGCGCAATTTTTTTTTCATGGGATTACGATATTGATCAACATACCTAATAAAGGACTCAAATTTATAAAAATAAAACTAATTCTGCGTTAATGTTGACCTAGGAGTTTTATGTTTTAGCAGTTTCAAAATTACATTCCCAAAGAAATTAGAATGGCACCATAGAAATTATAAAATATGCCAAAGAAATTAGGTGATTAAGAGATGCTCCTTCGAGTTTTATATACTGGTGGTGGTTTCTTATATTTATTTGTCGTGGGATGGTGGGAACATTAATTGCAACCAAAAAACGGGTAGGTTGTATAAAGGATGCAACTGATTGAAGTGCATAAAACGTCTCGCGTATTAAGAGGACAAAAGCCGTGCTTGCGTGATGATTGTGCTAAGTCTTATGCATTAATTGAAGCGATTATAATAGGTTCCACCGGGGTGAACGTCACGAGCACTGGTATCTCCATCTCTTACTGATCGAATTGTAACGCGCTAGTTTTGTATATTCCGCACTCGGTAGCCCCAAATAGGAGCAGTCATACATTTTTTTGAAAAAAAAACCCTTATTTTATTTTACAGCTTCAAATGTATGATTTAAAAAATATTAGTTATATGTAGCTACTTGATTGTCTTGGCGACTCTCCAAAGAATCTGTCAAAGATTCATCGTGGCTTCATAAGGATCAAATGACGGTCTCTGACTGTTCGGTGCAATGCACCTAACACGTTTAAAGCCTCGTAAGGCGCGTGCGTCCAGTCAGCAAAAGACGTATTGCCCCAATAATTTAGCATTCATTTAGTTTTCAGTGTACTTTTGAGATCCATCGCGACCGGGTGCATTCGATTAACATTGAACATTCTCAACATTATCAACATTTTATTAACATTATTCTATAACATTTTATAACATTTTACAACATTAAACATTTTTCCGCTACTCTCCGGACGTTTCACATTCAAGCCAACCCGCACCCCGAATATTGGTCCTTCGAACAGTGGACCTCGCGCGCTATAAAATTAATTTTGAGTAGTGAGTGAGGTGATTGAATTGGTGAACATTTGTGGGTGAGCTGTAGCTGAAGGAGAGACGCAGAAAACCAACAACAACAGGCAACAGCGAGGCGAGGCAGCAGTGTTCGGTAACGACGTAACTACGCAGAAGACTCTCAAGTAAGATCTTTCCTATTTTACTAACAAAACATCAAGATGGCGAGCGTAATCCGTCAAGGGGAAGTTCAGCGCACTATTGAGTCTATGCTTACTAACTTTAAGAAAGATAGTGCAGACAGAAATACAAAGCCCGAGTATTTTAAGAACCGTTTAGACCAATTGAGTGTCTTGTGGCAGGAATTTGAATTTAATCATGAACAGATAGGAATGGTCGAGAGTCAGTCTCATCCCTACTTCACGAACCGTACTTATGAGAGTGCGAAGCAGACTTATTTGATACTTAATTCTGCTTTGAGCGCGGGTTATCAGGCGGTCACGGCAGAATCTTGGACCGTGGAAGATGACGACGATAAAAAGGAACAAGCTCAGGGAGATGGAATCCCTAAAGATGATGAAACATTACGAGAGCCTCTAGGAACAGGACTAGGAGCTCATTCAGGCAGTCAACAATTTAAAACGATCGCGGGAACATTCAGTAAACATGACGAAATGTATCGGAAACAAGTAGCTAACATGAAGGCTTTCGTTAGAACAGTAAAGAGTATAGAGGTCAACACGCTAACAGATAAGTGGGAGCTAGAAGATGCACTTAAATCCTTACAAGCTCGTTGGGCGGCAATAGATACACTTCACTGGGAGTTAGAGAGTGAGGGCACTGTAACAGACGTGGCATACGAAACTTCATTTAATGCTCATGAAGAAACATTCAACAATTTGAAGAAAAAATAAACAAGAAGATTTGGTCAGGGGCACACCGTGAAAAATCTACACCTAAGTTAGATATAACAACTTTTTATGGGAACTATAACACTTGGGTTTCATTTAAAGACTTATTTTGTGAAGCCATTCATAATAACACAGCTTTATCTAACGCTCAGAAGATGCAATTTTTAAAGTCTAAACTGAAAGGAGAAGCAGAGAGACTCATCCAACATTTGCAGATAAGTTCTGACAACTATTTGGTTTGCTGGGATATTTTAAACAACCGGTATAACAATACTAAACTAATATTCACTTCCCACATGAATATATTACTTAGCCTACCTACTATGCAACAACAATCCGTGACACAATTAAAGAAAATGCATGACACGACAAACGAGTGCTTACACGCAATTAAGAATTTAGGGGTCGATATAAGTACGTGGGACCCCATGATAGTACATATCCTAGCGCAGAAACTTGATACCGAAACTCATATGGACTACGTAGAATCGCTAACCAACTCTCGAGCGCTACCGGTCCTACAGGAATTCATGAAATTCATGGAAGGCAAATTTACAAGCCTTGAAACATCTCGCCGAAAACAAGAGTCTCTCAATCTTAAAACATATCATCAAGCAACCACATCTGGTATGAACCAACGAAGAAACTTCCAACCACAACATAATAACCGCCAGTATCCTAACTCTACCTACGTAAACAACGGAGTCAATAGAAGCCACGGAACTTCAACAGTAGGTAAAACATTGTACGTGTCAAGTATCCAATGTCCAATGTGTAACAATCAACATGGGATCTACAATTGTCGTCAATTCTTACAACTACCCGTAGAAAAACGGTAAGCAGTTAAAAAATTGGCGCTATGCATTAACTGTCTTTTTACACATCGTGATAATAAATGCAACTCGACGAAAACTTGCCACAAATGCACTGGCCGACATAACACGCTGATACATGAGGCATGTGTCAAAACAATATCGTCAGCACCGGAGCCATCGACCTCTTCGCCATCAGCAAATGGAATTATTACGAAAAATAACAAGTCAATCAACATTACACAAATACCTACAGATGCGAATTCGGAAGTCCTGTTAGCAACATCCCTGATTAAAGTTAAGGCTGGTGATGGTACTTATAAAACACTTAGAGCATTTATTGATCAAGGGAGTCAAATATCGCTTATGACTCAACAAGCCGTACAACTACTAGATTTAAAGAGTGAGAAGTTTAATGGGATATTCAACGGTATTGGAAAGAAACAAAACAGCTTCAAGGGGAGAAGAATCATAGAAGACGCTTCGCTTTACAACGATTTTGCGTTCTATGCTGAGGTTTTTATTGTGAAAGACCTCATGGATGACTTACCTAACAGAACATTTCCCAAGCCATCGTGGTCCGTTCTGCAAAACTTAAACCTTGCCGATCCTCAATTCTACGTAAGACGGCCCATTGACTTATTGCTTGGAGTAGAAGTCTTCCATCAAATTATTATGGAAGGAGTAATTAAAGGAGATGATTATACGCAGCCTCTGGTACAGCAGACGCAACTGGGGTGGATGATAAGTGGAAACGCTCGTACTTACAACTGTAACGTAGTAATAAACAATTTAGAAGATATTAAACAATTTTGGGAGTTAGAAGAAATTACCGAAGAAGGAGATTTATCGCAGGAGGATCTGGAATGCATCAAACATTATAAAGAGAATACTAAGAGGAAACCCGACGGAAGGTATGAAGTCCGCATTCCAATGAAACCTCACTTTGAAGAAGAACTGGGAGAGTCAAGAACCCGTGCAATCGCGCAATTTAAAAACATGGAAAGAAAGTTACAAAAACAAGAACAACTATCCGAAGCGTATAAACAATTTATGGATGAATATCAATACCTAGGACACATGAAACCAGCAACCAACAATTTGGAGTTAGAGTCATTCTTACCTCATCATATTATCGAAAGAGTTGAGTCAGCAACATCCAAGCACAGGGTTGTCTTTAACGCGTCAGTAAAGACATCTACAAGGCGATCTTTAAATGATTTGATGTATACAGGCCCCAAGTTACAGCAAGACTTGCAAGTACTTCTATTAAAATGGAGACAGTACAAATACGCATTTACAGCGGACATTGAGAAAATGTACCGTCAGATACTCGTAAACGAAATTGATCAACATTTACAGAAAATAATTTGGCGTGACAGTCCCGAAAAACCATTACAAACATTTCAACTAACAACACTAACTTACGGAACAAAATCAGCACCATTTATAGCTATGATGACGTTAAAAAGACTAGCAGCAGACGAACGAGAAAGTTTTCCAGAAGCAGCTAAAGTGGTAGAGGAGGCATTTTACATGGATGACGTGTTACATGGAGCACATTCATTGGAACAAGGAAAGAAGTTGGTTTCTGATTTAAACAATCTTTTAAAAATTGGAGGTTTCAATTTACGAAAGTGGTCATCCAACAACAAAGGAATCTTGGAGAACATTAACAGAGAACAGGGTGACGAAGAAATGGTATTCAACTTTAAAGTAGACAACATTACAAAAACATTGGGATTATGCTGGAACCCGACCGAAGATACTTTCACCTTCAAATGTAAAATACCCGAACATAAAGAAAACCTAACAAAAAGAACACTTTTATCAGAAATTTCCAAGCTGTACGATCCATTAGGTTGGATCGCCCCATTTATAGTAAAACTGAAGATTTTATTTCAAAAAGCATGGAAAGAACAGACTGAATGGGATGACCATATTTCTGACAAACTCTTTTCAGAATGGTCAATAACGATAAGCGATATTGAGCAACTCAACGAATGCAAAATAACAAGGTGGTTATGGTGTAACGAGAATGACGTCATTGAACTGCATGGATTTTGTGACGCCTCCATGGAAGCATACGCTTGTGTAGTATATGCGAGTTGTGGAGAATACCACATCAATCCAGAGTAATACTGGTGGCAGCTAAAACGAAACTTGTGCCCCATAAGAAAACATTAACATTACCTAGACTTGAGCTTAGCGGTGCAAATTTGCTCGCAAAACTGATGAAAAAGATTAAACATTCCTTAAATCAACATGAAGTAATAACATTCAGTTGGAGTGACTCCCAAATAGTCCTTGGATGGTTAGCAGGTCAACCAAGCCGTTGGAAACCATTCGTCGCAAATCGTGTAGAACAAATAAAACAGGTGATGCCCGAGGAACAATGGCGCTATGTAAAATCATCTGAAAACCCCGCAGATGCTGCAAGCAGAGGAGAAACAGCATCTCAATTGAAAGACAATACCTTATGGTGGTCAGGTCCAACTTGGCTAGCTCATTTCCAGCCAGAACTGAAACGTTCTCAAAACTTAACATATACTACGACAGAAGAGGAGAGAAAGTCATATAAATCAAACATGGTGCAAAACAATAAAGAGCAAAATATCATAAATCATTTATTAGAAAAATATAGCTCAATAACAAAGGTAATACGAATCGTGGCCTACATATTGAGGGCATTCACTTCGAAGCGTCAACGCTTGCCAAGCCATATCACATTACAAGAGCTAAGAAAAGCTAAATTGACTATAATTAAATGCGTACAAAGCAATTAATTAGGAACGGATATCGAACATTTACGTAAGCACAACAAAGTCGAATCACATAGCCCGCTCTATACATTGTACCCATTTATAGATAAAAACAATCTTTTGCGAGTGGGAGGCCGCCTGGAAGAAGCGCATTTATCTTACGAGATGAAACACCCAAAAATTATTCCGAAGGATTCACGTTTTGCAACGTTACTTATAGAACACGCTCACGCCATGACACTTCACGGAGGCGCTAAGCTCACTATGAGCAAACTGAGAGAAGAATACAGGGTGATAGGCGGAAACAACAGAGTGAAACAACAAGTGCGAAAATGCGTTAAGTGCCAAAAGATAGATGGGAAAAAACAGTATCAGCTGATGGGTGATCTTCCCGCCGCCCGTGTTAACGAAGCAAAACCGTTCTTCCACACTGGGGTCGACTACACAGGATTTGTTGACATAAAAGCAAGCAAGGCGCGAGGAAGTCGAACATTGAAGGGCTACATTGCCGTTTTCGTCTGCATGGTCACAAAAGCCGTGCATTTAGAACTAGTAACAGAACTAACGAGTTCAGCTTTCCTGGCAGCTTTAAGAAGAATGGCAGCCAGAAAAGGAGCCCCAAAACATTTATACTCGGATCAGGGTACCAATTTTATAGGCTCGAACAACATTCTGAAACAACAGTGGAAGGAGATTCAAAACACAATCGACGACAGTTTCTTGGCTGAAGTCGCTGAAATGGAAATCGAGTGGCATTTTAATGCTCCCGCCTGGCTCAGCGCGGGCGGACTCTGGGAAAGAGCCGTCCGAAGGGGTGAACAAAAACTTACATATGAGGAATATGCCACGATTCTGGTGGAATTGGAGAGCTGTCTAAATTCAAGGCCATTATGCCCATTAACAGACAACATTGATGACCTGAATACGCTGACTCCAGCGCACTTCTTGCAAGGACGAGCGGGAGTGACTATAATAGAAACATACGAAGACGCACGCACAAGATGGAATTTAACACAAAATATATTCAGTGATGTATGGAGAAGATGGAAAACAGAGTACTTAAGCCAATTAACAGCAAGACAAAAATGGTGTGAGCCCAAGAAAAACATAGAAATAGGGGACATAGTGGTCATACATGAAGATAATTTACCAGCAGGGAAATGGGCACTAGGACGAGTGATCGACGTGCATGCAGGCCAGGATGGATATGTGAGAGTAGTAACACTAAAAACAGCCAAAGGAACACTAAAGAGACCCGTAGTTAAACTATCTGTCTTGCCCCTGGAAAAATCGAAACCAGAACAACAACCCGTCGATAAAGAAACCCCGAAACAAACCAAAAGTCAAAGACGAACCAAGAGAGGATGTATGACAACCATGCTAATGATGCTATTCTATATTTTTACTTTCATAACAGCTGGAAATTGCGTAATAATGACACCTATCAATGACGGCCAAGGATTGTACTTCGACAAGCTTGGAACTATGCAACTAGTTAGGGATGAATGGAAACTAGTAGCGTACTACGATATGAGCCCATACTGGGAAGGAGTATCAGCATACAAAAAATACAACGAGCAATTAGAAACTATTTGTAAACAAGTTAGAACCCTTTCCCACTGTGACGTCATCCGTTTACAATTACAACATTCATACGACGAACTACAACATTACAATAAAGTACTATCGCGACATCAGCTAAAACAACAAACACGCAAGAAACGGGGATTAATAAACGGTGTCGGAAACTTAGCGAATACTTTATTCGGAGTTTTAGACGATCGGTTCGCTCAACAATACCAACAGGACATAAGTCTCCTAAAAAACAACGAAAAACATCTCGTCACCATGTGGAAAAATCAAACATCTATTGTAGAAGCCGAATACAACATGCTCTTGAGAACTCGAGATACGATCCAAAAACAGCATAAAATGATACACCAGCACTTACTTTGTTTAGAAAAAGATACCACTGCGATGGCAAAAGAAATTACAGTCGCAGAGAGCATGTCTCAATTTACGGTGGTCGCCATGGCTGCAAACAATTTATTAAATCACCTTAAAACAATCCAAGATATGTTATTAGAAACGATAGCCAACATTTACAACGATAAAATGAACATACATATTATAAGTCCCCAGCAACTACAAAAAGAATTAAATATAATATCGGGCCAACTTTTAAGTGACCTTACTTTACCAATTGACAACATATAAACAAACTTACAAAACATCTACCAAGTATTACAAGTTAAATCAAGAATGACTGACCAATACATGATGTTTGAGATTCGCATCCCATTGATAACTCGTGATCGTTACGACCTTTATAACATTATTCCGGTTCCGCACAGCTCAGACAGAAATATGATATCTGTTATTCCCATAGAAAAATACGTAGCCATGAACTTACAAAAGGATGCATACATGACCTTACAAGAAAAGGATATCGAAACTTGTATTATACGAGATACGTTCACATATATATGCTCACTTAAGGTCCCTATATATAAGATGAACACAGATAAAGATTTGTGTATAAAGGATGGAAAGGTGAATTTATATACATGTAAAACAAGCATAGCCGCGTGTCAGAACAGGTGGATCAGTTTATCCCGACCGAATCACTACTTATATTTTTGTTGTGATCGGTGTCAGTTCCGAACCATATGTAGAGATCAAGTTACAGCGCAAACATTGACACGAACTAACATTATTTACATTGAAGATAATTGTATCGTAAAAACGGACAACTTTGCAATTCACACGCATATGAATATGGAAAATAAAGTGGATTTATCATATAGCATACCTGCCCCAGAAATTGACCCAATTAACCATGTTATAAACATTACGGTCGAAAAATTCGCAAACAACAGCTTTCATTTGGAAGAAGAAAGCGAAAATAAAGCCATAAAAGAGAAAATAAAAGCGCTGAAAGAAAGCCAACTTCCCGAAGATACAATTAACAGCTATTCTGTCCACGATATACACCACTATACAGCTATATACTGCCTCTTTCTAGCAACTACTGCTATAATAATCTTACTCGTATGCCGAAAAACACGTTGCCAGTGGCAACTTTTAAGAGCCTGGACAACCCAAGAAAACCCAGAGAGAACAACTGCTCGGAACACCATCACTGCAAGACCCCATGCAAATCCGCCGCCGCCGCCGCCGCCCCGAGAGGTCGCGAGCGAGGCCTCTACGCCGAACACGCGATGCAGTCTACGACGTACCAGCATCAATAACAATAAGTGTAGTGCAAGTGCGCGAAAAGTGAAAGAGTGTGACAAACATGAAAACATTGAACTGAAACAAGTGGACAGAAGCTGCTCGCCAGTGTTCAGACAGACATATATCGTTTAAAAATTAATTACTTAGATTTAAAAAATATTGTTGATCATCTTGTATCATTTATCTTAGTAATTCATTTCATCTCATCGTTTGCCCCCGGCCAAGATGTTCGGTGCAATGCACCTAACACGTTTAAAGCCTCGTGCGGCGCGTGCGTCCAGTCAGCAAAAGACGTATTGCCCCAATAATTTAGCATTCATTTAGTTTTCAGTGTACTTTTGAGATCCATCGCGATCGGGTGCATTCGATTAACATTGAACATTCTCAACATTATCAACATTTTATTAACATTATTCTATAACATTTTATAACATTTTACAACATTAAACATTTTTCCGCTACTCTCCGGACGTTTTACATTCAAGCGAACCCGCACCCCGAATAATGACCACAAATTGACAGATCACTGACAGTCTGTTCTGGTCTCTGACAGTTCACTGTTTTCGATATCTTAAAAGAAACCTTCATAAATACGATGAAATAGACGAAATTTACAATGAAATAGAGCAAAACTTGCTTGTTTTAATTATTACAAAACACACACACACACACACACACACACATACACATTGTCTCCTCGCCGTATCCGGCGACAGCGACTCCGTCAATTATTCCTTCCCGGATTATGGAAGGCTCGACAAAAATAATTTACGCAGAACTTTAATTAATATATGCTAAATATCATTAAAATTGAA
Source organism: Pammene aurita (assembly GCA_947086415.1). Taxonomy (NCBI): domain Eukaryota; kingdom Metazoa; phylum Arthropoda; class Insecta; order Lepidoptera; family Tortricidae; genus Pammene; species Pammene aurita. The sequence continues at coordinate 26,763,486 of OX352291.1, forward strand.
TCAAATAAAAATTTCTCTCAAGCATTAAAAAAACATCCTAAGTATTATCTAATTTCAATGGACTAATTCTAATTTGTTTGAGGCCTAATGCCAAAGAAATCTGAAGAAATTAGCGCCAACGAAGTTAGAAAAGCATACAAAATATTTTTTTAATCCTTAACTATTTAACATATGGATTTGCTTTACAAGTACAAGTATAGTAAACAGTAACATGCATGCGCTATAAAAAAAAAAAAAACAAATCACATTTGACTTTAAATTTCAGTCCCGAAGAAATTAGGCACTTACAGACAGAAAATCCTCAAACGGCGATATAAAAATTTTTTTGCGATAAACATTTACTTCACACAGGTTTACACTCCTTTGGTGTTATAAGGGAACTGGAAAGATGCCGGGATATTATTAAGGCATTGCTTAGGTAGCAAGATGACATAATATAAGACAGAACAAGCACACTAAAGAAATTAGGTGTTTTTTGGTGGGACAAAATATGTCAGATGATAACTTTCGATTAGTAGGCCAGAAAAAATATATTGTAAAATGTATAAATAATTTAACATTCAGACTAAATGGTAAGACTATTAGGGAAGATATTTTCCCCCGAAACTGGGTATTTTTAATCGTTGGAAAATAAAAACACGGTGGTGGACGCGCCTAAGAGCTTAGGTTTTTGAGGTTTGACATTTTTTTTAAATACCTTCAGTATCAAAATCTGACATACTTAATGATGAATATATTGCTTTTTAGATTGATCTTCATCCACAAAAAAAGTTAACTGTTTTAACTGTATATTTCAAAAGTTGACATGCCGAGACAAGTGCAAAACATGAAAATTGATATTCACCCTATTAGATTTTGGCCTGCTGCTGCAAAAGCAGTTTTCGCTGGGACGTTGCGCTCACACGACCTCGCGCCAGTACCTTCAGCGTTTGACCCTCTGTTCGAAGCATATTCTCCTGCAGGAACTCGGCCATTAGCATTCGCAGGTCTCGACCCACGCCTTTTAGTCAGTTATCTTTATCACGGATGAACTAATAAATTTAGACAGATATTTATATGTAGAACGTGTAAACTCTACACTGGCCTGGATAGTAAATGAAAATGACAACACCTCCCACACACGCGGGCGAAGCCGCGGGTACAGCTAGTATTAATTACTATCGCTAAGCTGTTTTTACATTAAAAAGACAAATAATTAGTACGTACTTTACTCTTAACCTTAAAATTTGTACTTCTATATATATCTATACGAAAAAAGTGTCGTATTAATGTTTCTTTATCTATGATATATAAAAATTACAGATGGGTTATGCACGCTCCAAAAGTGAAGCACTTAAAATGAGTGTATTCAAACACTTGTCGCTAGTCGCGCACCAGCCAGCGTCAGATGCGCACGTGCCAATGAGCTCCCGTCACTCGCGTGAGAAAGAGACAAACTGTAATTTTCTAACAATGAGAGTGACAAAGATGTAATGATTGTCAAAATAGATAAACATAACAGAATCGTTCCTAGGCTATGAAATAACTCTGGAAGTATTTTTTCTGTTCATTTTGTTTGAGTAAACCCATCCATAGTAAATATCATTGTCCTTTATACGTTTCTTATAAATGTTTCTTTATTCTTTATACGTGAGAACACCGCGTATCAGTTCCACCAAATGTCGTTACAAATACTGCATTAGAAGCTTTCTACTTGTGAAAAAAATTGTTTATTACCGATTGTTGTGTTTTAACATGCTTTCTTGCCGCTTGCTATCTCAGAAATTAGTACAAAATGTAAAGTTAAGCTCGTTTTGAAATTTCTTTTACTCTTCTTCTACTAGATGTAGACACGAAACTTAGGTACCTTATTATGTATACTGTAACAGAAGGAGCTTAATGCGATTACAAAATCTGATATCAGTACGGGTACGTCTGCGGAGTCACGGATTACATTCACAGTCGTGGCGTAGATTGAATGGTGATACAAATTCAATACAACACGTTGATTATGTTATGAGGATGACGGGCCTTATTGACAGCACCCTTTAAATTTGATAGGTACAGTCAGCGGCAGAAGTAGTTATGCGGGTGAGGTCTAAATTGAACTAGACACGACATATGTTGTTAAGAGCATATTATCGTGTTAAGATCGTTATGAACACCTCACCCTGATTGTACTCCTGACTGTACGTACCTATAATAAAAAAATCCGATTTTTACCACATGATTTATAAGTCCATATGATTTTTTAAAGTTACTTACATTTAGCCAAAAAGTTTTACCTGCCTATTAGTGATGAATGTTTTGTTTGGGAAAAGGTGCAAACTTTAAATTTGCTAATAGCTTGAATACCTTTAACATGAGTAATCGCGCGTAGTCGGCGGTCGGTATAAAGTTTTTGTACGGGAGGGACCGATCTATTATAATAGATATAGTGTAGGAAATATAAATATTACAAAAAATCAACTAATAAAACTTTTACTTTATTTACTTATTATATCATATTTATTTTGATAAACATCACACAGCATTACATGTCAAAACATTAACAATACAATATATACTAAATAATTACAACTAGATACCAACTTAAAACTAACTTATAATCCATACATTTTAATTATCTAAATTCACAAGGCAGACAAATATCACTAAAAACTTAACTAAAAACCTAATTTAACCACCCAGACTCCAGATGTCCCCCAAATCACTCCCCTCGGGAAGGGTGCCCATAACACTGGCTACATTTCCCCTCTGGATGGCGATGCCCAATCTTTGGCCGAGAAATGAGCCAGCCCTATGGTCACCTGTTGCTTCCACCAACCTCTTCTTAAGCTCCTTAAAAAGCTTAAGGGCACCTGGGCCCCACGGACCAAGGGTTTCTACCGCAAAAGCAGAAAAATCCATGCTGTTAGGAAGCCCAGCATATTTGCGCCGCTTTAACGTCTCCGCTGATGACGCTGCCCCACCCGCCCTGACAGTCGTGATGGCCAAATGGGATGGCGCGAGGGTATCCACACACGTGGCATCCCATACAAGCGGCCGTCCCAATTGCCACGGTATAAGCGTCATTCCATCGGGCCTTTTGCCATCGTCACGCGCCAAACCGGGTGGCTCCAAAGCCGCCGGCACCCCCACGCTGGCAAAAGCCCGACGGATCACATCATTGAGGCTGGCGTGACGGGATATACGGCCAGCGCTTCTCCGGCAGGAGAGTCCGTGACTTCCTAGAGAGTCCACCTCAGCACCGCAAATGCAAAGGTGGGGGACAACTATATCAGCACCCAGACGAAGCCCGACAGCCAACCTAATTGAATTATTGTCCAAGAGTGTGGCGCAGCTCCTGGACGGGAACGCGTGCAGCCAGAACCCTGACTCCCTCTCTGCCGAGGCCAGCAGACGAGCCCTCTCTACTGTCGAATTAGCGGAGCCCAGCAGATCGACCTGTACCTTGCGACACAAAGGCTCATCCCACACCCTCTGGACGCTCCTCTGAGTAGGCAACTCCTCCCTCGGGCAGGCCAAGCTCCAAGCATTTTCCGCCTCCGACAAGTACGCCACCTCGAAATCACACCGTGATGGATTAAGAATTTTCCCTACGAGGGGAAGCGTACTGTGCACGGACGACAGAAAAGCGGGAAGGGCGACACTAGAGACCCGTCGAATACCCAGGCCACCAAATCGAATCGGCAACGTTGCGTGCAAAAACTGTCGATGATCCATATGGATGTTGAGGATTTTCTGGATATTGAAGTGAATTATACCATCTATCCTTTCACACAACTGGGGAAACTTCCAAAAGGGGCTGCAACGCATCGCATAAGTAAACTTTGGAACCAAAAGGCAAAATCGGAGGATGAAAAAGGCCATGTGCGCGCACTAATAAAATAAAAAGTAAAAAATAAAGCATGGCTTTTGTTTCACGAAGACAGATCTATTTCGAAACTAAGAAATATGCCACTTTCTATTGTTGGATTACGCTGTAATAGATATGTTGTCATAAATAATTGGATAATAAGAACAATTTAGCTGAAGAATGTTATGGTTGCACTCAGTTATAGAACCGTCAGAGTAAATTTACATCGAAGCGGAGTTCAGAGATTATTTTGTAATGTAGACGGCCAGTGCGCGTTTTGAAAGTGTTGTTATTGCTGTGTTGATTTAATTTATTTTATGCTTCATTTAATTTTAGTAAGATAATAAGATTAACGATTGCTTTACAATAGGCATAGTGAATTTTTTTCATGTATGGTATCAATTGATTCGTTTTGTTGTGAGGATGAAAGTACATATATGGTTACCATGGAATTTATTTAACAGTAAAATGTTAAAAATCGAATGGTATCATTGTTTTTTTTTAATTCCTTACTTTAAAAAATTGCGAAATTTTGAAATTTTGAAGCACGATATTTGAAAATTAAAAATTTTATTGAAATGGTTCAAAAACCATTTCAATACATTTTTTAATTTTCACTTTGTTTGGATATATTGGTAATTCTGCATCCTATGTTTTATAAATTTTATTGCATAATTCAACATGTGTCATCATCCCCATTGACCTTAGTGGTGTTCATTTTAGACGCAACTTTCATCCATTCTGGCTTGTGACCAATGTTTAATTGCAATAAGAAACACCTATTGAAACTTTAAGAATATTGTTTGTTTTTATTTATAAGAATAACGAGAGATATAACTGTGACAAAACAGCTATCTATAGGTACCATTAAGCCATATTTTTAACACGTGATATACGTGTATATAATTTTAAACAAACCTAATCCTGTTTAACCTCAAGTACTTATACTGTTATAAGTACCCATAGTCATTAAAGATTCGTAACCATAAGGGTGGCAACTGGCAAGCAACCGAGCGGCCCGCTCAATTGCTCAATTGGCTAATGTCAAGTGTCTACCGCAGTATATGGGCGCTTGTAACTCCCACGTAAGTATTTGAAAATGTGTACAACTTTTATTTTATTTAAGTCTATATCAAAGCGATTTTAAGTGAGAAACTTGAAAACAATGCAACAGTTAACCCATATTTTATTTTCAGCGGTCGCGTTGTACACTTTTTGCTACAAACTTAAGGGCAAAGTGGCGTGCTGAGGTTACTTCATCCATCACGATTATATTCAACTCAATCAGTTCGGAAATTTGGTATGTATGTAGGCAGACTTTCTCCGGGTGAAACGGAGTGGGGGCGACCTTGTTAGAGGGAGGCTGGCTGGCACCTGCGCCTGAGTTTACACTTGTCACTCGCACGCCGCGCGGACCCGCCGCGCCAGACGAACAATCGCGTCAGAACGCACGTGCTCGCACCATTTTTTCAGTGGGATTTTTGTGACTGTGTGTGTTGGACTGTGTGGTGGTTGCTGTTTAAACTTTGGAAGCTTGAAACGTATGTATTTTAGTATTCAATAAGTTCCACACGTGTCTAATCTTATGCACGACTGAAGCTCGGCACAAACAATATAAATATGTGGAACAAATCTGCATGTGTATTTGTGTGTAATGGGGATACCAAGGAATCAGGCCGCAACAAGATTTTACTATTCACGATCTTTAACATCCGTGACCGTATAAAAGTACTTAATTATAAACATTGTAAAAGGAAAGTGAATTGGGACAGTTTTCAGAGCGGGTCGCCTCGCCGCCCGCCCTGCCCGTATGCCGTGCGCACGAGTGGCGCCTAATTGAAATAATTATTGTATCCAGCCGGATATTTAATTTATATTAAATCAATATCAAAGTGTCTAGTAACTTCTTATCAGAGCACTAAGGGCTGCATAACTTGCGTATCTAAGTACTTTGCTATATTTTTAATGACTGGTCGATACTTTTTGTGATGAGCACGGATATTTGTTTCTCACGGTTGTTCTCTAGGCGTTTACGTATTTAACTAGCTATTTTGACTTTATACACATGATGATGTGAGGTGATGACCTAGTACTTAATCACAACACAAGGTTTAGGTATTGCTTACACTTGTTTTTTAATCACTTTACTGGAATTTTATAGGAATAAGTTTGCCTTTGTAGTTTCACGTTTGTTAAATTATTTCGTAATCTATAATGGAACAATACAATGAAGTCCCTACCACTACTAATTTATTTTGAATTGACGTAATCTTAAAACGGATGACTAAAGTATACAATAAGTTGCGCACGAGTGCATTTCCGCGCCGTTTCACGGCGGGCAAACAAGTGCGGTGTGAACACGCAACCTTGGCATTGGCCTAATGGCCGAGTGCGGCGCGGTCACAGACACACGACGAGGAACCTGCATCTGTCGCATCAATGTTACCGGCAATTTGTATAATCCGGTATTCTATATTCAATAAATCTGGGTATTCACCCAGCAGGCAATTTAAAATACCAGACGATGTATAAAATACAATGCCTGACGAACACACTGCATTGTATTAAATGTCTAGGTATTCAATAGAATACGTAACTAAGACTTGGTAACCTAAATTACAAGTGAAACCAATGGTGAAAAAAGTGGTATCTTGGGCACTGCGAGGGTATCAAAGCACGAGAGGCGAATAAACTTTGCTGCTAAAGTGCAATACAACATTTTTACCACATAACCCCGAGGAAAATACAAACCATAAAAGATCTCTAATCCAATCCAAATTAAACCTATTTTTTTTAGTTCAAGTATCGTTTACACATGTTCACAATTAAAGCACTTTAAAAGTCAATAATGAATGTACGTATGAAAAGTACTTGTAACATTTATGGATATGGTAGGCAAGGTACCTAATGGACTAAGAGCTAGCCACGTCAGATATGACACAATAATGAGAGCAACGAAACCCGTCTAGTAAGATTCATACATCCTTATTGCTAGACCGGGCATCTGGCAGCTTTTAATTGGTGGAGGTTTGAGTGACATACTAGCAACGTTTTCCAGTTGGAAAAAAACTACCGAAGTTGTCTTATTTATAGAGGACGGGGCCTATATTTTAACATTAGAACAAAAAACATTGCGTTTTATTTCGGAAACAGAAACAGTAGGCGACAAACTATGTATTACATTATACGTCGTTTTGGTCTACTTTCTCCCATCAGAAAGTTTGGCAATGATATAATCTAATTATTTGTATAATTTCTCATAAAACTGCATCGAAACCAGAACTCTAGGATTTGTATTCTTAAAGTGGTTTCCGTTCTTTGACCTCCACGACTTTACAGCTGCCAGATGTCCGGATCTAGAAATAAGCACAGTAGGTATAGCAAAATAACGAGAGGTGTTTCGTCGCTCTCATTATTGTGTCATATCTGACGTGGTTAGCTCTCCGTCTATAATAGTATATTCTAAAACGATCAATAATACACTTTACGGTGGTACTAATTTAATTAGTAAGTAAGGATAAAGTGTTAAGTTTGCATACATTTCTAAGTACCAAAGTTTAATTTAATAACAACCACTGGTTTTAATTTGAACATTTGTATTAGGTACCTATTACTAAATCAATTCGATCGAATTTCGCGCTCAATTATCCAGGTATCATTCGGATCATTTAAGCGTTTACATTAAAATTTTCTACTTCATTTACCACTTAACCTTCCGCTTCACAGCCATTTAGAATTATCATCGCATTGAGTAGTCCCATCCCTTTCAAACTTTCTGCATGAGTAAAGGATAGCATTAAAACTCGTTCATTTCTATTAAAATAATAAAAGTGTTTGTAGCTATGTAGGTGGATAATTAATTTAACAATATCGGTCTTTCATTAGATGAATCATCGATTCGTTAAGGGGAATTATGGGAAGGGATATTAGTTATTTATTACGTTTTGTTCGTTTAGAAAGTGTGTTAGTGATAATTTTGGCTCAAAATGGGTAATTAAATAAGGTACATTGACACGAGCGTGGGAAAGGCGAAGGTATTGTTTCGTTTTGAATGTCGTCTTAAAGGTCAAAAGAGAGAAAATAAACAAGTAATGTACAGCGTCGGTAAAATTTCCAAATGGTGGCACTCTCCAAAATTTACAACGAAAATAATAATACGATATTGACGGCATCAAGCTTTCCTTTTATGTTCCCGCTACGGGTAATTGTACTGCCAAGGTATAAAAAAGCGATGCGATATTTAGACAAAAAATGTGTTTACGAGCGATGTACGTCTTATAGATATTATTAATAACAATAACTAACGCAAATAAATAATTTCATTTTTTATCGTCAGGTCATATTTTTAATTAACAACTAAGGAGTGTCGTGGCATACCTATACCTACCTACTTCTCTATCTTGCTTAGCTTGTGAAGTCTGTAAAAAATATTGTCAGGAAACATAATTCCAGTTAAAAACAATTGTAAATGTTACATATTAGTGTTAGGAAGCAAATGCATATAATTATGTGGTCGGGTGGTCGACTTAACCGGGGATAACCGAGCTGGCAGTTTCCTCGCCCAACGTATAAGTATTGCGATCCAGCTAGGAAATGCTGCCAGCATCCTCGGCACCATGCCACAGGCAGGGGCCAACTTTATATTAAGATTTTTAGCTTTAGATTACTTTATTGTAGGGTTACAAGTAGTTAAGTGATATTTTTAGTGATATTATGTGGTTAATTAGGCTTAGAAAATCGAAAATAGTGCCATTAGAATTATGCAGTGAAAAAGATTGTTTTTTGGCATAAATACTAAATTAATTTAAATAAATACATTCACAATTAGAATTATGTTCATATTAAACACACACACACATAAAAAGAAAAAGCAATTAAGGAAAGAAGACATTAAAACGAGAAGTGGCCATGTTGTCAGCGCTGATCTTGACATGATCATGGCCAAACATATACCTAACTCAGTAGGTACACAGAGAGTGAAACTATGGAGCGATCTCCGTCTGGTGGTCAAGGGGTCAAAGTCGGCTGCATCGTGAAACGTTAATGCACCGTGCGCCGAGCTTCAGATGAAACACAACAACGCGGGTCGCTTAGCGCGGATCATTTTGTACGGGGACCTCTATAATGCTTTTTACCTATAAAATAAAAATAAATAAATAGATAAATAAATATTATGGGACAATCTTACACAAATCAACTAAGTCCAACAGTAAGCTCAATAGGTAAGGCTTGTGTTGTGGGTACTAGGCGACGATATATATGTAGAATTGTATTATACATATAAATACTTAAATACATAGAAAACATCCAAAACTCAGGAGGAAATATCCACAAATAATAAAGACACAAATAATGGCCCTGAGCAGGATTCGAACCCGGGACCTCCTGCTTCATAAGCAGGATCCCTATCGACTAGGCTAGGAGGCCGTTATCTATAACACTACTTCAATTAGAACTTTTTATAGGCTTGCAATGTCTGTTTAGGCCTTCAACAATTTAATTAAGTTTAATAGAGGGGTACAGTATATAGGTACAAAGCGGATATTCACCTACATATATTATTATTATTATTTGTCGTTCCTATCTAACAAAAGAAAAAAAGCTTAATTATAAGTAAACTTTGGATATATGATTTATAACATTTCAGAAAATACTCTTTATGACTCTGCTGTAAGAGAATGCCATCAGTAGCCAGAGGTATAGTGTGGGCAAGAATTACAATAATTACTCTATTCATGTAAAAGATACAGCATTGCGTACTGCTTTGAATATTACAACAAGTATAAATTAATTTTAATTTAACCTACATATTTGTACATACAAAAAGAGATGTAATATGCTTCTCACCATCCGGTCGGGTAGAGCATCGGCCACGGAGACGCGTCACTAAGTCCGGAAACCTAGCACCAGCAGCAAGGAGGTCATTCTAAGCAGATGGACTACATTCACACGGCTCCCTACAAACAAGCGTAAACAGGAAACGTCCGCGCGTCTACGGTTGTCTCGCCGGCATTTATTTAATCGCCATTTAATCGTTAGTTTAATAGGTGAAACTCGTCTCCGGTCGGCTTCAATATCAAGGATTGTCCCTTAGTTTTTGTACACTTTCTCTGGTTAGGAACGATTGATGGTACCAATTATACGAACTTTTATTAGTCGACTGATGAAGAAGTCGTGTTCACTTTAAATTTTATTGTAACTATTTATCCGTAATAATTATCTATTCAATGTATTCGTTTATAGCTAAACGCATGGTTTACGATATGTTAACGCTTGATTAATTATTAATTTATTATAACTTTATACGTAGAAATTACGTTTACGTAATCGTAATCTTTATTTCGTTACAACTTACAACTTTATTCATTATCCGCACATTTTAAATATTTTGATTTATATGCTAAGATCTAAACTACTCATTAGTAAAGTCATTCCAAAACGGAGCTGAGGTTTACGAAGGATTTGATTTGACATTATCACGAATGACATTATTGCTCAAGGATAACCCGACATAGTGGTTGCAATTATCATATGTTACGGTGTTCACATTATAATTGGTGCAAAATTAAAACGTAGATTCTACTCCTCAAACTATAAAACTTTTCTTCAATAAATTTTAAAAAATATGGAGTCTTTAGATTGTCTCTTTTTCATACAAACTAAATAGTATTATCAATGTACGTTAAAATCCGTCTAATTGACTTTACTTGTCAGTCTTGTCACCCTAGACAGACAATCAATTTCGCAATCCATTGCGTATTCGAATAAACTTTAAAGTGTACTAAAAATCAAACCACAAGTTAATCTTTAAAGTCGCTGAACAAACGATGTTTAGTTTGAGGAGTAGAATCTACGATTTAATTTTTTGCTCGTGTTACAGGCCACACACGGTAGAGCTGTAACTGAGTCTGTGTCAGTCTTGACATTTGATATAAGGTGTCTACCTTATATCAAATGTCAAAATACTGAAAATAGGCAGTATTTTGCGCTATGAGCAGCTAGCGCGAACGGCGAGTTCGCGCTAGCTGCTAAATACGAATTCAAAGCGCATACGCAACTTAATCAAAATGTATAGACTTGAATGAACGTGTGGACGACAGCGGTACTTACCTTTGGCAGCCCCGAGATTCGCGCGGCCGCCGGTCGCTTTTCATATAGGTAAATCTGTACGAAGAAACGTTCGTCAGAAAACATTCCACTATCTCTTAGCACAACTTAAATATCAAAGTGTGAATAAGTATAAAATTTTCGGAACCAGTCAATAATGGGCCTTCTCAGTTCCAACCTTTATGATATACGTGCTACTTTGAAGAGTTGTTTCTCGAGAACTATGAGGTGTTGGTTAATTTAACTATGCTCATTATATCGCAAGTAATTATAGTCTTCTATAAAGTGTCTTTAAGAAATAGATCCATCTTATATACAACTTCTCAGCACCATTTATACAAATAGCACAGCCGCCATAAAAATGCAATCTTCTGGTCCGTCCAGGCAGGGGAGAAATAGGCAGGGGAGTAAAGCAAGGAGACCCGCTATCGCTCAAACTCTTTACCAGCACATCGTCTTCCAAAAACTTGCGCCAAGTTGGAGGGAGAGGGGGCTTATCGTCGGAAATCGTAGATTAACCAACCTCCGATTTGCCGACGACATTGTTATTTTCTCCTCAACTGCTTCCGATCTACAACAAATGCTTGAAGAACTAAGCGCAAGCCTCGAGATTGGACTGAAGATGAACATGTCAAAGACCAAGCTCATGACAAACAGCACACAACGTAGAATCGAGATAAACGGAGTACATATTGCATATGTCCATGAGTACCTTTATTTGGGCCAACTAGTTTCCTTCCAGGCGCGTCAGGAAAAAGAGATCGAAAGACGGATTGAAAACGCCTGGAGGAGCTATTGGTCCATGAAACACTTAATGAAAGGAAGTCTTCCGATGTCACTCAAACGGAAGCTCATGGACATGTGCATACTACCAGTTTTCACCTACGGTGCACAAGACTTGGTCTTTGACTAAAGCTCAGATGTCGAAACTCGGAGTTTGCCAACGAGCCATGGAGCGTAGCATATTAGGTGTAAAGTTGGTGGATCGAGTCCGTAACACCACGCGGCGCTCCAAGACCCAAATCGTCTATGTAGCTCGGAAAGCGGCGAAGTTAAAGTGGGACTGGGCTGGCCACGTCTGCCGGATGCCAAATGAGTTGTGGGGCAAAATCACTGCACAGTGGGAAACCCCCGAAAACTCAAATCGGGGACGCGGCAAACCCCGCAGGCGATGGCGGGATGAACTAGACTCCTTTTTGAAGGAGTGGTTAGGCACAGCACAGGATAGGGATCGGTGGAAAGATTTGGGGGAGGCCTTTGCCCAGGAGTGGGATACGACTGGCTCCATATAATAATAATAATAGTAATAAAGTGTCTTTGGGAACTTTTGCCGTTACATAGGTACGTCCTTTGTTAGAAAAAATGTTAGAAACCAAATATAACACGAAAATGTTAGTGTTCTTTTTATTTGACATTGGGCCGATATGATTCTGAGGTCGAAAATTCTTGCCTAACATAAGTATTTCACCACTATTAAGATATAAAAAAATCAGCCATAGCGGATTTAATGTAAGGCAACACCCCTTAAGAACTACCATATCCATGAGCTATTATGAGTTGATTCTCAACTTATTTTACTCACACGAACAATGTCGCATCTGACTATAAGTGAATGACATTGTTTTTCTAGGGGTAAAACTTTTTATTGACTATTATTACAAAGTAAAAGTCGCATCCAAATAGACTATTATGCATAGAATACAAGTTTTTGACCCGCCGTGAGAAAATGGTGTAAGTACTATTTAGTAGGTGTCTAATTAAATTCTTAATCTTGGGATCCCACCTTTGTTTAGCAATCAATGGTCGTCAATAAAAATGGAAAGTTGCTAGTGTGTAAAATGTGACAATGGGGTCTAGTCATTATTTATTTACGGAAATTGATTGGTTCTCGACAACAACGAATAAGCACCACGTCTTCTCCAGTACCGAACTCGAATCGAAAATTGTGCGAGCGCGATAAAGTGTTAATTCGGTTTTATTTATCCAAAACAAACAAATTGAAGCCTTAAGAACCTAGACAAGACACACAATCTGTGCATAATTGGTATCGTATTGCAAGTAAGAAAAAGTAGAAGAAACATTTTTTTTTGTATGGGGGACTGTCCCAGCCGGCCAACCCTCCATACAAAACCAATTTTTTTTTCACGAAAATGATATTTTTTCTTAGTTTTTCATAATTAGAATACGATACCAATTATGCCCTTTAAAGGATCACCAGCATTTTTGTTACAGCATGTACATATATCAAACTAGTGTGGCATTAATTTAAAGCACAGTAGGTTTTTTTTTTTTTATGGAGAATAGGCAGATGTTTGACCGCGATCTCACCTGATGGTAAGTGATGATGCGGTCTACGGTGGAGCACGCTTAGGTTCATCTAACACAGTTTTCGAAAATCGTAGCTATTATAAATAATAATCAGGATAGCAAAATAATATGGATAACAATCCTAAGAGCTTTCTTTTGTGGACTAGTGCGATTTAAACACTGTGGGTCACTAATAGATATAAAATAATTTTAAACAAAAAAGAACCGACTTCACTAAGCATCCACCTTTCCAACACCAAATGCTCGATCTGCTGTAAAAAACACTCAAATCACCATAGGTGTGCCTATAATAGTTGAAGAGTTCCCTCGATTTCTCCAGGATCCCATCATCAGATCCTGACATGGTTACAATGGGACCAACTGTGAAGTACACGCTTTCAAACAAAAAAAGAATTTTCCAAATCGGTCCAGCCGTCTTCGAATAATCGGTGAACATACTTAAAAAAAAAAAAAAAAATAGCAAAAACAAAGATCCCGACGAATTGATAACCTCCTCCTTCGAAATCTTGAAGTCGGTTGAAAACCGATCTTGCTTTTTACAATTAATGACTATCCTTGTCCATCAGCCATCAAAATGGGAGTTGTATCTAATTATGCATCATTTTATTGGACTTGCAAATCTCCTTTACGCTACGTAACATACAAACTCACATTCCGATATACGCGAACATAAACATAAATTCTATATATAATACCAAACAGAACCAGTATAGCACGGTATGGAGAAAGTTCAGGTCTCAGGTCAAATGGCCAGGTACATAAGCCAGCATATATCGGTGTTAATAGATTCATGTTTATAGGTGAATGCTTTGCGCATATGATATTAATAGATAGGTAGGTATACATTTGAAATCAATCTGATGATGAAGTGCAACATATAGGTGCTGTTGTATCTCGATACCGTTGGCGTTTTGTTTAGGTGTCAAATGGAATAAAGACTCCCTGGTGGTTAATGTTATAAGGTCAATAATGAGATATGCATGTCAACGAAAAATTAAACACATATGTATGTTGGGCGGAATAGCTTTTTGGCACATGCATACTCGTAGTAACAAATATGGATAAGGTGAGTAAGAAAGGTAGAGTCTGTCCGGAAAAAGAAGTGTCGTAGAATTTGAGGGCGTCGGGTGATAATTTGCTAACAGTTTTTGTCAGCAATATTGAATACACTACAAACGACACTTAAACACTTGCGCTATCGATCCTGCATGTTGGAGCTCGGTCTTTTGAGGAAAGCCGCCTCAGGATCTTAGACGTAAAACGCCCATTACGCAAAGAAAGGCCGCGGCCTTCCTACTGGACTAAGAGCTGGCCACGTCTGATATGACACAATAATGAGAGCTACAAAACGCGTCTGGTAAGATTGGTATACTACGCTTATTGGTAGATCCGCGCATCTGGTAGCTTTTAATGGCTGGAAATCAGAGTGATAGCCAGCAAAATTTTTGAATTGGAAAATAGTAATACAAAAATCGCCGAAATTGTCTCAGTTATAAGATTTATAGAAGACGAGGCCTATATTTTAATATTAGAACAAAAAACATTGCATATTATTACGGAAACGAAAACAGTAGGCGACAAACTATGAATTACATTTTACGTCGTTTGGCACTACTTTCCCCCAACATAAACTTTTGGCAATGATATAATCTAATGATTTATATAATTTCTCATAATATTGCATCAAACCCAGAGCTCTAGGATTTGTTTTCTTGAAGTGGTTTGCATTCCTTGACCTCCACCACTTTACAGCTGCCAGATGTCCAGATCCAGAAATAAGCATAGGATATCATACTGACTAGAGGGGTTTTGTTGATCTCATTAGTGTGTCACATCTTACGTGGCTAGTCTATACGTATATGTTTAAAGCCTGACCAGAAATATATGATCATGTGCCATGGTTGCGGAATTTAATTGGAACTAATTTGGAATTTCACTGGCAATAATTTAAATGATAGTTTGTCTCTGTTTTCTGTGTCATTATGGCGGTTTACTTCAATAATAGTAAAGTTTTGATTATTAAATAATAAATGACAAGAAATGCCGAAAACTATTCATACTATATTCTACTGCCTACGTGCAAAAGGATTTAAGTATCCTTTTATTTTAAGATCAAGTTTGGCCTGGCCAGCCTCATAAGAACTAATAAAAGGATAAATCATTAATTTTTGGGCTTGCCGTCATCGAAATCGATGTGGAAGACTATACATATAGTTCGACACTAAAGATCTTGATACTTGAATATGAAAAAAAATATGTTACAACTCGAAACCTATTTAATATTTAAATAAAATTCCTATATACGAGTAATATACATATCGGCATCATGTGTCAAATCAAATAAAATGACTTTTATTTGATTATATAGCTAGCGTAACTTTTTTCACAGCAAATTGTCTAAAGCAGTCAGACACGCCAGTGATTCTACAAGAATTCCGTTTGTTTCCTTTTTCGAATGGTACAGAACCCTAAAATAAAATAAAAATCGTTTGACTAACATTTGTCCCATAATAATTATTTATTATTTATATATTTACTTACCGTAATCAGAGTCTGGATGTAATTATGCAATACCACTTATCATTGAACTGGCTTCAGAACTCGCCGAGAGAGTTTTGCTCCACCTGGAGTGTGCACACCTGTGCACCACGCACTATTATTTGAACAACCATCTTTCTTTATTTGAGAGACCGTTTTTCTACTGACTCAAAAATAGTACGAGTAGGTTCTTGTAAATACAAGAACGCACAAAAAAGTATGCGTAAAAAAGGTTTTTAGAGACTCAGTCAGTCCGTGATCACCAAACCAAGGGATTGCCACCCATGCGATATAAAAATAAAATAAAACAAGTGTATGATTTAATCGATCACCAAATAAATGCGATGTCGATGACCTAATACGTAAGATTGATCACTAAAATAATAGATCTGCCACCAACATTATACCACAAATAATATCAAAACGATTACAAAAAAAAATACTTAAAATATCCTGAAAATTATACGTATCACCAAAATGATATACGAGTATCTGATACCATAAAATCGGATGACCAAACAATAAGAAAACGATAACTTAAAAATATATTGACCACTAAAAAAAACTCGGCTTCATCCACTGTTACTTCGCAGTTCACCTAACACACTCTTCGCTTTACTACGACGTCGCACCTATCGTGTCTCGGTCAGAACTTTATTTTTAATTTTTACGGGAGTTTTTTTTATTTTTTATTTGGTGGTAGATCTACTATTATGGTTATACAAATCTGGTGATCAAACTTTTAAATTGCGTGCAAATATAATAATAATTTTGTGTTTCAGTCGGGACCATTTCGTGACAAATTAATCGTTTAATTTTAATCACTAAGTACATGTGTACCATATATTACGTCACGAATAGACGTTTTTTCTTTCTTTCTTTCTTTCTTTCAAAGTACTGACTTTGAAGCACACCGGACCACTGGACCGTTTTTGATTAAAATGGTTACAGATATTGGTTGTTATTGTATTATAATTAGGGGATACAAATTAGGTGGAAAATCTAAATGTTGGTGGCAGAAAATATAATGTTTTATACTAGTTATATATTCTGTCCGAAATTCTAATCACTCACTAATAAATAATACTAAATACAACGTAAATTCGCCAAAGCCGCCACACATTATGAAACTTTTCGGAACTCCATATTGGTGCTTTCAGCCGCTATATCTCGTAGATAAACCAAAATAATTAGAAATGTTATTGCCCTTATGGAACTATGTATGCGTTTTCTGCTTTTCACTGTTATTTTATACATAAACTGCGGTTTTTATGCATATAAATACGCAAAGACATACAAACGACATAAGTTTGACAAATTTAAAGCTGATTTATTTCTAGGCCAGGTTGCCATATATAAAAGAAAATGTTATCTCCGTTTTTTCTGGAATACTCTACATATTGGTACAAAGATTTTGTATTTATATAATCTTTTTTTAGCTCTAACTTTTATTGTAATTGGCTACTTTTTACCCGACTGCGCGACGCAAAGGAGGGTAATGTGTTTACCAGTCTATGTATGTATGTATGTTTTGTATATATAAATTTAGTGGCTTCCTAGTGCTGTCTAGACACCGTCAGTAATAAACACATTATTTCTTTACTCATCTTTCTCAATTCTCATCCCTCATGTACATAGAAAAGCACGAGTATAGAAATAATGACATTATTACTGATAGTAACTGGACTACTTAGCAGTTATGAAATTAAACCTAGAACAATACACGGGAATCATCAGAACAAACATTTTTTTGCGCTTTCAGTGATTTTAAAATCTGCAAAAATCACAATAGTTAAAGCGGGGCGTATCCATCGTAATATATTGTAACGTCACATTTTATGTCTTCCATCGAAAATTTATAAAAAAAATGTTTGATAATCATAAAGAGTAAGCTGATTTGACTCGATAGAAATTAGCCATTGATACTTTTCGTTTTCAGCTTTTGTGCCGAGATCGCCTAATTCTACGATAAATTCAAGTAACTACAGTACTTTTACGCTAAAAGCAAGTAATTTCAAATCAGATACTTTAAAATAAAATATATTTTTTTTAAATTTCAACCAGAACGAGGGACAGGGGATCTCGTCTTCGTGGAATCCAGTGATCAGCAAATGTAAGCGTGAAAATACTTGCATTTCCAAACCACCAGATGTCGTGAGTGTTGTGTGTAGGCAAAGTGACAACCCTAGCGTGAATGTGCATAATCGAGACCAACTGCGGGTAGTTCGAAAAACCCGCGCCTAGCTGCGCGGGTTTTTCGAGATGCTGATACAATTCCTCGCCAGTCTGCCTGCGACCACGAGCGTTACGGCACGCTCGAAACGTCAGGGAAATAATAAATAGAAAAAGCAAGTGTACGTGATTAAGTTCCGTTTTTGACAAAATAATGAGTGAAAATCGTGTAAGTTTAAATCAGTACAGATACTTGAAATTCAATTGTTTTGTGTAGATACTAAACTTGTTTTCACTGTCAATTATGAAGTTTGCAGTCGACATTAAGTCTATACAAAACAAGTATTAAATAGCTTGTTTCCAGTTTTATTACCAAATATAAAATAAATACGAACAAGCTAATAATAGGGCGAACAACGTAGTGTTAATTAGATATGTCATGTCGTTTCACGATTCCTCCCATATTATGTATGAGATTTACCGGTAATTTATCGGTTTACCGGTAATTTCCATACAATCATTACCGGTTTGCGTTCCCTACTTCCGCACAACCTGTGTAAGCTGTAGTACCTATACATCTTTACTTGATTTTGGTACATATTACATAAATATGTTTTGTTATTAGATGTTATATTTGTTGGTGATCCTACAATAAATAAAATATAAAATAACCTTGCTGAATGCAGTTACCTACAGTCAAGTAAGAGTAGTAAGACTAAGAGCGAAATATTAAACTCAATGTCACTTGTTCACTACTGTTTCATTTCTTATAATTATTACCCCTGAGTAATTATAAAAAAAAATTGTTTCATTGAATACGTTTACAAGGACGCAATAAAACAAATCTCATTTTTTAAATAAATGTATATAATACAGGAACTGAACAAGTTAAGAGAAACTTTGAGATGCTGTATGGTAGCCAACAAAATTATTTATCTTTGTACCAAATATCTCAATCATAACATAACTTTGAAAACAACAGAGATAGGAAGGTTTGAAATTTGAGTGCTTTATTGTCCAACAACTTACCCTGTTATTTATTTATGTAGTTTTTATAGTAAGTAAGCATATGTCTCCTTTTTACAAACAGTAAGAATATTTATATACCATTTATAACATCATTAATATATTTTTATCCACAATTGTAAAAATGCACGCCGCAGGCTTCGTCAGGTAGATACAAAAACAGGTCAACCACAGGCTTCTTGATATAACAATCAAAATTGACCTTTGTCTTTGTCAATAAATATTAATTATACAGACCACCCCGGGACATAGCCGGCTCAAAAGTCCCCGTGACCTAGCAGCGTTGTAACGCTGAATTTCCAAGGAAATCTGTTGAACCAGGTACGATCCGGAGCGAGGATCGCAACCCTTCTGAGTCGACGACCTAAGTCCCAGACAAACTCCTTGGCCCCCGCACCCCAAGACCCTGCAGTCTCTACCGCAACCGGTCTGAAGTCATACGTTGGTTCCAAGGCAGAGTACTTATTATATTTCTTCTGCCTACCTGCATACTCAGCAGCCGACCCAGCAGCTCTTATGGGGTGGCCCAGGTGGGATGGGGCAAAAGTACTGACGCATGTAGTGTCCCATAAGAGATACCGACCTTTCTGCTAAGGAACCAACGTAAGACCATCAGGTCAATAATCAATTCAACTTTTCTCCTTGAAACTTCTGTACAAGTCTCTGTTTGGCCCAATGGTTGACTGGTAGAGTATGATATTTGGCATTAAGTCCGCCATTTGTACATACATTTTTGAATTTGGTGCAATAAAGTTTAAATAAATAAAAATACTTTTCAAAATTTCACAATCACTTTTTCAACCATGGGATGGTCGTACCATTATCAATCACCTTCAGAATGCTGTTAGTACTTACTACCCGCCAACCGCCAAGCATCTAGACAATCTGGGATCTGTATCATAGCAGAAATCATGTTATTGGAACGAAGTTCCTTATCGAACGGTTCGCGGATCCAGGCGAAAAAAGTCACGTGGCCGTCACGAAAACGCGACACAAAGCCATACGATTGAGAAACATGACAAATGAAATAAAATAGAATAGAATAAAGTGAACTGAAGTGAACAGTGAAAATTGAGAAGTGACAAAGTGAAATGTAAAAAAAGCCAAAAAAGTCACAAATGACAAAAGTCAAAAAATTAAAATGTTAAAAATGTCGAACATTTCGAAAACGACAAAAATTACATAAAAGGTTAAAATTAAATAATACTAAAAAACATAACTTCGTTACAACCGAGTGTTCCACGACACTCACGTATTTTTTTTAATTATTTGCCAATAGTCCCTGTCTGATGTCACTATCACGGATAAAAAGCCTCTTTGAGAGAAAGAGAGAGAGAGAGAGAGAAATCAGGTACTTACCAGAAAAACCACAAATCAAAGAAACACTTTCCATAAGTTCATTTACTGTAAGAAAATTTGAAGGGTACACGAAAAGAACATGTCTAGTCACTTTTTTTGTAAAATGAGCTTTTTATATCAAAATGTAGAGCTTGCAATGAACTACTAGTAACAACTTCTGTTACAGATGTAAATTTTAGCAAAAATCCCCGTCTTAACTCATAATTTCATAAAAACCATCTAGTTACGAAAATAGTATGGTTAATTGAATCGTTCCAAATTTTAAAAGCGCTATAAATCAAAATGTTGTCAATGTGACTAGACATGTTCTTTCCGTGTACCCTTCATTTACACTTACTTCGTAGTTTTTTCGTAGAACATACGTTACATTATCGCCATATATTCTAAGCAGAAAACGTTTTTTGTAATTTTTGAATAAACGATAAATAAAAAATAATAAAAAAAAAGTGAAGTTTACCCTATTTTATGTAACTGTACATATTTCTGATAAATTTTCCATATTATATAATGAAACAAAAAAAAATTTCGTTTTTATGCTCTCCTGTAAAATTTGTCGAAATGCAGTTACTTGAAATCAGTTTTTGCAGTCGAGCCATATGGAAATTAATTAATTAAATTTCAAATTGGCGTCTAAACAGATTAAACAAAGTACCTACTTTCACAAAAAGATTAACTAAAATGAAAGTAAAAGTACGTACATTATACAACGCGAAAAATGAATCACTGTGTTGTAGGTATTTACAATCTGTTCACATGTTTAATTCCGTACATATCCTACATAAAGATGTTCGATTCAATTTCCTATTCCTTGCAATTAATAATGTCAAAAATGACAGACGACTGAAAAAATAAAACCGTGGTCGCCGTCTCAAGAAGCTTTGTCAAAAAGACATCAATGGCACAAGTTTTTATTGACAAGCATGCTGATTGGAGTAAAATGCGAATGTCTATCAGTTATTTAAATTTGTGACACGTCAAAATTAAGCTGCCTTTGTATTCGATCTCACGTTAAGATATTTGTTTACAAAGCTGCTTTAATATGCTTTGGTAACCTTTCACTTATTTTTACATAGTGTTCATTCATTCCGATGAAAATTAAATATATACCTAATTTGCTCAATAAGAACTGAATTATTATCAGATTCATCTTAATTCACAAATTTTATTTTAATAATAGAATTTATCGACTTTATTGGTAGGATAAAAAATTCAAAATCAAATCCACAACAAGCCTTGTCAAAATGACCTTACTACTCTAACCTACCCTATAAAAATTAAGCCCCGAACTGACCTCTACCTGGCCCAAACGTTCCAAATATACCAGCTGCATTGCCACGGTAGGATATATATACAAGAACATACCTAGGTAATTAAAAATGAATTATAAATTATATTGCAAATTTTATTAGTTACATAAGGTTATTACTTGTAAGTACCTATCTATCGGATAAATTAAAAATAGGTATTGAAAATGGTAAGTTAGACATATTATACTTAGCAATTAGCATGTCACCTGCATTTAACGAGTTTTTTCACAAGCCTTTACCTGCGAATCGGCTGTGTAAAAGTCCTTATTATGCCCTTTCTCCATACCCTCCCTCTTATCACTCATCTCATAGGTACTTTAGACCCGTTTTTGTGTGATTGAGCAAAAAACAAATGTGTCAGACTAATAATATGTTATCGGGTGACAGCTAATTTTGAAGCCTTCCTTAATAGCATTGCCAAATTATGCCAATGCGCTGAGCGAGGAACGAGCCAGGCCTACAGTCACCAGCGGAGCCGATGATGAACATATATGTCAACTTTTTAAAAGGTTCTCACCCTCAGTAGGCCTAGCACATGAGTGTAGCGACAGTATCTCGCGGTCGACATAGACATCTGTCACTTTCTGGTGAATACAGTTAGACAGTGATAGATGTCTATCTCGATCGCGAGATACTGTCGATACACTCATGTGCTAGGCCTACAGGGACCCAGTGCTTCGGTCAATGCCGTAAAAAAGTGGCCATTGCCTAAAGACCCGCATTTGCGACGTTTTGCGGTTTCCACAGCAGCTGCTTCATTGCCCTGCCCTTGACAGTGCTAGAGTGTCGATAAGGTGTCGACGCATGTCGCGTCCAGATTAATTGTTGCCATCTAAGTTGTTTTGTTTTCACGCAGTTTCAATAATAAAACTACGTGTGATTCTCCACAAGTGATGATAAAACTTAAATCTACCCTTATCTGAACAACTGACAACAACGTCGGTTACCCAGATATTGAAGATTTAATTGCAATCGCACGAATGGCACGTTTGTATACTTTGCAACCAACAACTTATGTTTTTTTGTAATTTATCGTAGTCCAAAACCGTTATAAGCTTACGAAACAGGTTCCCCGACGTGAAGCGAAAGTGTTTTTAATTTTGCACACGATATGTTGTCGGGCCTTTTGAAGTACGAAATTGGAATGCGGCGGTTATGCCCGACGTAAAATTTTCGCTGTTAAATGCTTTGCAAAAATGATGTGACAGATACCGTATTTTAACAAGTTGCGAACGCGTGTAGAATTTTTGAGTATTTTACAAACAACGAAAATAAATAAATACCAGTAATCAATTCTATACAACATCCAAACATTTCTGGCACCAAAGTTTATACTTATTTACATTATATCACATTTGTGCTTCAGTTATTTAGTTATTAAGGTTCTGGCTCTAATAAAATCATTAGAGACTGGAACAATATTACAATCAGATAAAGCTGTATCAAAAACTTCAACAGTTTAATTATTCTCACCTGAATACTTTCAGTTTTCTTTGCTTCTATGTAATTCAATTAAATCTCGCTTATCACAATCAAATGCCGATCACATAGCCGAAGAGAAAGCGGCTTCCAAGTACACGCCGTCTAATTGACATATACAAATGGTCTTTTGTTTGATCGGTTCACACGTAGGGTGTTACTGAATCTTTGATGATTCGTGGAATAGGAAAAAGTTCAAGTGCAAATTGTTTTACATGACGTAGTTGTAGAGCTGTACAGACATTACAAAGTCTCAAAATATCAGTTTATGTTTAATTTAAACATACCTCATGCTTAGGTACTTACTATTTGCAGCAACTAGTATAGTACTTACTTCTCTTTAATATCATGCTAAAGTCACCTAAGTCACCTAGACGTCGTTTCTATACGAATTGTTACTGTTTATAATTATGACTTTGATAATACTTTAACTATGATGGCTTTACTATACCTACTGTACTAACATATGTTTATGTATAATTGTATCTTAATCAGATATAAATTATGAGTCATTATTACCCAGAATTACATACATTAATCACAGCATGGTAATTATCTCGCACTTACTCCACATAAACACGTCGGTCGGCAGCCGACAAATTTATCGATTTAACTTGCTACTCGATCTACTCATGTGCTTCTCTTGCGGATATAGTTAGTTTTTTGTAGAGCGTCGCCTTCATAGAGCGTCGCCTTCATCAATAACTTGTTAGTATCCGTGGCTTTTCAAGGGACCTTTCATGCATATTAGAAAAATAAGCCATTTATACTGCAGGCTGATTTAACCTATAGTTAAAACTACTTGTTGTGTTCCTAAATTACTGAGCATTTATGTGATATATTTACTGCAAATGTTGCTCTTAGCAGAGTTTTGAAACATTATTTATTAATCTTAAGCAGTTGTTAATTTTGAATGTACCTACTTATTACAATAACCAGCGATCCACACAAGGAGGTCGTCGAGGTCTAGGCCTCGGCATGCACTAAGAAAGGATTTTTCAAAATTCACCCCCTAAGGGGGTAAAATGGGGGTCCAAAGTTTGTATGGCAAGATTTGTTAGACTATTTTAATCGAAACTTCACAGGAGTATTCCTAACGATAAATGAGTATAATATTGTCTTCGGTTGCCGCGATAGTTATTCATGAAATAAAACAATTAAAAACGGATTTTATCGCGTGTATTGAGTTTAAATTACATCCCGACGTTTCAAACACTTTACAGCGTTCGTGGTCAACGGGTCGACTCGTTGACCACGAACGCTGTAAAGTGTTTGAAACGTCGGGATGTAATTTAAACTCAATACACGCGATAAAATCCGTTTTTAATTGTTTTATTTCATTTGATAAATGAGTAAACACGTGTTTCAGGTTTTTTGAAAATTCAACCCCCAAAAGGGACAAATGTGGTCACAAAGTCTGAAAATCAACATTGGTATCGTATCCTTTTTGAGTACTTGTAGTACGCGGGCGAAGCCGCGGGAAAAGGCTAGTTATCGCTAAAAATTCAAGCTGTTTCTGAGGTTACCGTAATTAGTTATTAATATTGACATGTTCATAATTCCATATCTACATGACAAATACTTGCGTGTAGAGTAACATATTAAATTCATTATTGTGTTTCTTCTTGCACGCGACCGTAACTTAAATAGAATTTCCGGAGTCATACTACGGCGCATATAGTAGAGTTGGCTACACGAACCATCATTGCGATTTAGGCACCGTCTCGTCTATGTACAAAGTTTGTCGTAAATGCAAAGGCGCCTCTAGATTTTTTGTAAAAGAAATCACATACACTTTATGCAATCTTTTGAATCATTTTCTGACTCTTAATCGGATATTGTATGGATTTATGTACCTACTTGTTTTTGAATAATTTTCAATAAGGATTAGATAATAGATATCTAAGTTAGTAAATACTAAAAAACAAGACGAGTAACATATTTTGATTAAAATATTACCACCTACGCAGGTATACTTTTCACTCAATTTAATCATAATTAAAGTAACGAGCTACACTTGCCCAATCTCAGACCATTCGACATAATTACTCATCAAATCTAATCCGACATTCCTCTCTTATCTGGTAATAGATGGCTAATATACATCGATGAGTCGATACACTTGGATATCTCGATATCGACGCGGTGGTCGTGTAAACATGAAGTTGATCGCTAATTAGTCCCCGGAGAAAGTTACCGACCGACTGACCACAATCCCAGCCGATGTTTCGGCGGTGCCGATTTTAGATCGATTCTACTTTCGTTTTTGACTACTCTTACCTACCACTCACTATTGAAACATTGATTTATTTTACGTCCGTCATTTGCATCTTGACCATTTTGTATTGAGCATTCTGATTGTGAATTTGAACGTGACTAAGCGATGCTGCGATAAGATTAGAATAAGATAAGTTTGATGAGCGATGTCTATTTAGAACTTAGATGCGTTCACGTCAAGTTACGTTGCTAGTTCGTGTCTTCGTCGTAAAGTAAAATGTTCATTTTATTAAAGTAGATGTACCACCATACAACTTAATGAAGGTGTGAGCGAGGGTTCAACTCAAAGTAAGCATCCGACTCGCTTTATACCCGAACTCGTGGGAAACATTCACTTTCATTACCAAATATTCGTGAACATCTTTTTGTGGTTAAAAAAGAATATTTCAGTTATTCGTAGGTATATCCTGAAATTAAATATCAATACTCTTTGTTATTTTCTTCCAATGTTATAATATGCATTATGATAATCTGAATTACCTAAGATTAAAAAACCACTAATTACGTACAGCTGCAAAATAATCTGTACCTACATATTATTACATACTTTGGTAAAATAATGATAATTTATCACAAGTAAAATAGTTCGCAATGATACGAATATGTTTCTGTTTATCCGTTAGACGGTTTAATATCCCCGTACAAATACCTACCAACAGCTATGATAAATATAACTAGTGATCGCGCGAGAAAACTCTCTCAGGGGCAGCTCGGCGAGAAGTGGTACAAAGCATAGGCGGTGGCGGGTCAAAACGTAACCCACAACTTCGATTATAAGTGCCCTTGGGCGTCAATAGACACACTTGTAGTTTTTGTAGGCGGAAATTGTATTCAAACAAGGTTTCATTTCAGGTGGTACTAAATAGTCATAGTCAAATATTCATAATATTTTAAAAACTACATGTCAAATTACACTGGTACTTATAAATGTTACAATAAAAACGGATTAATCACGTGTTTTTTGTAATTTTAAATCTCCCGAATGTAAAGGTTTCGAAACGTCGGGAGATAAGGTTAGGTTAAGTTACGGCCAGACGGCATACGACCACAGCCCTCTGCCACGAGACCTTGGCAGAGTACAGTGATTTTGTAGCCCGTGGTTGATGCCAAATTCTACATGACCTTTAAACGCCCTTGGCGGCTACGCGTGCTCTGCCAACCATTGGCAATAATTAGGTGCTTGGTGTCAGCCATGTAGATACTCGCTTCAAGAACTCGCTTCAACCGAGGTCACGTGGCAGAATCTGCGGCTATCTGCCGTCTGGCCGTAACTTTAGGTGGTAGCCCACCACACCAGCAGAAGTTTAAATGCATGTACATGCTATAGCAAGTGTGGAGCGCGCCTACAACATTGTGACAGAAATAACCAAGAGGATTTGAACTTGGAATGTTTCGTAATCTGTGACCGTAGAGTAGCACCGGCAGCTTAGTAGGGTTTGAATTAAAAAAAACTTACTTAAGTACTTCATGACTAGCCTAATTAGGCTCCGATGTGATTCGTTGATAAAATAGATGTTATGTTCCCAGTGAATTTTCTGGTATTTGCTATTCTAAATTCATAGGCAAGTTAAGGCAAATAGTCAAGTTTTCAGGCGACGAGCCACGGCAATACTCGTATATGTAGTGTCACGTGCTGTCAAAAAACTGCGTCGAATTCCGCAGGTAGCTCTGTCATCAACAAATTCATCCAATTAAAAGTTGTGGTTTGAGGCGAGGTCGTTTAATGTGTGCCAACAGGTCTGGGTATGTGGGTCCGCGGCAGTTCCCAGTGACGTGGGTGCGCTATTGTCTGCCAACAATTAACGCCGTAACTGTACGAGTTTCCTAGGATTTCATGTGAATGAATGTTGAGGGATTGTTTTTAGTGCAATTATAACTTATCAATGATAAGTTTTTCCATGTCTACAAATGCTTGAATATATGGATGAACTGGAACTTGGTATTTCGAATCTAGAACAAAAGTGATACAGAATCAATGTTTTAATTATAAAACATCTTATTGTCGGTACCTACTTTTTTAGCACGCAAGTTATTAACCTCAGCATTACATTTAGTAAATGCAGCTGCATGAACATTTAGTACTTGACCAACAAATGTCAGTTTCTTTAAAGATGCTCTTACAAAATTACTTCACAGATGTTTTCTGCAGGTGAGCAAGAATTAACTTAGGAAGTACAAATTAACCCAGAAAGAAAATCTAGTGGAATATCTAAAAATTATAAAATATGCATCATATTTACCGATAACTATGTGCATGTATGTATTTGATTATCCTTTCATTTCATATACATTGTTTCACAAAACCACAGTTTTATTACAAAACGGTATAAACTATTGAATATTACATAACATGTATAACAATTTAACAATAGGTGTAAGCCTCCAGATTCCGACCGATTCGTGAGTCATTGAATAGCCAAATCACGAGAAGATCGGTGAAAGTGGACTGAACCACGCGTGTATTTAGCACCAGTAACAACTGCGGTAATAAGTAAAAAAGTGCGGTAATAGTATAAATCACAAAAAATGGAACGCATGTAAAAGTTTCAGCGAAAGCAAGAGTAAAGCCTAAAATGTCGTTGAACGCCCGCGGTCTATCACGTTCTTAACTCTTGACCGTCAGCAACTTGACATTGACGTGACACTCTTAAAGTAATTTGTAGAAATTGTTGTTTGTAGTATATTTGTAGAAATTGTTGTGTTTAACGTCGTATGACATTGCCTAAGGGACATTGTAAATATTATGTGCATGATTTATGGTCTAGTCGAGTCTCCATTTAGTTCTGCACCGTAGCACGTAGTACGTGCCACGTACCCATGAAAGATCTGTGTAAAAGAAATAAGCTATAATGGATAAAAGTTCGCTCCTAAACAAAAAAGCTGCAATAAAATTACGAAGACGCCAACGGCCAAATCATGATGTATGAGTGTTATAAAATCTGTATCCGGATCCACATGGACATGTGCGTGGGCGCACCGTAACACCAGTAACAGTAATTGACGCGGTGTCAATCGATGGGAGAAAGTGTAAACAAAGACAAGACACGCACGCTTTCTGACCGTTTGTTCTCGTGTAGATAGATACCTCCACGTCTCCGTAGCTTGTCTTGTCTCCGTCTTACTCGTAGTTTTTAGCTTAAAAATTAGATAAACATGTTGGGACGGGTTTATGTTTTTGTAAATCATTTGGTATTCTGTCATTTCATTGGTTTCATTGTAACTTACATAAATGTGAATAACTAAGTAGAGCAATTTCATTTAGTTAGGTAATTTGTTTTGTAATGGTGCCCATGTATCTTCTCTACATAACTTACACGACGTATAATATAACTCAACTCATGTCATTTTAACCTTAACACAGATTTTAAGTATAAAGATCTTAGTTCGAATTTAATATTAAAATTATGATCTGTTACGGGTTTCTTATCAATTTTGTTATCATCACGACATTAGAAACAAATTGTAATTCCAACAACCAATGACACTAAAACGTTTGACGAATCGTATTAACGTTAACAATCTCTTTTTGATATCTATTTGACACTATGCACTGAACTTGACATGATAACAAGATAAAGATGATGAATAAGCCACTACATAATGAAGTGAGCTGTGAGCCATAAAGAAAAACATTATCGCACAGTATGATACCTAAAACAGTAATCTATACAATCACTATTTTATTAATAATTCGAACATTAATAAACCAAATCGCCAAAATGACGCAAGTTTTCAACCCTTTTACGCATTGTCGACTTTCGTTTTCACGCGCGCACGCCGGTTCAACGCTCTTGATATAAACCTTTTGCCAAACGAAACCAGTTCGCCAT
The DNA here is from genome assembly GCA_947086415.1 of Pammene aurita. Lineage (NCBI taxonomy): Eukaryota > Metazoa > Arthropoda > Insecta > Lepidoptera > Tortricidae > Pammene > Pammene aurita. The sequence goes on from OX352291.1 coordinate 26,792,747, forward strand.
TCATTCAATAGATCATTGAATCTAGACCCATTCATTCGTTCAAACCATTAAGTGTTATGCTAATGTGACGAAACAGAAACGATTGTCCATTTAGTAGGACGAATTACTATTGCTGCCTATAATACTATGAGTGGATATAGTAACAGGTCTATTTAAAATTCAATTCTACTTTAGATAAAATTACTAATCTATGTCTATGTAATAATTGCCAATATGCTGTAACTAATAACTTAGTTAGTTAAATGATGCGATCTTTAATTATTGTGCTCAAAACTGAGTTTTGCTCTGTGGAATAATTTAAAGACAATGACATGAAAAAACTGTCAATTTAATTAAGAGTCCGGTAAAGTTTTTTTTTCGATTTCGCTCAACTTTTCGATACTATTCTACCGTAACTGATTGTATTAGAGATGATATGAAAAGAAAGGAAGTGAGTGATGAGATGACGGGTGACAGAGATGTGTGGAAAAAAAGACATGCATGCGCCGACCCCAAGTAATGGGACAAGGGCAAGCGGATGATGTTGATGAGGTAGTGTAAAGTTTTAGTATGTATTTTTAATGTACTAAACAGTTAAAAGGGGGGATCAATGTTACTCTGCGTCCGTAGAAAACACCTTAGACAACCCTACACGTGATCCCTGGGTGGTGCTAAAAGAGTAACAAACTTGGCACAGTCCCATCTGCATGGACCTCTCAGCACTCACTGGATTTTCTTTATCATCTGCTTTCCCACTACTATTACCCTAGGGAAGAAAGGCCTATCTATATCCAGTGACATGTAGTCATACGATAAAAAAAAGTTAAAAGCTCAAATATAGGAAAAACAACCATTTTACTCAAAAAATGGATTCAAATTTGTATGTAAACACATTACAAAAAATGTTTACGCTGCGATGGGTATCAAGTTCTTTTTGCAAAGATTAGTCCGTCCGATACGGATCTAGTCTTCTTCCGTTAAACAAAAATGATTCTACTGGCAACACTACTGCGGTTAAATATCGAATGATAGTTTCTTAATATTACCTATTCAATGTGAATTAGGTAAATAAACTCTAACTAGGTTTAAAAGTCGATTACCTGAATGAAATGCAACGAATACTCGTGAGTTAATTTGCGTTATACTTTTTCTTTCCAGTCGATACCCATGGAAATTATGATTTATTGATACAGTCATGTTATTATCTAATAATAGTAATAATATGTATTGTACAAGGTACCTACGCAAAAAATTAGCAATTACTTATTTAACTAAACATTACACTAGTTACATTACATACTCATGAGTAAACTTGTAGAAAAAACTTTAAAATCGTAAAAAAATCTTTATTTTTTTTATAGCTCGGTCATTATAATAAATTGATGTCACATCCACTTGATTATTTAATTATTAGAGTGGGAACGAATTTAAGTGCCTTTTTGTTTTTACGAAGTGTGTCAGAAGTTGTCATGAAAAAAATATTATAAAACATTTTTGATTGATCTTAATGTTGATATCGCAAAATATAGCAATTTAGACCCCTTAACCTGAAATTTAGAGGAATAACCATAAAATTAACTATTAATATTTTATTTTTATTTTATAATGTTACTCTGAAAATTTGGTCTATAGGGGGAGTCCGGAAGATTTGACCCCCATTTTACTTACAAGCCTCTAGAGTTTTACATGTAAGAGACTTGATATATCGTATGTAGATGTTATGCCCCAATAGGTATCTTTAAAAAATAGTATAATGGTTATTAAATAACAAATGCAAGTTTAGCAAAACGGAGAAACAGCTCAAATCACCCTAACCCTCGGGAGAATTGATCAGGGGTGAGGGAGACTTGCCATAATATGTTAGGTAGGAAAAACAGTGAAAATAGAACTGTTTAATGTAGTGTATGTAACGAGAAAAGTAGTTCTAACCTAATCAAGTATTTTTAACCAATTATAACAAAGTTAAACTTTAATAAATTAGTAAAATTTTCGTTCGGAAAAATCAGCAACTTTTACGTTAAATTCAGAAGATGAATCATTATTAGTTATTTCACAGGTATAACTTAGTCAACAAACCATTATAGGCCCTTACAATATAACTCATTTTAAGGTTCCTTTCATAAAATATGGTCCAGATGTAGGTAAAAATCATGGGTCATGTCTTCCCATCACCATATTGGTCAAGTCTCCCGCACCCCCCTTTACTTTATTTAATGATTGATTTCTTAAAACTCTTTTAATAGATCCTCCAAACGCTTAGTGAGTAAATAAAAACATGTTTTATGGAAAATATGACAAATCGTAAAAAAACACTGTTTCTTTATCTTAGGTTCGTAATCACACAATTACTCAGCTGGATGCCAAATTTCAACTTGCTAGGTCACCTGGAAGTGGGTTAGGTTTTTGATGTTAGGTCAGGTAGTCAGTGAGAACAATCCCCATTTTTAGATGTTTTTATATTAATAACAGATTGAGCTTTATTCATGAAATTTGGTGTTCTAACTAGTTAGTCTTAATGGTTTTATAAATGAACCAAATTGCATATGAGTTATGAGTAGGCCCTACATTGTAGGGGTCAAAAGTGGCCTCGAATGGTTTGTGTAACACATAGTTCGTGTGACACACGGCCGCTGCATCGCCAGATCTCTTCTTTTGAACTTGGCTTGACACACTGCCGCGTGTCTAGATTTACCACCTACCTACGATGTTTGACTTTTGGATGCAAGGATACCACCATTTATAGTCCAGTTGTTCCTTATCTTTCAGTGGTAAGATACAACTGGACAACATTACATTTTTGGCAGGGACCACCAAGTGATTGGAATACAAACACTCCCAGAAAGGACTGTTCTTTTTGTAAATTTGCAGACCACTTTAGCTGCTCCCAGGGACAACCGTGTGAGAAACACTAATCTAGACTAAATAAAAGTTGCATAAAGCGGCCAGTTCTAAAATATGTGCCTTTGTATACAGCCAAGTTTTTTTTGGATTAGCTGGTGATGCGTTATATCGAATTTCGCGCTGTCAGAGTTCTGCCACACACGTATTCTGATATTAAACCCTGAATATTTAAGCGTAAACATTTTTAACCCTCATACCGTTTCATCTCTGCGGGCGAGGGTTTTGCAATCAACCTTACGCTTCGACCGCACCCTTTAATTACTACTCGTCCGCATATCTTACCGAAATACGGCAAACTGCCACAAAGAGCTCGTCAGTTTCCGGTAGGTGTCCACTTTCTCCCGATGGTCCCACGGCCCGCTCGCCCCAAAATGCAGCCAACCCGCTGGGCAGGAACGCCCACTATTTGGTGATTGAAGCGTGCACAGGCTTTACTTTCGCGGCCAATTAAGCTTGCAGGGGTGCGGACGGCGGGAGCTTTTAACAAGCTGAATGGCATTTTTTTTCTGTTTACGTTTCTGGTTTTGCTCGTTTACTTTTATCTTCGAGGTTAACATTTTTTAAGGTGTCGTGAAAGGTAGGAAGACATGGGCCGCGATTCGAAAAATAAACACACACACTGGACAGACACAGCTCCAACCCAACTCAACTCAACGCTATAACGTAACGACATTGACATTTGCTATTCGAACAGATTTTCATTCAACATTGGTCTCACATTGGTCACATATTGGTCACACATTGGTCTCACATTGGTACAACATTGGTACAATGTGAGGGATTCTAATTTTAAAATACATTAACAATTCAATAACAACACAACCTATCTCAAACATAACTCCAACACACAACAAACAATCAACCAATATTGAAGTTGTATTGGAGTTGCGGTGGAATATTTCTCAAGCTAATTCTGATATTTCTGATTCAGATGTTTATGCCGTAGCCGTATTGCGTTGTTAATGCATTGGAGTTGTTATGAAGTTGGATCGTGTTTTAAAGTTAGAATACGGCCCAATGTGTGACCAATGTGAGACCAATGTTGAATGAAAATCTGTTCGAATAGCAAATGTCAATGTCGTTATAGCATTGAGTTGAGTTGGGTTGGAGCTGTGTCTGTCCTAGTGTGTTTGTTTATTTTTCGAATCGCGGCCATGTTAATTAACTTATTCATGATTAAACAACTTGTACTTATTTCAGTAAGTAGACTATGTATAGACTTGCCATTGAAAGTCAGGTAGGTATATATTTACTTACGGGTTTGATTAAAATTTACGGTTAGGAGTTTAAAAATAAGCACAGATTGAGAGAGAGTTAAAGCACAAATTTTCTAAATACCTACCTTTTCCTACTTATATGGGGTAAAATGATCTCCCAAGGTAAAATAGTTCCTATCTGGTTAAAAACACTAAAGAGTATGCTTTTTTTTTTGTTACTCTCTATTTTATTTTATGTCATAGAAGAGCGGGTGCTGTAAAAGGTATTCCACAAGTAATTACAAGAAAAACCTGTTGTAAAATTATATAAAATTAAATTCACATTAAGTACTAGTAACAAAATCTGTTTAAAAACTCAATAAATGCGTTCCTCACGACCCGGCTACAGCTAGTTACCTCTCTCTCCAGTCTACGGAGTACCATTTACCTATGTACATATAGGAGTGACAGGTATTGTGATATCTTATTTCAAATCTCTACCAGAAAGGGTTAGGTAGATATTTTTGTGATATCAAATATATTTTCGAAAATAACTAACAGCGTAGATAAGTCTACATATATTTACATATATTATTATTCCGTTTTTATAAGGCCATGAACATAACTAATGCCCCTTTTATAACTTCAGATCAACAATATATCAGACTCGTCCCCAATTTTGTGAGAATCGTACTAAATAAGTGCATATGACGCGATGAAGGCTTGAAGAATCACTTTACCGTGCCCTGGTCATGAGAGCTGCATAAAATTACTGTACATTGTCTCTTTTTTTCTGAACATGTGTGTAATCTTATTGTGATCTTTAATAACGATAAATGTGTAATTAGTGTTTTTACCTCGTTGTTTCGATTTTTATTTAATTTCTGTTTCTTATTTATCGATATGGTTTCTAAAAACACTTAGTTTAGAAATTTCCACGCAATCTAAAAGCGCCCAAGGTCCTCTTTGCTTGCAGCCGTAATTGACGTTCCAATCCAGACAGAAAACTAGAAGTATTCCTGTTTTCTCACGATGTTTTCTTTTACCGAAAAGCAACAAAATTATAGATTCTATTTCAATCTTACATTAATACGAAAAATCTCTGAATTGAACGCCTTACAGGTAGCGTATCAAAGTGAAGCACTATGAACGGTTCAGGTTTCTGAAGTACTAAATTGTGCTGTGGAATAAAACTTAATTTTACTATTTCAATAAGTAAACGAACCAATAAAAGTGACAAATGAGAAGGTTCGAACGGTTTCAACATAATTGAGAAGTACTTATTGATTTTAGGGCAGAGGGGGTATAATTAATCAACTCTACTGCTATTGAAAGGCAAATTTACTTTGCGCTTGGCGAGTTTTACACTCATTCGTTGGGAAAATATTCTTAAATGCCCTATATTGTACTTATTTTTATTAGATTTGATTGTGAGAAACTCATAAAAGTAACGTCTTTAAAATAATATTTAAGTACAGACGGAGAGCTAGCCACGTCAGATATAAAACAATAATCAGACCAACGAAACCCCTCTAGCCTACCCCTACTTCTAGAGCCAGATCTAGAAATAATCGTGGTATAGAAAACTGACTAGAGGGCTTTTGCCACCACTTTACAGCTGCCAGATGTCCAGACATCTGGCAGCTGTAAAGTGGTGGATGTCAAAGAATACAAACCACTTCAAGAAAACAAATCCCTCTAGGATTGACCAGACGGGTTTTGTTGCTCTCATTATTATGCCATAGGTATCTGACATAGCCAGCTCTTAGTCCAGTAGCGCCTACAACTGTACTAGTTATTAACCAAAAACATTTTTTTACGTTTTTTCTTACGTGAATGAGATATTCAATGCATAAGTGCATTTTTTAGTTACATTAATATGTAACTAAAAACTATTTTATTTTATCTCTAACAATGCCGACACGCATACGTATATGCCCTTACTTAAACAAAAAGCATGGCACAATGAAGGACAGACATTGACCTAGCAAAGAATTTACATTGTGTGTACTTTCCCTAGAACTTTCGTTGTAACCCGAGCCGGATGGCAAATGGCGACAACTCATGTTTTTATGTTTTTTGTTTGCAGTTGAACGATGCGGCTGCGACGCGGTCTGACTATAGGCGTCTTCCTCATATTACACTTGGTGAGACACACTTTAAACATAAACTCTATTTGGTCGGCGTGAAACACTTCGGTTGAATCGGTAGGTCCGGTAGAATAGGTAGCCGTTCCGGTGATTGACTTCCGGGTCTATAGATGTCTGATAGGTAATTAAATCTTTCAGGATTATGCATATTGCAATGTAATTAGATTGTAATATGGAGCACATATCTGTTGATTGCGCTAAAAGGTGGTCATGGTAACTTTGTAATTTAACGATGCAACCGCGTCGAGATAAGGTTTTTTTTTATTTCTATGAAGTAGATGAAATTCTTCCTACACAGTCGATATTAAAAAAAATGTCACATCAGAAAATAAATAAGAAATACTATTGTAATAAAACATACTATTAGCACTTCACAGTTCACGTTTTGCGTTTCCCCTGTCGTTTCTTTATGACGGTATGACAGTTGTATTCAGATAAACTGCCTGCAACTTAGAAAACTTAAAAATCTAATCCGTACCTAATCCTTATGGCAGGTCACGTCTTCGATATGTTTTTAATATAAACTTGCCAAAGCCTTTCACTCGTTTTGATTAAAGTGCTTGGCAGATAGTCACGTTGCATCGCTCTGTACAGAAATATGTACAAGCTATACAATTTTGGAAATTGAAAAAATCTAGCGATATCGCTAATTTTAATCTATATAGATTAAAATTATTTTAGTTATTTTTATCCGTATACATAAATGGGTCGAAAGTCTGTACATGGAAGATATTCGAAAAAAGATAGCTGGGAATACTTAGAATCGATAACAGAACACGTTCCAACAGCAAATAATGCAAACTTTACTAATCTATCGAGACAATCCCCGGCCACTTATCTATACTAATATTATACAACAACCTCCGCTTCGCCGACGATATCGTAGTTATGGCTGAGACCCTGGAAGACCTCGGCAAAATGCTGAACGACCTCAGTGGAGTCTCTCAACAAGTGGGTCTAAAGATGAACATGTAGAAGACGAAAATTATGTCGAACTCCCTTGTTGTACCCACTCCCTTGAAAGTTGGAGACTCTACGCTTGAAGTTGTTGACGACTATGTATGCCTGGGACAAACAGTCCAGTTAGGTAGGTCCAACTTTAAGGAAGAGGTCTCTCGTCGAATCCAACTTGGATGGGCAGCGTTTGGGAAGCTACGTAGCATCTTCTCGTCCAAAATACCGCAGTGTCTTAAGACGAAGGTTTTTAACCAGTGCGTGTTGCCAGATGACATACGGAACCGAAACGTGGTCGCTCACAATGGGCCTTATAAGAAGGCTTAAGGTCACTCAAAGAGCAATGGAGCGAGCTATGCTCGGTGTTTCCCTGCGTGATCGCATCAGAAACGAAGAGATACGCAGGAGAACCAAGGTTGTCGACATAGCTCAGAGAGTTGCCAGGCTTAAGTGGCAGTGGGCGGGCCACATTGCTCGCAGAACCGATGGCCGATGGGGCAGAAAGGTTCTTGAGTGGCGACCGCGTACCGGAAGACGCAGTGTGGGAAGGCCCCAGACTAGGTGGACCGACGATCTGGTTAGAGTCGCGGGAAAAAGCTGGTTAAGGGCGGCGAGTGACCGATCGTTGTGGAGATCCTTGGGGGAGGCTTTTGTCCAGCAGTGGACCTCTTTCGGCTGAAATTATGATTATAAATGCGAAAGTGTGTCTGTCTATCTGTCTGTCTGTTACCTCTTCACGCTCACTACTGAACTGATTTAGATGAAATTTCTAAAGATAGTTTGAGTCCCGGGAAAGGATATAGGATGGTTTTCATCCCGAAAATCAACCCTGGAGGGGGTGAAAAGGGGGTTGAAAGTTTGAACACAGAATTTTTAATCGCTGAAATGATTTAGATGAAAATTCCCGAGAAACGACATAGGATAGTTTTCATCCCGAAAATCAACCCTGGAGAGGGTGAAAAGGGGGGTTGGAAGTTTGCATAGGGAATTTTGAACCGCTGAACCGATTTATATGAAACTTGGTTTAGTGATAGTTTGAGTCTCGGGAAAAAATCCATAGTATCCATACTAATATTATAAATGCGAAAGTGTATCTGTCTGTTACCTCTTCACGCTTCAACCAATTTAGATGAAATTTGCAAAAGAGACAGTTTGGGTCTCGGGAATGGACATAGGGTAGTTTGCTCAAATATCAATTGGAAGTTTGTACGAGGAATTGTTTACCGCTGATTTAATTTAGATGAAACTTGGCAGATACATATTAAAAAGTCCCGTGAAAAGACATAGCATAGTTTCATCTCGAAAATCAGCCGTTAAGAGAGTGAAAAAAGGGTTGGAAATTTGCATACGGAATGTTTAACCGCTGAACCGATTAAGCTGCAATTTGGTAAAAAGATAGTTTGAGTTCCGGGAATTGACACAAGAAAGTATTCATTTCGAAAACCAACCCTATGCGGAAATTTTAACCGATGAATCAATTTAGATAGATTAGTTTGGTATAGAGATAGTGGAGTTCTGCGAAAGAACTCCACCATCCAAGAAATCCTGGATCCTGATTCGATCCCGAGACCTCCTACCTACTAGACTAAGAAACCGTTAAAGCGTAAGGAAATATGATTGGTGAGTAACTGCAGGAATGATTGGTCGACCTGCCTCCGCACTAACTACCAATCAACAAACTCTGTTATGAATTTAGTTTGGTCACGTTTGATACTCTCTATGAATACTTTAGTAGGAAGCAGCATATGTTTGTTTTTATTTTTTTATTGAGGATAGGCAAACACCTGTTTGACCACGATCTCAACTGATGGTAAGTAATGATGCGGTCTACGGTGGAGCACGCTTACCTATGAGATACGTATTTACTCTCGCTTTGAAGAGACCCATATTGTATTCAAGTGGAAACACAGACTCGGGCAGGCCGTTCCACTCCTTGGCAGTTCGCATAAGGAATGTTGAATTGAAGCGAAATACTTCGTGTGTATATGTGGAATACCTACCATGAAGCGGTGCCGGAGTGCCGATTGTCTGGTAGTCCGATGATAAAATGGGGACGGAGGAATATGGTTGTGCAGGTCCTCGGCACACTCACCGAAATGTGAGCTTTTGACCGCCTTCATTAAGTAGTAGTCAAGTCCTATACTTACCATATTATTTTTGAGAAATCCTCTTGTTTCTTTAGCCGCCAACACGGTGAATCCTCTTTTCTAAAGGGTCGGTAACGCGTCTGTGACACCTCTGGAGTTGCGGGCGTCCATAGTTAGCTGCTTTCCATCAGGCGGGCCGCATGCTTGTTTGCCAAACGATTCTTCAAAATAGATCAGCATTTATTATTACAGTACGAGTATATCAATTTCCTAGTAATTATTACACGTAGATTATATATTATGTATATGAGGCGGAATTCACACCTGTGTGTCATGAAATAATAAGCCAAGCTCCGCTTAGTTCAAGTTAATTTATTAATGATATACGCCATGTTGCCTGAATATTTCATTTTATCTTTAGCTAAGTAACTTTTGGGGTGAAATAAAACCTTATTTAAATCTCCTTAAAATAATATTAATAACCGGCACTAGTAGCAAGTAGTTTCTTGGATTCGAAATACAACGAAATTTGATGCTGTTCAGTTACGTTGCTATTTTAATGACGTCTTTAATGGGTTATGTGTGGGTTCCATCAGCATCAACATTTGCATTATAGTATTGAAATTACGTGTTTATTCTAATCTAAGAAATAACTAGTCCTATTTATTATTGTATGGATCCGAGTCACAGGCAACCGCCTAGTTCGGGAGACAGAGGCTCAGTTCCGATGAAACTGTATCAAACCTAATACATAAGTTTATCTTAAGGTATTAGAGTACTGTTCAAATGTTACTTACTCTTGTATTAGGTTTTTTAGTCAATACAGATTATTCTTATTCTTATTCTATGGCAGTGGTTGCAGACTATTAATACTATTATTTATGTACGTAAATAACTCTGTACGTATTTTAATTTAATTTTCATTCCCTATCGACTGGACGTGGAAATCACGGCTCCATATCATTCTAGTCGATTCCATTCCTATCCAGTAATAAATAGTTTCCTGGGGGTCAACTTACAGTACGAGTAATGTACTAAAAGCCACAAATTAAAGAAAAAAATTCCATACATATACTACTTAATGAAGAAAAACTTAACTTTTTTCTATCTCGCCAATCAGTCCTGTTACGTTGACCCCTAGGAAACTATTAATACTGGATAGGAATGGAATCGATTCGAATAAACAATATCATGTGAAAAATAAAAGATTCCATTTTTATACAAATTGAATGGGAAAATTTTTCCTCGATTTGTAGCTTTTCTAGGCGGATTTTTTTGGTCGCATACAAGCTTTTGATCATCCTGGATAGGAATAGGAATGGGATCGATTGACATAAAAAAAGTTTGTCAAAAATTACCTTTTTCGCGCATACTGTATGTTTTTTCCAAAATCTGTGAACGCCAATCTTCATTAATTTGAAATCGAGGGAGGGTCTTCTAAGACCATTTTCTTGAGACTCATTGACCCACTAAAAAAGAAAATCCACCTGTATGTAATTGAAAGATAGAGCTATTTGTTTTGATTTTTATTTCACGTTTTGTATTTCATTTCATTTAAAAATTTCTTCACAGTCAAATCCAGATCCAAAATAGCCATTCAAACACGCAAGTAGAGCGTACTCATTGCATGAAAGTTAATGATTTTTAATCGAGACACTTACCGCTTATGGTGCACTCCGTCGGCATCGCGCTTGTGCGGACTATTTTCACAAAATTGCAATAACGATTAACATAAATTTTATTGGACAGCGCTTTTCTAAAAGACGCAAGTATTACCTGAGTTTTCTTGGGTTTCTCTTAAATGTGACTAAAATTTGTTTACTTTACGACTTTTTCACGCAGACAATTAGAAACAACGGTGATTCAATTCGAAGCTAACAGTAGGTAACCACTTACAACTTATTATTCCAGAGTATTGGCACTTACGTTATAGGTATTGAATCTTATGTAATGTCCCAATATATTTTTTAAGTAGATACCTATAATAAATATCTGATAAAAATATTTTAATGACGCACTTAAATTATAATTCTTTAGGGTCTTAAACTCCAACTTATATTCTCACGGCTTCTTCCAGTAAGTACTGATTTACCTATATTTTAATTTATGCATTTAATGTATATTCTTTTCACTATTTATATGTATCCTATATATCCTTACCCATGGCCTATGCTACGTGTTCCTTGACTATTCCTTGAATATTTTAGTAATTAATTTCACGCTCATGGGAAGCGTACTAGTGTACAATAAAAGGTCATTATAGATACCAATCACTTTAACAACCATATCAATGCTAGGTAAGTAAACATTACGGAGCGGGAGCAGTAACTTTTACAATACCTAAAATTCACCACCAGAATAGTGCGAGTGTGGTATCCTCCAAACAACGATACACATGAGACAGTGCCCTATGTGCCCAACGACGTGCACTGAGGAAGATCTCATGAGAGCCCGAGGAATAGAAGTGGCAAAATATTGGTAAGCAAAAGTTTAACCTTAAGAAATTTGATCCCTTTACACGAATAAGAAGAAGACCACCAGAATATTCAAAATAGCTTCACTCTTTACTTGGCGTAGGTATATTGGGATATTTACATTTTGTATAAAATATTCAACAAAGACCTTTTCATACTAAAGAGATTTATTTTCCGTTGATTACTCTCATTTAATTTCCAATTATCTCTTAGCGTTAGCAAAGAACTTAGGAATGCGAATGATTAGGATTCACTTGATTGCGAATAGTCCAAGAAGCCTGTATTATTTCAAGAGATCGTCCGCCTTGATAAGTGTATTTTAAGGCACTATAATGAGCGCTTTCTTTGAAAAAAATTAATCAAAACCTGTGCCTGTCCTGCTGCGGCGTTGCTCCCATTTTGCAGATAACTCTATCTAGGTGACTTCTGTTTGCGACAACATCTGACTTTTGTACGGGCTACTTGAAGCTCCTTTGTTTTCTCTTGTGCTATGCCTGCCAAGTTGATTATCGTCTTAGCATACTAAAACTTACCTACATATGGTGGAGTTAGACTTTCCTTTTCTTAACGTAAAAATATCGTCACACCACGCGATTTAAAACAGAAAAATTCAAATTATAGCGTAGGTACCCAAAAACTATCTTATCTTTCAAAAATATACTCAGTGAATTTTGGTTGGTAATGTAAAATCATAAGTATCGGGAAATACATCACTTTTTAGACAAAAAAATAATGGAATTTAGTATTTCCATTCTTGGATGGATTTACTTTCTCAGTCGTAATGAACTTAGTATAATGTACTCAACTAACTGATTCCCCCATTTTCCTTCCAAACTAATTATGTGTTTTTGGACCCGGGGTATGTTCTTAAACTACGTCCGGACTTGGGTATGTCCTTAAACTACGCCAAAAAGAGAGGTATGGGCACTGCGAATGGCATATCGCTAAGTGTGGTAGGGTACGTTCAGCGAATGTCATCGCTCAAATCTGGAGCAGAGCCCGACTGAGGAAGTACCTCCACCTTACAGAAAACCACAGCCAAATAGCACTAGACCCTACTCCTGTTGTGTTCCTGCTGGTGAGTAAGGTTGCCAAAGAGCTCAAAGAGGACCCAGTGTGTTTACGATGAGGGACCTTCATGTTCCTTTAGCCGTCAACACAGTGAATCCTCCTTTTTGTAAAGGGTCGGCAACGCGCATGTGACTCCTTTGGAGATGCAGGCGTCCATAGGTTACGGTAGCTGCTTACCATCAGGCGGTCCGTATGCTTGTTTGCCACCGTCGTGGTATAAAAAAAAAAAACATCGTTCGTGCAAAATTTCGTGAAGTTTATTGCAAGATGACCTATTTCTATTTCCATCCATGGTCAGTTTAACATGTTGATAATTATGAGTAAGCCACATTAAAGACAATTGAAATCGATGACAAAATATTCTAAACAAGAGCTAAATTCCGTCCCTATCTTATTAAGCGCGAGTGAAAGAGAAACACTGAGCTACGATTACTATGGGAGCTCATTGCTAATTTTGCGAAATGATGAATTAAAAAAAAAACTACGTATTCATTGAAAAATATAAAATAATGAAGTTTTTAGTATTAGTGTGATGGAATTTTGTTTATGTTGTGAATGTTCGTTGTTTTGTTCTTTAATGTTTAGTCTTTTTTTCTTGTGTGTTTCGTTGTATTATTGTGTATAAGTACCTATATACTTACAAAGGTACCTACTTATAAGTCAAGAGACTAAAGACATACAACTGTTTAAAGCTAATTTTGAGACGGAACTTAACAAAGTTCTTAAAAATGTAATGACTAATGAATATTAACTTTTCTTTCCCAAAACATATGGTTATGGCTAAAAAACTGTTAAGTCGATTTCAAGGTCATCGGCTGTTGTCAGCCTCTTAATTACGCTTACCATCGAACTAGGGTAACAAAAAGCATAAACAACCGTAGGGTGGAGTCTCGAGGAAGCAGACTCGTAGAATCTAATACGGTGACCGGGTAAACAGTCCAAATATGGGCACGGGCGACCCACTGCGCTGACGGACGCTGCGGCCAGTTCCGTCTATGTCCACTCTTTACCCGTTTTACCCTGTGGAAAGTAAGAAGGCGATTGAACTGTATCTATTTACTAACATTGTATAGGCAACTTTTTAACGCTTTTCTTCTTGTAATGTACCTGGTACTAGTATCTTACTGACGATTATCACACCTAGAAGGTACCTATACTCTGTATAAGAAACGGGTGGTTTTGGGTTCGAAAGTCGATCGCACTTATTTAAACTTTATTGCACATAAAATATACAAATGGCGGACTTACTGGCTTAAGGCATTCTCTACCAGTCAACCACTGGGCCAAAAAGAGATGTGTTTGGTGCAGGATTTATGAAAGAATGTACTAAAACTTAGGTACTAAATATTTGTGTGATTAATGATTATCATGTCTTGTTTTATTATGGATGTTAAGCTTGTATGAGTTTCATGAACCTACATAAAATGTTTTAATGATAAGATAATTTATTACCTTTATGTTTATTACTGAGCTGGCAATACATACAGATATTTTCAATGTGATCCGTTTTTACATTTACTGTGAATTCAAGATATTTTCCCGATCTTGTCTTAGTTATCCCACTAATGAACTTTAAAATCTTACTCGTCCCTGTCTTTTTTAACACATTTGCTTATAACATTATTTTCCCACACTGGCGTAAAGGGGGAGTAATAACGTATGTTATTCCCTAGGGCTAAGTTAATGGTTTTTAGTCATACGAACCAAGAAGGTTATAAGTAAAATACCTACTTCAAATGTATTTTTTTTTCTGACTTTTTTTTTAATGTACTAACCCTAATTCATAAACGCATTAAAAGCCTCATTTAACCAATTATCTTTTTTTCTTTTCTGTCACTTTACCAGTTTTTTTATTAGAAACACAAAATTTAAAAATAACTAAATGAGACTACTTATTTATAATAAATAAATGAGACTTATTTATGAAATGACTCACAGTCATTTCATAAATAAGAGGGTTAATTAATAAAATTAATAGTTCAACCATTTTTATCAGTAACAAGGGACAATCATTTATCAAAAATTACAATCCAAATTGAAATAATGTATGGTAGTAATCACGTGACTTTCGTTCGCATAGATATGCCGTTCCAATTTGATTCTTGAGTATTTTGATCATCGTTGTGACTTAACATCGGCTACACGCGGCCGCTGTTATGATCACAGATCTAGCAGAGTAATACAGAAAAAATAGCATATTTGGAGGTAAAATATGTACAACAATGAAACTTTGTTTACTAACTTTATCTTGGCATTAGAATGCGGATCTGATCTTAGGGGTCTTACCCCTATCGGGGGGGTTATGATCAGACAGGAAATTTCAAAAACTAAGCTATTAATACGGGCGGGGACCGCAAGATTTGCTACGTTACGTGATACAAAGATAAGCCCCATAGCACATGTTCATAAAAGTGATGCTGAATTCCGAAAAAATTGTTAAAAAAAACCGGCCAAATGCGAGTCGGACTCGCGCACCGCGGGTTCCGTACAAACCTTTACAGATTAAAGGTATTATAGACCTGAGTATTTGACATGAATTTCAATTTAATACCTCTACGCGTTCATGAGGAAAGGGGTAGTAACTTTAAAACTATTATATGATGTAACTTAAAATTTACAATTTTCGCAATTTTTCCTTTATCTGTGCTATAAGACGTTGCTTAGTAACAAATTTCAAGATTCTAAGTTCACGGGAAGTACCCTGTAGGTTTTGATTCCCTTGCGAGTTTCGAAAATTTGCGGAAAGGAGATCGTCAATTCTGGGCCACCTGATATAAACCGTATACAGTTTGTACTGCAATGTAAAATAAATACTCATTTTATTACTAAAGTAGACAAAATATTGCAAAAAAATGAAACGGGAATCACAAATACTAAATAAATAAACATTATGTTGATTTTTCCGCGATTAAAATACAGCAAGACAAGTTGTTAACGTCCTTATGGCATTGACATAAAGTTTAACTTCAACCTGGCCTGAAACGGGATTGTTTTTTGGTTTGACACTGTCAATGTATACCGTTACATAATCTGCGTTTTGATACTGTTCGGTAAGTTAGAACATTGTAATATTAAAATAGTATCTAAGCCTACGAAATTTTTGCAGGTTTGATCGGAGTTTGAATATTAAAAGTGGGTTTCATAATGGCATAATATCATGCTCCTTCGATAACGAAACGCATCTTTTTTTCAATATTACAATGTCAGATACTAGTGCTATCGCACTTAACGGTGGTAAACTTTATCCCTTCGCAATAGGTGCTAGGAATGTTCAGTTAATAGTATCAACGATGGTTTGACAGCCGTATTTGTTTACCGCGAAATACAGGAACTATAAATACGATCAAAATATGACTTTTTATTATTTCATCATGATTCCCGTTTTGTTTTCAAGTCCGCTTTTGTACATTATCTTTCAAAAATCGGTACTTTTTTTACATTAATATATAAATCATAGGCAAGCACGCTTTCAAATATTGTCCTTGTCATATTCAAGTTTTAAGTGCATGATTTTTCAATTTTTCCATTAGATTTCGCAATATTTTTACCACCATCCTGATCTAGAAATTATGACGATTCTTCAAAGGTAAGAACCATTCCTAAACGGTCCTAAATAATCTGGGCCAGATCACCTAACAAAAATTGACGATCTCCTTTGCGGCATAAACGGCTGTATCTTTTGATTGCGTTGGCTTAGAAGTATGATTTTTTCACAGCTCTAAGAGACAGTAGACCTGAGTATTTGATATAAATTTCAGCTTGATACCTCCACGCGTTCCTGAGAAAAAGGGTCTTGACAGACGGATGGACGGACGGACGGACAACAAAGTGATCCTATAAGGGTTCCGTTTTTTTCCTTTCGAGGTACGGAATCCTAAAAACAGGATAATTCTATTTTTTTTACTATTTTTTCGTAATTCTGCATCAGTTTTATGAACATATGCTATGGAGCTTATCTTTGTACCACGTAACGTAGCAGATCTTGCGGTCTCCGCCCGTACTATAATGATAAGTGTCATTTTCTATGTATTTTTTGCGCTAAATCGAATGCGACCATGATACCCATACTTATAGAAGATTTGTTAAAAAAAATATTTACCAAATATCAACCTGTTGCACATCATAGGATAGGCCTTTAGAAATAACACTGAGATTTCTGTAAACGTTTGTTTGATTTAGTGAATAGTTACAAAAATAATCGCTTCTAAAGTCAAAAAAATTCTGTCCTCCCTTCTAACTTTTGAACCATAAGTTAAAAAAATATGAAAAAATTGAAGAGTGATAATTCTCTGTTTCTTTTTACTTTTTGGGAATAATATTATGTACCCAATTTCTTATGCATAACATTTATATACTCGTGTTGATTGCAATAACATAATATACATGTACATGCCATTTAGGCTGCGTTTCCACCAGAGATGAGCGAGGATGCGTTGCGAGCACTTCATTTGTTTATATCCTCGCACGCCAGCTCTGGTGGAAACGCAGCCTGAAGTTTCTAAACCATAGTCAAACGAAATCGACGAAATCTCTAGGACAAATAGTAACTACGTCTAGCAAAATACCGGAGTCGATTTACGACAATAGTAGTGAAGTGAAGAGTAAAAGCCGGCTTTCCCGGCGGTCGGTCACTGCGCGACCTACAGCGACGACATACATTGAACTTGAAATCCTGCTCAGCATTGTAGCGAGCGACAAATCGGCCGTTTACCCTATATCTTTGAAAAAAAAATGGAAATGAGAATAGAAAGTAATACAAGAGAAAACGCTGGTGCAGTTTTGAAACTACAACTTTTTCTTATTTAATACATAGGTAGATATTTTTCGAAATCACCCCTAGTAGTTGAATTGCGGTTGAAATTCGTCTGAGGTTCGTGTTCGAGCGCAAATAATGAATTATATTCATATGGATGACGACCCGTATAAAGCCTATGTATTTACCTTTTATGAAATTAAATTCATACATTCTGTGTCTACTTACCAAGAGTTTGAAAGCCTGTTTGAAAAACGAGCTGTCTTGTACAGGCAGCCGTGTCCTATACGCTATATTTGGCATCGCGCCATATCAAAGCGCTCAATAGAGCAAAAGCGAGGGGTCGCCGTATTATCAGCTGTTCGGGGTCGGCATTATTTTCACTTGACTAGTAAATAAAGGTCGGGGGTTGATATAAAATTAAGATATAGACCGAGAATATGTATAGGTACGTCTTTAATATAGATAAGCAAGTAATAATAATTATTTTTTAAATCTTATTGTGACAATTGTGGTGTGATTTTAATTCTAAATGTTATATATTATCTGATATTTTTTTTTTTTAGCAAGTAATTATATATATAGAGATTCTTACTATGACCACTTAGATTATTGTCAAAATTAAAAATATATTATTTGAAAAGACAGTTAAAATCGTATTTTAAACGTAAGCAGGTATTCATACAATCTGATTACCTAGTCCTAAATGAATATAAGTAATTAATGTATTTTAGCATCAGAACAATTACCAGACTTTGCATTCTCATTTTGAAAGATACACAATCACTCCGCGAAGCGAAATGAATGCCTATACTTACACTATTAATGACAACCACTGGCACTTTCTCAAATTATAATGTGTAAAACTACATTTTCCCCATAAAACATATCCGCCAGCGTAAACTACTGAGGCGGTGACTGGCAGATACCAAGTATCGATAAAAACGATACTTTGCGGCATTTTTTTTTCATGTTTTACTCATAAAGTGTAGCTCATAATTCAGTACACCGGCAGAGTACTATATCCCAAGTAATTGAATGAAAGTGAAATTCGCCCGCTAAGATCAACGACCGCGCGCTGACACACTGCTCTTGAGTGCCACTCCCCGAGTAAATACTTGTACCAGTGCTGGTATTGAATACGCGGAACTGAGGCTGCGGTGCCAGTGCTGGTGCCGGTGCCTAGTCGTATTTGGGTATCGATAACTTACGTGCGGCTGCGCTTGTTGTCAATTATGTGATTTATAATATACATCACTTGTCTAGTGTTGTCATATGATGTTGTCATACCGTATGTTTCCTATAATTAAAACGAAGATTCTACTCCTCAAACCAGACAACGTTTGTTCAGCGACTTTCAAAAATAACTTATGGTTTGATTTTGAGTGCAATAGATAATGTCTGTAGGGTGACAAGACTGATAAGCAATGTCAATTAGACGGATTTAACGTACATTACACAAATACTATTTAGTTTGTATGAAAAAGAGACAATTACAATCTAAAATATACATATTTTTTAAAAGTTGTTGAACAAATGTTTTATTGTTTGAGGAGTAGAAGTATGCCGTAAAATATATATTTTTTAAAGAATCGTACTAGGATGTCTCATACAATGATAGCTAACACGTTAATTCAAATTAACCATGCTTATAAAATGAGTAAATCAGTGTCAGCCAGAGTTCCAATCCATAAACAAGGTTTTTCTTTTATACAATGTCGATACAACGCCAGAGCGCCTGTTGGTAAATAGTGGACACTTGCAACTTAAGGGATGTCACTGGCACGTTGCCAACTCTTTAAAAACCATAATGCTCCTTTACTAAAAAACAAAACTCTAAGTCTAAGAAAACTTATGGAAAAAGTTTCAAAGCCAAAGAGTTTGCGCAAGAACATTGGCTGAAACTGCGTTGGCTGACACCATACAGTGCGAGAACATTTACAATGAGGTACAAAGGAATTCAACTAGTAGTCTAACACCTTGTGCAGTTGACGCAGATTAACCCTATCAGATTGGTAGTAAAAAGTTATTACTCTATTCTGTGAATACAACACGTCAAACCAAGCAAGCAACGTCATCTCGTCTCTCGTCTCGTCATTAAGATAACCATCGAAGATTAATCTCCGTTCCATTAAAACTTTCTCTTCTACTTTTATTACATAATTTGGAACATCGGTATCCCGTGAATCCATTCAGTTCCCATTCTAAAATAATTGCTAGATCCCGCTCTTTGCCGGGAACGAGGTGCTTTATACCACTCGTAAATCTTGATCGAAGTAATATAAAAAGCTCCACACGCTTCTTGCAGGCAATACTTTCTAATGTTACCTCGAGGCGAAACAAATGAGAGGTATAAAAGACCTGACGATTCGTTAATACTAGGTTCGGAAATGTTCGTCAACACCCACAATGACTTCAAATTGTAGGGTGCCACCGACAATTTGGTTGTAGTGAAAATTGTTCATATTTTGTTTATAGCCCCGCCACCCAGGCTGGACTCAGTTTATTAAATGAATGCGCTCGCTTTTAGATTTTCATGTTTCTATAATTTTATGACAACTAACAAACTACTATCACACAAGTTTGGAATTCAGTGTCAAATAAAAGAGAACAAAAGCATATTAATCTAGATGGATTAGCTATAAACATGTCTTGATTAAACCGGTGTATTGGAAAAAATCGGAAACCGGAGCGGTCCAATAAGCAATGATTTAAGTTATTCGAAACCAGAATCACGAACAACTTTCTCGAGATCATTCCATTCATGCCCCCGGGAGTCCGGCCGACCCGGCGACAGACGGGCTGCATTAGTATTAGTAACCTCGATTAAGTTGCATTTACAATCTGCGTTGTCACATAATTTTTGATACAGGTGTGCCTCAGAGATGTATTAAAGACGGTCAGTGTGTCGTATTAAATAACACTTAAAATATCGCCCACGAGTCAGTGAAAGCCAACCGTGGCTTAAATACTACCAAGGGGAAATGTGGATATTTTTGTGTCAAAATAATACCTACAGTTTTTTTATGAAGTACATACCATGAAATTTAAATTAACTATATTGCAAATTGTATTAAACTTGCTCGTTTAAGATTCCGACGAAAGTATTACCGCTTCAAAATTACAGACGTGTAGCAATTAGTGAGACCCTTGTACCTACAAACAACTTTTAATTAATATTTCAGTCCTTATAAAGTAGGAATACCATATGAGTGGCTCACTTGTTTCAATGTTTAATAGTACATTAAACATTGAAAGAAGTCAGCCTACGTTTAATAATAGTACATTACTGCAGAGACCAGTAAGTAAGCTTTCCTGGCTGAGTATTTAGTAGCCGTCCGAGTCGAAGACGAGGACGGCTACAATACGAAGCCAGGTAAGCTGATTACGGTCGAAGCATGTATAGTGCTTTTCTCAAACATGTAAGGAAATATTTTAATACATACCCAAAAATACCACCTAAACTTAAGCAATTTTTCTTATAATTGCTCTAGGTAAACGTACTCATGTTTAAAAAATATGTATGAAAATGAAAAAAAAAAATACATTTATTCCTTAAACGACTAATTTTCAAACTTATTTATATAAACTTACTTGTTTAGTGCTTCAGTTACTGACTGAGTGATTTAATGTTGTATGAAAATCCTTTACGTACGTCGCGCTGAACCTGCCTTGGAATAGAGTCCCTACTGGTCTCTAATTACTAACGTAACAGGAACATTTCCGAGCATGTTTGAGAAAAACTTATTACACTTTACCAGATTTTTAGTTACAAAAAGTATATTTCAAAATTTCAGAGTGGAGCTCTCAGCGATCAAACATCCAATGAAAGTGGCGGGGGCGGCGGAGGGGCGAACGCAGACTCCAACAATGCTGTGGAGCCCTCGGCAGACCAGCTGGCCATGGAGTCTTCGGAACGAGAGACACCGAGCCACGCCTACAACGGACCCCCGCCGCCAGCGCCGCCACCACACAACAGAAGACAAAACCCACCCCATCATCAGCAGCATCATCCATTAGGTAAAGCATAGCATACAATCATCGCCTATATATTCAAAAAATATATTATAAAATCTATACCATGTTTATGATAACTTGATAAGGAATATTATTATTATTAACCTAGAATTAATGAATTGCTTGGGTTTTTCAGGTATGCCGAGGATCACGAATCATCATCCAATCCATTCGAAACCATTCGCTCTTGGGCCTCCAGTTAGTCATCACAAAAACGACATAGGACCTGGATTCAGAGGTCCTCAACCTCAGTCTGCTGCACCGGCCGACGCCCAAACATCTGCCAGCGATAAAGTTTTCAGTGGTGCCGGAGACGTGTGGCCGGCTCCTGCTCCTGATATGCCCAAGATTGTCTCTTTAGACGTAAAGTGTGAAAAGAATGCCATGCGAGTTTTTTTGAGTTTTGACAAACCGTTCTTTGGTATAGTCTTCTCTAAAGGGCATTATTCAAACCACCAATGCGTTCATCTGCCACCCAATCTAGGCAGGACTACAGCATCATTTGAGATTGGTGCTCACGCTTGTGGAACAGCCGGTAGTGGGGACCCAAGATACAGAGGGGACGTGACAGCCGCTGGAACATACTTTGAAAATGTAATAGTTATTCAATATGACCCGCAGGTCCAGGAGGTTTGGGATCAAGCTCGGAAATTACGTTGTACATGGCACGATCAGTATGAAAAAGCAGTCACTTTCCGGCCATTCCCAGTAGACATGTTAGATGTTGTACGTGCTGATTTTGCTGGTGATAACGTTGGATGTTGGATGCAAATCCAAGTAGGTAAAGGACCATGGGCTTCTGAAGTATCAGGACTAGTAAAGATTGGACAAACTATGACCATGGTATTGGCCATTAAGGATGACGATGCTAAATTTGATATGCTTGTACGAGACTGTGTAGCTCACGACGGTCAACGCGCTCCTATACAATTAGTCGATAGGCGAGGCTGTGTAACACGTCCAAAACTAATGTCAAGATTTACAAAGATTAAGAATTTCGGAGCCAGTGCTTCTGTCCTTTCATACGCACACTTCCAGGCCTTTAAGTTTCCTGATTCCATGGAAGTACACTTTCAATGTACTATACAGATCTGCAGATATCGTTGCCCTGAGCAGTGTTCTGATGGCGGTCAAAATGTTATTGCTCCCCATGCCGAATACGGGCCTCCTCAAATCGATGCTTTCCCAGTCGGTGCAGAAGTAAGGAGAGACGAACGAAGAGTGAGAAGGCAACGCCGTGCAACATCGCCAGAGAAAGAGGTGGGGGTAAATAGAGTGATACGTGTTGTATCCGCTGGAGACTTGAATTTAGATTCTACAGAAGAAACTACTGCCCCTCGAATTGTACCCACGCCTGGTCTAGTTTGCATGACCACGCCAGGGTTTGCAGCAACCCTCGGAGCCCTTCTTGCCACATTAGTATGTTCGTGCGCTGTGTCAGCAGTGCTATTCTTAAAACTACGACCTATCACGACTTTGAAGAAGAAAACAGCTGCCATAGCGACGATAACTCGACCACACCCACCGACGGCTCGGTTTTATTCGTAACATTGATTAAAATAATTTAATTTGTACATATTAGTGTGATGAGACTGAAGTATGTAGACCATTATAATTTCAATAACCTATGTTTAATAGTTGCTCAAAATATTTATGAACAGATTCATATAGATATCTAAGTAGTAATTTTAAAAGTAATGAAAATATTGTTCAGTAGATTTTGTACGAACATTACTTACTCCCCATACACTACATATTATCACTCATTTGTAGAAGAAAAGCTTCAGTAACGTCGTCAATTTGTTTCCTATCTGCAAGATTACGGAATACTTATCTGTTTCTATATCTGTATTGTTCGATTATTTCGATATATTATAAAAAATAAACTACCCATGTACTTTACTCTTAATTAGGAACATTTATAATTTTATGACACAAATGTAGTATTACATAACATAAGTACAATCTTCTGTTACCTCTTTGCAAATAAGAGTAGGATTTTTTATTTGCCTCAGGGGCAACGGAAAATACACGCGTGGTATATCAGCATTTAGGTGAACCGCTAGTAAATAAATTAAAATAACTTGTCATTAGTATTAATAATTATTTATTCTAGGTAAGTTTATTTGTTGTAGCCGTATTGCTACATGTAATGTATTTATTTTATACCGCCTCAGTACCTCTCCTGTTTTGTTTTTTATTGATTTTCTCTACAGAATATAAGAAGGTTTATGATGATGTTATTTTTTTAGCTATTTATTGTGTTTATTTGGATATGCAAATTTGAAGGCATACCATTATTCTTAATATATTTAAAATAATTATTCTTATACATCTGATTCGTTCACAGTTATAAGTCTGTTAAGATGTAGAAAATAATTTTCAAAAAATAAACTCAATACGTCAGAAAACGTGTTATTTTTTTTTACTGATACCAATGATCTTCTAAAATGGTACGTAAGGTTTAATACAAAACCTGAGAAATTGATGAAACCCGGTTATAAAGTTAATGTCAAATAATCTATACATATAATAAACGCGTAAGGAGAAAAAAAAAGTACATTGAAGATATTTCAGAAAAACTAATTCGGGGGGTCTTAGAAACGTTGACTGAATACATTTCAGTGATTTTACGAATTCTTGTCTGTCTGTCTGGGAATTTGTCCGCGCACTTCGTAAAAACTACTGCACAGAATTTTACGAAATTTTGTATAGTAACAGTTTATACCCCGGAGCAACATATAGGATAGTATTTATTCCGCTAATTTATAAAAAAAAATATATGTGTAGTTCTAAAAGTGATCACAGGTGGCATGCTATCTTCTATACATACAATAAACACGTAAGGAGAAAAAAAAAACGCTTCGTTTTGAAATTTTTAAGTATACGTATAAACAAATAAAATAGGTAGTTAGATTGACATCGATCCCGATTTAACGGAGAGCAAAAATTTTACCGATGCAACATTTTTTTTTCTCGCTTTAACATCCGAATACACATAAAAGTTAGTAATAAATCCTACAAAGGAATTTTACCCTTTTTGTAAGACGTTTGCATGGCGTTTGAGATGTGTCTGGTCCCTGTCATGTTGCTGCTGAAGCGATTCTCGCTACGACCTTCCGGGCCTGGGCTCTACGCGGTATTCGGCCTTTGACTGTCACAGACATTGCTGCTCACCCTCGGGCCCTTAGCCCTCGGGTTCGTTTTTAAGCTACTTAGCCCTTGAGTTTTGTTCGGTCCCTGGCTGGCTGCTGCTGCTGAAGGAATTTTCGCTGCGACGCTCCGGGCCTGGGTCCTACGCGATACGCGGCCTTTGACTCTCGCAGACATTGTCGCTCAACCTCGGGCCCTTAGCTTCTGCTCTCTTGCCTTCACTTTTGAGATATTTAGCCCTTGAGTTTTGCCTGGTCCCTATCATGCTGCTGCTGAACCAGTTCTCACTGCGACTTTCCGAGCCTAGGCCCTACTCGGCCTTTGGTCTTCGGATACACTGCCCCTCACCCTCGGGCTTTCGGGCCTCGGATTCGCTAAGACACTTGATTACTGAGTTTTTTCCAGTCCCTGTCATGCTGCTGCTGAAAAAATTCTCGCAGCTACATTCCGAGTATGGGACCTACGCGCTACTCGGCCATTGGCCTTTACGGACATTGCCGCTCACCCTCGGGCCTTCGACTCTCAGTTTCTTTTTTAAGACAATTGACGGTTGAGTTTATTCCGATCCCTGTAATGCTGCTCCTGAAGCAATTCTCGCAGCTACGTTCCGCGGCTGGGCCCTAACGCGGTACTCGGCCTTTGGCCCTCGGTTTCTCTTTTAAGACAATTGACCGTTGAGTTTATTCCGGTCCCAGTCATGCTGCTGCTGAACCAATCCCTGCTGCGACGTTCCGGGCCTAGGCCCTAAGTGTTACTCGGCCTTTGGCTTACGCATAAATTGCCACTCACTCTGGGCCTTTCGGCCCTCGGATTCGCTAAGACACTTGGTCACTGAGTTTTGTCCAGTCCCTGTCATGCTGCTGCTGAAGAAATTCTCGCGGCTACGTTCCGAGCCTGGCCTAGGGCCCAGGGCCGTACTCGGCCTTTGGCCTTTGCACATATTGCCGCTCAACCTCGGAAAACCATCAAACTTGTATGTAATTCATTTTCATATAGTCAGATTTGGACTCATCTTTTTTCTTTGGTATTTTTCTTCCAAAATCAAAATCTTTCATCAAAAATCAAGTCTTTTTCCAGCCACTCGGCAGAAGCCATCTGACAAAATTGACGACACAAGCGGGTACTGTGGTCGCTTCCGGGCCAGAGGTTCTCTCGGAAGTTGAGGATTTCTACACCGAGCTCTACGCTTCACACGCACTTCGACCCGAAGTAAGAGAAGATCCCAGAGCCACCCTTACACGCCACTTCACAGAGGACATGCCTGAGATCAGCGTGGATGAGATCGAACTGGCCCTTAGACAGCTGAAGAATGGAAAGGCTCCTGGGGAGGATGGTATCACGACTGAGCTTCTGAAGGCGGGGGGAACTCCCATGCTGAAAGAGCTACAGGAGTTATTTAATATTGTCCTCTCTACTGGGAGAACTCCGCGTGCATGGAACAGAAGCGTGGTCGTTCTGTTTTTTAAGAAGGGCGACAAAACCCTTCTGAAAAACTATCGACCAATATCGCTTCTGAGTCATGTATATAAGCTGTTCTCCAGGGTCATAACGAACCGTCTCATGCGAAGGCTCGACGAGTTTCAACCGCCGGAGCAGGCCGGGTTTAGACGTGGTTACGGCACCATAGACCACATCCACACAGTGCGGCAAATTATACAGAAGACTGAAGAGTATAATAAGCCCCTGTGTTTAGCTTTTGTGGACTATGAAAAAGCCTTTGATACTGTCGAGACCTGGTCTGTTATGGACTCCTTGCAGCGAAGCCAAGTCGATTGGCGGTACATCGAGGTGTTGAGATGTCTCTATAAAGCCGCATCTATGACCGTTCAAGTACAGAACCGGCGGAATGAGGACATCCCCTTGCGCCGCGGAGTGCGACAGGGTGATGTTATCTCGCCAAAACTGTTCACGAACGCATTGGAGGATGTCTTCAAGACGTTGGACTCGAAAGATCGCGGCATCAGCATTAATGGTGCTTACATTTCTCACCTGCGATTCGCAGATGACATCGTAATCATGGCGGAAACGTTGCAGGACTTACAACAGATGCTGGACAGCCTGGCTGTTTCGTCTCAGCGAATTGGTCTCCGGGTGAACTTAGAAAAGACGAAAGTCATGATCAATGATCATATCGACCCGGGCCCTATCGCCATAAACGGAATCCCTCTCGAGGTTGTTTCTGAGTACGTATATCTAGGTCAGATACTCCAACTAGGCAGTAACAGCCTCGACAAGGAGATTAAGAGACGCATACAGCTAGGCTGGGCAGCATTTGGGAAACTACGTCGAGTCTTTTCATCGCCCATACCACAGAGCCTAAAAACAAAAGTTTTTAACCAGTGCGTCTTGCCTGTCCTAACATACGGAGCTGAAACGTGGCCACTCACTGTGCAACGTGTGCGCCAGCTCAAGGTTGCTCAGCGAGCTATGGAAAGAGCTATGCTCGGAGTTTCTCTTAGGGATCGAATCCGGAACGAGGTTATTCGTCAGAGAACCAAGGTTACCGACATAGCTCAGCGAATAAGCAAGCTGAAGTGGCAGTGGGCAGGCCACATATGCCGAAGAACCGATGGCCGTTGGGGAAAGCTGGTTCTTGAGTGGAGACCGTATGACAGCAAACGCAGTGCTTGGCGCCCTGCAGCAAGGTGGAGCGACGATATCCGTAAGGTGGCGGGTACAGATTGGAAGAGCCAGCTGAAGATCGAGCTCAGTGGCGTGCCATGGGAGAGGCCTATGTCCAGCAGTGGACCGATACGGGCTGATGATGATGATGATGATGATGATTTTTCTTCCTATTGTTGGTTAATCTAACTTGTTTGATATGTTTTCTTATAGAACAACGCACTTATATGTATTGTTTAGTTTTGATGTACTGTTGTTTTGAAAAAATAAGTCCCGCCGAGTTTCTTGCCGGACATAATTCTTCTCGGGTCAGAGGTGTAGGGTTAGAACCGGTGTAGTTTGATTTTTTTTTCTCTCTTTTACTTTTACGTGTAAAAGTGCCCTTGTGGCATACTTACTGAATACATATTTGAGTTTGAGTTTGAGTTCGGGCCTTCGGCCCTCGGTTTCGTTTTTAATACACTTGACTGTTGAGTTTATTCTGGTCCCTGTCATGCTGCTCCTGAAACAATTCTCGCAGCTACGTTCCGAGGCTGGGGAACGTACGCGGTACACGGCCTTTGGCCTTCGCAGACATAGCCGCTCACCCTCGGGCCTTCGGCCCTTGGTTTCGCTTTTAGGACACTTCATCGTTGAGTTTATTTTGGTCCCTTTCATGCTGCTGCTGAACCAATCCCTGCTGCGACGTGCCGGGCCTGGGTCCTACTAAGTACTCAGCCTTTAGCTTTCCCAGACATAGTGGATCAAGGAATCTTGGCCACTTGAGTTTTGTCCGGACCCTTTTATGCTGCTGCTGAAACAATTCTCGCTTCCGTCCGCCTTAGTAGATTTGTCCTGCTGCAGGAGAAGTACTTTGCGCTAACACGCTACGGCGTTCGGCCCTCTTTTCGAAGTATATTCTGCTGCAGGAACTCGGCCATTAGCATTCACAGGTCTTGACGCTCGCCTTTTAGTTGGTTATCTTAACACGGCTGAACGAATCAATTTTGATTCAGTTACCAATTTGATGGACATTGACATCGTATAAATAGCGTACGTTTTACAATAATGGTCTGGATTTAGTAAATTAAAGTGACAAACCTCCCAAACGCACGCGAGCGAAGCCGCGGGTACAGCTAGTGTAAAATATCAGAAGTAAATTCATAGATCTAAGATGGCGCTCTGAGTAAATTACTCAACGTCAATACGACACGTGTAACGTTATAGTGATATTGGTTGTCAGAACCACAATTTGAGTATATTCGGCATCAAAAGAAAAGTAAAATTAGGTAAATAATATAATACGGCTTCGTTTCTAGACAAAAAAAGCATTTGACACATTTATTTATTTATCGTATGGCTACATGTCACTGGTATAGGCATTTCTTCCCTGGGATAGTAGTAGCGGGAAAACAAATGATAAAGAAAATCCAGTGAGTGCTGCGAGGTCCAGATAAGACAGTGCAGCTGCCAAGTTTGTTACTCTTTTAGCACCACCTAGGGATCACGTGTAGGGTTGTCTAAGGTGTTTCCTACGGACACAGAGTAAGGTTGATCCGTGATTGATTTGACACATGACAACATATTAATAAAAAAACGTTTTCACTGAAATATACGTACTTAACGGATATTTTTATATTACAAATAAAAATAAATTACAAGTTTATGTGTATAAGCTGACAATGAAACCATGGTTATTCTTTAAAAGTGCGTGATTGCGAAGCAATCAAGGTAAATGCGTTTGTATACATTTTTTTATTTTTCTATTGACCCCGAATATACTTCTGTGATATAAAGAAGATATTTATTTTATTGATTATAAATGATCTGAAAGTTATTATAGTTTTACGTATAAAAGCACGTATGTAAATATGTATACAGGGTGCCTTATGCTAATTTTAAAACATATAAACAATACATTAAAAACACAATTTATCTCAAACATAACTCTAACAGACAGTAAATAATCAACCAATGAAAAGTTATTTATTTGATTTATTTAAACCAAAGGTAGGTAAGTATACAAAGTATACGTCATTAGATTCATGTATCATTTCAGTTGTAGTAAAGACAGGGTGTAAATATAAGTGCAGTTACCGATATGTAATATAATAAAGAACGGGATACACAATCAGTCTAAAAATATGGCCCCACAATAGTGCTGTAAGAATGACTCGTACAGCAGTTTCTCGGACAGTTTTATTAGGGTTTAGTCAGTGATGATAAGACTGGTCGGTTACAATTTTTCAAGAGTTATATTTTCGTAAAGTTCTTTATATATAAACGTAAAAGTCCTGACTGACTGACTCACTTAAATCAACGCCCAGCCCGAACCGTTGGACCTAGAGAGCTGAATTTTTCACAATAGGTAGTTTTTTTAGGGTTCCGTAGTCAACTAGGAACCCTTATAGTTTCGCCATGTCTGCCCGTCCGTCCGTCCGTCCGTCCGTCCGCGGATAATCTCAGTGACCGTTAGCACTAGAAAGCTGAAATTTGGTACTAATATGTATATCAATCACGCCAACAAAGTGGTAAAATAAAAAGTGGAAAAAAATGTTTTATTAGGGTACCTCCCCTATACGTAAAGTGGGGAGTGATATTTTTTTTCGTTTCAACCCTAACGTGTGATATATTGTTGGATAGGTATTTAAAAATCAATAGGGGTTTACTAAAATCATTTTTTGATAATGTAAATATTTTCGGAAATAATCGCTCCAGAAGTTAAAAAAAATGTGTCCCCCCCCCCCTCTAAATTTTGAATCATAAGTTTTAAAAATATGAAAAAAATCTCAAAAGTAGAACTTTATAAAAACTTTCTAGGAAAATTATTTTGAACTTGATAGGTTGAATAGTTATTGAAAAAAAATTACAAAATAATTTCTGAACTAAGTTTGTAATTTAACCGTATAAGCAGGTGTTTATTGTACCTGTAATTTCTACAAAATCACAATGAAATGACGTGCTTTCAAATAAAGTAAAATCTGTGAAAATCGGTTCACGCAATAAATAATTATCCCATAAAAATAATCTTCCATACTTTAATCTCGCGCGCAATAGTTTACTTAATTTGCCGATAGATGTCGCTGTACGTGGAACGCGTTATTTTAACTCTTAAGTGGGGACACTTACTGTGACGGACGGAAAACTACGGAACCCTACACTGAGCGTGGCCCGACACGCTCTTGGCCGGTTTTTATAACGTTAGTATCCACTAAGAAGGGGTTTTACAAATGAAATGGGGGTCCAAAGTTTGTATGGCGAAACAAGATTAGTTAGACTATTTTATTCGAAACTTCACAGGAGTATTCCTAACGATAAATGAGTAAACACCTGTTTCAGGTTTTTTGAAAATTCAACCCCTAAAAGGGGGAAATGTCGTCACAAAGTCTGAAAATCAACATGGGTATTGTTTCTATGGTTTATCGGGTCGTTGATTACGAAAACAATAACATGAAATTTGTATGGGAAATTTTTAACAGTTGAACCTATTTATATGAAACTTGGTATCCAGACGGTTTGAGTCCCGGGACGGAACATAAATAGTTTATATCACGAAAATCAACCCTTAAAGGGGTGAAATGGCGGTTGGAGGTTTGTATGGAGAATTATTAACAGCGAACCAATTTAGGTAAAATTTGGCATGGATATAGTTTGAGTCCCGGGAAACAACATAGGACAGATTTTATTCCAATAAAATATCCAGAGTGGTAGAAAAGGGGTTGGTAGTTTGTATGGCGAGATATTAACCGCTGAACCGACGACGATGAAACTTCGTACATGAATTTAATATTATAAATGCGAAAGTGTGTCTGTCTGTCTGTTAGCTTTTCACGCTTAAGCTGCTGAACTGGTTCAGATATCCCAAAAATCAATCCTTATGGGGGTGAAGTGGGGGTTGGAGGACTGTACGGAGAATTTTTACCGCGAACTGATTTAGATAAAATTTGTTGTGGATAGTTTGAGTCCCGGCAAACAATAAAGGACAGTTTTTGTCCCGAAAATCAATCCTAGAGGAGTAGACCAGGGGTTGTTGGTAGTTTGCATGGCGAATTATTAACCGCTGAACCTAATTATATGATTTGATAGGGAGACAGTTTGAGTTCCTGGGAAGGATATACAGGGTGGTCTTTGACAACAGACCTTCCCGGAAATATTGCATCGTTTGAATGATATACAGTAGATTTGTAATGGTTAGAATCATGAATTAAGTAAAAAATAATTAAACCAAATTCACTACTTTTTCACTGTGGTGATGACCCTATTGCATCTGCACTTCACGGATAGATTACGTCATCGCCATCGGGAGAACTCGGAGCTTAAACTGATTAACGAGCGTTGACGTAATAGCACTGATGTATGATTGACGAAATGTCAAATAAATCAAATGCGAAAATATTAACATCAATTACTTTATTACTAATTGCCATAACATACACTATCTTCACATACGGCATTCTCATTTTCCCCCGTGTCTCCCAATGCTCTTCACATACGGCATTCTCATTTTCCCCCGTGTCTCCCAATGCTCGCTGCAGCCCGTGCACGAGACACGATGTCGGTCATGTCGGTGCACATGAGATGGTGTCTGCTCTTCAACATTTTTGCAACGCATTGGAACCATAACATAACATCTTTTATAACAATCACCAGCAGTATAATTCGCGGACAGGACGATCTCGACCAAGTAAAACTTAAAACCTCTGTAGGTATTTTGTAAGCGTGAAGGCGCATGCTTAAGAGCTTTTACGTCACACCTGGCCATAACGTGAGTTTTGCCGCACGCTACGCGTACGGTAAAACTCGCATTATGGCCAGATAGAGACGTAAAATTGTGTACTCACCACGGGCGGTAAAAAAGAAAGCCCTCTATCGCATATTTACAACCCTCGCCTGCGGCTCGGGTCACAAATACCTGCGATTTCGGGCTTTCTTTCTTTTACAGCCCTTGGTAAGTAATGTACTATTAGTAGGTACTGTGGTGACTCATTCCGAAATATCGACCCTCTGATCTCGAACTTGCAGGACTCTTTCTCTAGTCTAACCGCAAGTTGCACAATGGAACCTCCACGTTGGTCATTCTGAGCTGCTAGATGTACAATGGGCTGATTTTTGGTAGCACGTAATAATTCTCCTGTGCCCAGTTGGATGCGGTGGTGGATATTTTTCTCTTTGTCGTCATAAACTTTTAGCCGCAATGCAGTTCTATTCTAGCATCTCGTTTATAAAAAGAGCAAATTAAAATAATTACGAGCTTCTAGCAAAGGCATTTTTATTTGAAGAATATGACATATGACAATAAGTACGTTTAATGACAATTTCTTTTCAAACATCAGATTTCTTGTCGATTTCCAACTACGCAAAGAGGTTCGCCATTTATTTAAAAAAATCGGTTCTAAGTATTTGAAGTAACGCATGCACGTATTCTTAGAGAATTCAACCCGAATGGAGTAGCCATGTCTGTCATTTTCTATACAAAAAAAGTCTGCCGATTTTTGCGGGGGAGGGGAACGTCAAATGTATGGCTATTCGTACGTAACGGACAAATAGCTACGTCAGATAAATGTCAGTCCATACATATGTATAACCACTGGTCCATATGTTTTCGGCAGAGAGTAACGCCTGTCAATGGCGACTCCGGTTGGTTGAATTCTCTAAGCTCGTATTGCATACCTGCTCAATCACGACAACATTTTAAACTATTCGAAAATAATTTTGTCAATCGTGTTAACGAGCTAAAACCTTTTTATCAGTCAGATATATTTATGATGAGGTTACGATATCATCTTTAATTGTTTATGACGACTTGATGACTGATTAGTATTTATTGATTAATTTTGAGTTGTCAATGTCACCATTTGAACAAAATATTTTTTGTGGTTAGAAATAATATTAATTGAATAAAATAACATAAAACTTCACCCAAAATTGAACAAGTGGAGCCACAAAGAGAATCGCGTTTGAAAATGCTGCAACTATTTTTACAGCATTACAAGCAGATCTAAGAATGGTTAAACGACAACAAATTACCATAATATCCTGTCATCTAACAATTGTTTACAAGTAAGTTCATTGACCCAGTCACCTGTTTAGGGTTAGCACAAAGTAGTTTGTTGCGTGAATGTTTCAAAGGCTATAAGTAGAACACAGTTACACATATTTACATAGTTTCTATGGGGGAAATATAGTGCTATGGCTAAACTATCTCCCATTTCCTTAAAGGTCCATCGTGGACTTGCACCGTGTATATAATAGTTGTTATCCCAGAAGCTATTACTTAAGCGGGTAAAAAGGAGGGTGGATTACTAATTCCACGCAGACGAAGTCGCAGGGAAGGGCTACTATTCAAGAGTAGAAATCTCCAGTAAACATAATCTCTTAATAGTAGTAAATCGTTGCTGGCGTAACAATTCAACAATGATTACAATAATTTCTTTAAAAAAATAAGGGAACCGCCTTCAACAAAACGTGGTATACTGTAACCTCCAGAATGTAACAAATACTTTTCCGAAAACCGCAAACATACATACAAACCAACGGGTCAAACTGATACCTTCTTTTTTAATACTTTTAGTACGTGGGCGAATCCGCGGACAAAAGCTAGTTGTATCATGATTATGATCGCTGTATTGACAGTAAACCAGAACGATAATTCGCAATTTAAAAACTAAAACGGTCAATTTAATAAAATTTCAGACAGAAGTTGCCTTAAACAATAATTATTTGCAAAGAGTAGGTAAGATGGATTAACAATATCACTTAAAAAAGTTATTTATACTTATCAAGAAACAATAGGTGGGTTATCTTTAGATTCTTATCACAATAAACCATAAGTAGATTTTAGTGGAATTTTAATACTATAAAATGATACTTTGTTGCACAAAACACATAAGAAAGGATTAGAAAACTACAAAGACAAACTTCTCCCTTCGAGGGTTATCTTCCAAATAAATACTTATCATTTTGAAAATGTGTCTAGACTTTCTACTCTCTAATTAAAAAATCTAACGATTCTAACAGAGAAATTAAATATATGACGAAAAGAAAACAATAGATATAAGCAAATGCTAAGGAAAAATAAAAAAATAACTCATTTCAACACTTTTATTCCATTAAACGATTGTATTAACAGTTGTAGCGACGCGCTGAACACACACTTCCGGAGACACTTAATAAGAAACACTCATTACAAAACGACCCGAAACATAATATAAAAATAAAAAGAAACACAAACCCACAACAGAGGAAACTTACGGGTAGAGAATATTATAAAGTTCAAAATCGTAAATTAAATGGGTGTATAAATAAATTGCACTTAGAGAATTTATTTACTCATAAAACGCTACGTATCTTAAGTATAGGTAGATTAGGTATATATTATAAATGCATTTTTGGGAGGTATAAAGTAGTACGAGTATATACGTACATAGCTGGGAGAACAGCGGTATATATTTTTTGATAGGTACATTGTGAAAACGCACTTTCTTATTTGTGTATGTTTTTTTCTATGTATATTTAAAATGTGTTTGGTATTCAGCTGAAAACTTAAATGATTGGAATTAAGCAACTAGAATGATGATAGAACTAGATCGTCCAGGAACAGAAAGTTGAATTCCTAAAATGTTGGATTTGCAAAAAGTTGAATTTGCAGCATGTTGAATGTTAAAATGTTGAATTTGCATAAAGTTGAATTCTCTAAAAGTCCAAATTGCATAAAGTTGAATTTGCATCATGTTGAATGTTAAAATGTTGAATTTGCATAAAGTTGATTTTGCTCATAGGTAGGTTAGGTTCGTTAGTTATCTTCTAATGGCCGAAGGCCAAACTGCACAGAAATAGGAGCCCCGCGGCAGCGGGGCTCCGTCGACATCGCTAACGTAAAAATAAACCCATTTTGGTGCAGTGGGTCTACGGGGAAAAAAATTACTCGTGGTCCTCTGTGGTACAAAAGCCGTGGTACCACGGTTAAAACACGAAAAATTCAACATATTGCGAAACTAAAAGAAATCAGCTTTGCGGGAAAGTATACATTTTGAGAAATCAACTTTTTAATATTTCAACATTATAAGAATTCAACATTTTGCGAAACTAAAAAAAATCAACATTCTGGGAAAGTCAATATTTCGGGATTTCAACATTTTAGGAATTCAACTTTCTGTTCCTGGACGAACTAGATGTTATCGTATTTCCAAAAGACTATACAGATCTCTTTAGTTATAAAACTGTTCATGGTTTGAAAGAGTGCTACGTGTATGTAATATACATTAAAACATAATTTATTTAATTCTTGAGTCAATTCTTAACTTTATTATGCGTTATTTACTCAGTAGATCTTATTAAGTCGGTAAGCTAATATCGGTTTGATCTCCCAACGATAAATCGTATCAATTTAATTAGGTACTTACTTAACTGACTAAATAATATGCTACTCATAGCTACACATTTACGTATCATTAGCGTTTATAAAAATATAAATTTAAAAATATTGAGCAAGATAACTTACGATTCTTTTGAATTATTATAAGAAATCATAACCGTTTGATTTAAAAAGAAACTTTAAACAAAAAATGCTATACCTAAATTACAACATTCATTGGTGTTTTTACTTACTATGTTCTGTGTTAACAATACAGTTCCTTACTAAAGCATTCATCAACATCAATTCATGAATTACGCAGCAAATAACAAAGAATATTTTTAATAAACTAAGTAATTAAGAGGTACTAAAGCGTAAAATATCCTTACAACATAAAAACATAGTCAGTTTATGTGAAAACGTCGTAAGAATAATTTATGTTATAAACGTAAAAGTATGTATTTATCTGTCAAGTACCTCCTTAAGAATTTACTATTTAAAACAATCAGATTCTTTGTTCTTCGGACAATAAGATACTTGTTTATGCAATTAAAATTTTACTCGTACACTAATGTAGTCATTACTGCACAGTGAAAATTTGTAGGTATTGTGTATTGTTGCACACAAGAAAATATTCCGGTAAAAATGTCAGCAAAAGACACTTTAGTATTTAGTTGAATGTGTCAAAGATTTAAATAGAAATACTTATGTAAAACACTAAACTTAACCTATTGGCATGACTGGACAGTATCCTTACACTAAATGCGCTCTTAATTCGTAAATGATTATAAATTAATATAGGGCAAAGTCTGTACAACACTTATTGGTATAAAATGTAAAATATTCACAACAGTGAAAAATGAATACAATCAGGTTTCATAGGACTACGTCCGTAGCACGACTTAGCACCATTTAGCTCGCGGTGTGATTTGGAACCATCTTATTATATTAGTTGTTATTTTTTTAATTATAATAAAATATATAGAAACATAACTGACCGTAAAATAAATACAACATAAATTTTTGACGCAATTATTATTGATACAACATAATGAATTAATCCTATTAATCTGATTCATCATCAAATAATTATTTAACGTAAGTCGTCAAAGGTGAAATATTATTTTTCATAATTTAATACCCTACTATCATAGGGATAAGTGATAAATGCAATATTTCTTGTATTCAAAATAAATGTGGAATTACGTTTTAAAAAACTAGATAGGTACATATTAAATTTAAAAATATTAAATTTTATTTTCGCCGTTTCTAACTGCTATATGATGCGCTTATAGCAATAAGCAAAGGCTATCATAATATGTATAACATTTTTGATCATCCAAAGCAAAATTAATCTGAAGCCGACATGCGCTGTTTTTAGAGTAAGGGTGCAATTTTTGTGTTTCCTAACGCTTCATTAAACAAGGTACTTTCAACTTTAGATGATGAAAAACTACTCTAGATATCTATGGAGAAATAATTTTCATAGAATATTGTCTTCCGTTGCTGCGATAATAATTTATTGTAGCATTACAATTAAAATGGATTTAAGTTTAAAACTATTAATCTGTTTTAATTGTAATGCTATAATGAATTATCATAAAGACACATACAATAGTAAACAGAGTCAGGATGATTTGTATTAGAAACAGTCTGCCAGTTCATATTTCCCAACCCCGCAAAAAATGCCTATACAGCTTACTTTTTTAAGCTAAAAATAATGCCAAGCTTTTACTTACAACTTTTTTAATTAGATATATTTTGGTGAGAATAATTGAACAAATCACGACGACGTATTTTAATTACCTACAGTCTGCCGCAGAAGTACTAAGCGAAGCGGGTGGGGTGGTCAAATAACCTGCACATGCTCATATTCTCTAATTATTAAAGTTGTGCTACGATTATTTTGAATAGCTCATCATTTAGCTACGACTGTTGCTGACTCTACATCCTTTAATGTCTTCAACAGCCTTACCAAACAAACCTGGTTTACGAAACTGTACGAATAACATATAATAGGTACGTGTAATGCCGTCGCCGTATTTTTGCTTTGGACGACTCTACGATAAAAATACAGACAATCTAACTAATAAACATGCCAAGTTATAATATTTGGCCGACCAGAAAAGTATGTCGCTCTGGTCCATTCCGTACACATTTTAAAGAATGTGAATAAACAAAAAAAAACTACGTGAGGTACATTTTTTATAACTAAGTATGTAGTTTATGTCATTGGCCGAATGCTTGAGTCACATGTTTTTTTTGTTTTCATTTATTAAAAATGCATATGGAATGGATCTTAGATGGAACCGACTAGGTCTTAGCAATCAGGTTATCTAACGTCGCGTTTGACAATCACAACACTAGCACACGTGGCACCGCGTCAGCACCTTATATCGAAACCGCTAATCCGGCGCTACTGGTTTCCTTTCAAGCGTGCACGTCTACTAGTTTTATTGTCTGTCAATAAATGAACAGAATATAGAATAGAGCAGTCTTAAACGCTCAGCCGTCCCGTGAATGGTGCGGGTGTGTGGCCTCTCCGAGTAGCCGCAGGGCCATCCATGCGGCCAGCGAGTGCGCGGCGGCAGCGGGCGCGGGCGCGGCGGCGGCGGCGGCGGCGGCGGAGCGCGCGCGCAGGCGCTGCAGCATCACGGCCGCTGCCAGCGCCGCGCCCGCCGCCGCGCCGGCCGCCGACGCGAACAGCGCGCCGAAGCTCACCGCGCCCATGCATACTCCGTACACAACCTGGACAGAACAAGCAACAAGTGACAATCATGACAGTACAAGTATCTTCGGCCAATAATTGTTGTCATCATTTAGCGAAAGGAGATCGTCAATTCTGGGCCACCTGCTATAAACCGTATACAGTTTGTACTACAATGTAAAATAAATACTCATTTTATTACTAAAGTAGACAAAATATTACAAAAAAACCGGCCATGAGCGTGTTGGGCCACGCTCAGTGTAGGGTTCCGTAGTTTTCCGTCCGTCACAGTAAGTGTACCCACTTAAGAGTTAAAACCAGACTAATGCCTAAAGGTCGTATCTGATGCCTATGGAAGAAGTTTTTCGGAAATAACTCAAAAATGGCTAAACCTATAATGTTCAA
Organism: Pammene aurita; assembly: GCA_947086415.1. Lineage (NCBI taxonomy): Eukaryota > Metazoa > Arthropoda > Insecta > Lepidoptera > Tortricidae > Pammene > Pammene aurita. The sequence goes on from OX352291.1 coordinate 26,831,548, forward strand.
AATAATTTTCCTAAAAAGTTTATCATAACGCGCATCTTCTCAATTTTTTTCATATTTTTTGGACTTACGGTTCAAAAGTTACAGGGGGGGGGGGACGCTATTGTTCCGACTTTCGAAGCGATTATTTCCGAAAATATTTACATTATCAAAAAATGATTTTACTAAACCCCGAGTCATTTTTAATTACCTATCCAACAATATATCACACGTTAGGGTTGAAATGAAAAAAAAAAATCACTCCCCACTTTACGTATAGGGGAGGTACCCTAATAAAAAAAAAATACACTTTTTATTTTACCACTTTGTCGGCGTGATTCATATACATATTAGTACCAAATTTCAGCTTTCTAGTGCTAAGCGGTCACTGAGATTATCCGCGGACGGACGGACGGACGGGCAGACATGGCGAAACTATAAGGGTTCCTAGTTGACTACGTAACCCTAAAAATGAAACGGGAATTAGAAATACTAAATAAATAAACATTATATTGATCTTTCCACGATTAAAATACAGCAAGACAAGTCCTTATGGCATTGACATAAAGTTTAAATTCACCTGGACTGAAACGGGTTTGCTTTTTGGTTTGACACTGTCAATGTCTACCGTTACATAATCTGCGTTTTGATACTGTTCGGTAAGTTAGAACATTGTAATATTAAAATAATATCTAAACCTACGAATACGGAAGTTTAAATTAGAATTCGACTGTATTAAAACGCCTAAAGATTGAAAATACGTATTTTTGCATTTTAAATCGTAGTTTGAATATTAAAAGTGGGTTTCATAATGGCATAATATCATGCTCCTTCGATAACAAAACGCATCTTTTTTTCAATTTTGCAATGTCAGATACTAGTGGTATCGCACTTAACGGTGGTAAACCTTATCCCTTCGCAATTGGTGTTAGGAATGTTCAGTTAATAGTATCAATGATGGTTTGATAGCTGTCTTTGTTTACCGAAATACAGGAACTATAAATACGATCAAAATATGACTATTTATTATTTCATCATGATTCCCGTTTTGTTTTTAAGTCCGCTTTTGTACATTTTCTTTAAAAAAATTGGTTGTTTGTAAAGTAGGTTTACGATCGAGATGTTTACGTGATAACGTCTAACCGCTCGTGAGGATTCCGCGTGACAAGTTTCACGGAATGACTGGCAGCGCTCGAGATGAGACGGGAGATCGGTCCGTCTCTCTCTCGTTATACCTGCGATCGCGCTCGTGAGGTTTTGGTGTGACACAAGTTTCTGAACATGTCACCCGACTAAAACGATTTTAAAGACGTTATCACGTCAAAAACCAGTACTTTTTTACATTAATATATAAATCATAAGCATGCACGCTTTCAAAAATTGTCCTCGTCAGATTCAAGTTTTAAATGTATGACTTTTAATTTTTCCCATTAGATTGCGCATTTTTTTACCACCGTCCTGATCTAGAAATTATGACGATTTTTTAAAGGTAAGAATCATTCCTAAACGGTCCTAAATAATCTGGGCCAGATCACCTAACAAAAATTGACGATCTCCTTTGTCAATACTTGGCACCTACTTACGTACTATTATACTTTGCGGGTAGTCCTACATCCTACCCAATGCTTAAGAACACGCTCGATACTTAAAACATTTCAGATAACATACTCTATTAGTTTATGCAGGTATAGCTTTACGATATAATACTCTGAAAGTGTAATATCCAAGAGTCATCTAGGTTTTTTTATGTTGCTGCAGTTAGCAGTTATGTTGTTGCAGTTTAAAATAGAGAGTGCAATAAAAATCCACAAAATAATTATTAAGTTCACAAATAAACAACACAAATAATACTGTTATTATTCCCTTGGATGAATAAATTATTGCCAAGGATTTTCTTTCTTCTCACATTCCGTAATACCATTGCAAATCATAAACCACTTACTTCTTCTCTAATCCTTCCACTAAACACAGTGACGGGTTCTCTCGTCGGTCCAAACGCTAAATCAGCCTCCGAGACGACTTCATATATCCCCGACACGCCAACATCAGCGGATCTCCCCTCCCGCACGGTCCTCCGCTTGCGGAGAGACCGGGGTCCGGCCACGGCGGCCGGAGGCTTGGCCGCGACCACTGCGTCGGAGACTGGCTTGTCGGAGCCGAAGGTTCGCGGACCGTGGGGGAAGCGTTCCCGCTCATCGAGATCACTGGGACGGTCCTGGAATATGGAAATGTAAATTTTATTTAAAAACACATAACATTTTATATGATTTTGTACGTACCATGGTGTTGTTCCCACAGCATTTAGAACAATTTGGGTTTTTATTAGTTTCATTTCAAATAATAACCAAGTGTAAAATATTTATCTACTCACAGTGAATGGTCTAGCGAGCGCCTCAACTAACTCCTCGACGGCGGACATGTGGTCGGACTCCTTGACTACTGGCGCAGGCGCGCGCTGTGGCAGCGGCGCCGGCGCCGGCACCGCGTCGCCCGACACCTCGTCGCCGAACGCTTCTTCCAGTGGTAAACGCGTGTCTTCTATTATGCTGGACTCTGCTACTTCCTCGGCTGATGAATCACTGAAAAGTGACAGACTGTTGTAAGTTTATTCATTGCCAACGTATCATAAAAGTCCGCAAATATTAAATGCCTTTGATAATCGTTTGTGAGAAAGAGTCAAAATTTAACATGGGTTTGCAAAGTTTTCTTTTTAATAAGGGGGCTAAGTTAAAAAAATCTATGTACAGCATTTTACACTTCATCAAATCGTCCCCGTATGGTAACCCTTCCCGTCTGTTATAATAAATATTTTCTCGTTCCTATATCGGAATTTGGGTATTTATGTAAATAAGGTCCTGGGGAACTAATTAACATAAATAACATAATACTTTTAATTCAACATCCCATTAAAAAAGTGTACATAAGGTAAACGTCCGAGTGCCCGACATTGAACAAGTATAAGTACATGTCATCATATTTAAGCGTCATCGTTAATCGTCTGCTATAAAGGTGACAGCAAGGTGTCAACTACTTGGGCATTAGTGTGCCGGGCACTGGGATTAATTTATATTTATTTATCAATCTCCACAATTTGCTGTCAATCTTAATGCTTTTTTTTAATGCGCTTGTTTGTAACAAATCTAAAATTGGTCGTTAAAATTATAGCAGCGCTTTCGATATGATTTTTTTTTCCGGTCAGCGCGCTGCTACGAGTACCTTCAATTAGTTTATTGGTTTTCAAAATAAAGCCCAAACTGGGGCACTAAGGTGTTCAGTCCTACCCAATTCTACAAAAAGCATCCAAACTTTCTTACTTAATTTCATTGTGGTCGCGATGCGTCCGATCGTCCTTTCTATCTAGAGCTCCGTGCCTCTGAGGCGCCACCCCGGCAAGCTGACAGTGGTCCAAGCAGCCGTGCCGACAGATCTCCACCTTGCATCGGATGTGCACGCTCAGGGCATCTGGGAACTTGAAGGCGTGGAAGAAAGCGTACGTGATAACCGTTGCTCGCTCGTCCGCCGCCTTAGCTTTCAAAAATCTGGAATGATGATTAATTTGATTATAGGTAGTTAATGCAAGCGCATATCTACATTGCTAGAAATAAAGGAAAAGTAGAAAAATCCACTTCCTCGGGCGAGACTCGAACTCGCGACTCCGGGACACATGTCCGTCGGTCTGACTAACTGAGCTACTGAGATTTAGGTACCTGATGGCTGCGAATTTCTCCGACATATCCTTTGCATGAAGTAACATCTGTCAAAGTATCTTTTACACTTCTCAACCTGCCTGAGGCAGTCGATTTTTTTACTTTTCCTTTATTTCTACACTTGTGACAGCAAGTTCTTCTTAATACAAAATTAATTATTATCTACAATTCTACATGTTTCCAGAATACGTACTCGTACGTGTTATAAAAAGCTTTCTTAATTAATTAGGGCCAAACAGACATCGCCTGGATGGTTCCAGGTGTGCGTACTAATTCGACGGCTCCTAACAGAAACATCATAATTCATACAGATAACTGATACTGTGATACGTATACAGATTAAAATCGTACCTGGATATCATCTTTGGACGCAAAACGCAGCCGTATTCATCCGAAAGCTGTATAATGTGCCCGGAGCCATCGGACGCTGCACAAGATTTCACTCGCATATCAAATTCACCTGAAAATAAAAACAAAATAAAAATTATAATTATTATTGTATTTAATGTAAATCTTAAACTTACATTTAATTGTTTATAAACAGAACGTAATTTGTTTAACCTGTTGTTGTAGTAGAAAGGTAATTTATTTTAAGTGTAATTATGTGTATTTGTGTGGGCAATAAATGGCACGCTCTGCCGTCCGGCCCTAACAGCTTGATGTGTAACAACATTACGAACATTACGAAGCGACATTACTAAGTGTTATTAGGTTTATGTTGTGTAATATTGTGGAAGCATTATTCCTAGTTCATTTTATTTACAATCTGGTTTTAATTTTACATTAATATCTTTCCTTACCTCGTTGTCAATGTTTTTAATAGACGGAGTGATTAAAGTAACTTAGCAGAGTAGGTACTGCAAACTTTTTATACAATCATTAACGAACGTTTTAACGATAACCGATGGTTTGGTGGAACTGACCCAAAGACGCATTGGTTACACCCATGCTTTTCAAACTTAGCTGTTTCAACGAGAGTGCTTCTTAACCATTAACCAACCCATTCATCCAAGTTAAGTGAAAAGTGATTAAACTGTTTACCCTAACCACAAAAGGCTAAAGTATGGCCAAACCTCCAAAGGCGGAAACACGTAAACAAATATACCATTAAACAAAGTAAACACGAAGAAAGCTGTCGCAATACAAAGTGACACGACACGAAGGCGGCAGTCTTCTACAAGCCTCGAATTTTCATACAATTTTGAATCTTATTTCCGGACCATGATTTTAGAAGACCCAATTACGAGTATGAGGTAATAAAAGGGTGATTTTAGGTAAAAATATGACAGACAAGGATCACGAGGCGTAACTCTAACACGCACTAAAGCACTGGACATGGTATACATAATATTCCTGTAGGTATGTACGTACCGTATGCGAATAATATCGAATCGATCACTTAGTCCATAATCGTAATTTAAGCTTAGTCGAGTTGTTTAAAACACGTATAGTCTACTATGTGCCTACTTAGGTACGTTTATATCATTACATGGTATCACCGCTTACCTTAAAATATACGGTAGGTGGGTGCCTACCTAATAATACTAAAATAATATTCCGAAACAGTACATTTTACTACCCAATTTTATCCGAATGTCGATCAAGATACAAGCTACAGAGGATCATGCGGCAACTGGTATTTTCTGGTTACATTTTAAATACATATTGTTATATATTGTTACATGTTGTTAAGTTCGCCTTTGTACGTATATGTTGTGTTATATTTATTTCGTTGTGTTTTCTTGTACAATAAAGTGTTTTACTACTACTACTATGTATAGTCTAGTATTGCGAGTATTACAAACTAAGTACTCTATTGATACGTGTAGGTAGTACTCGTAGCGTAGTTTTAACGACTAAATAACTTCCTATTAGGAATTAAATACCCGTTTGCACCCAGGAGGATATTCATCTTTTCATAGCACATAAACACAAGCATAATAAACTATGTTATGTTATATGTTAGTGTTCATATTTTGCACGATTTTACTAAAGGAATAATTACAGATGTTTTAAGATACCGCACATTATTATAGGTCAGAAATCGTTTCACATAAGTGTTCATTCGAAATCGTTAAAGGTGAAAATGTACCTAATAACAGATTGACAGTGAATTGTGTCTTGGTAGTAAGTATTTTCTGTTTGGTAATTTGATATGGGTTGGTAAGTATTTTAGTAGGTACCATTTTAAGGACAGTGAGGTCATGGAAAAGGGTCACTTACACGGCGTCACCTGCGTGACACGGCTAAGTGTTATAATATAACGGCACTGTGAACTATAGTCACAAAAATTTAAGTAAATACTATACTACCGCGTTTATTTAAGTGACATGACATTTTTAGTAGATACTTACTTAGATTATTTTTACTTCACACTTAATTTTTGATATATATATGCTACTGGCCTCTTGAAATGCTTACTTGCTTAGTTAAGTTTTTGGTTTTTATTTCGTAAATATAATCCATTTTCTTATTCAACCGCTACACCAAATAGTAGGTATAATATCTCAGAACGATTTGCAACTTTAAGACTTAGTTTCAAAGTTGGAAACTGTTCTAACTTTGCAATATCAGATACCATCAGATAAACAATCAGAGGGTTTAAAGATAATAAGGTGGCCGACGCACGATTGAACATCGTATTTGCCATCAATTAAATCAAACCATAATTTATCTTAATTAAGATAATAATCTCTTTTATCAAACATCTTGTTCACATCTTTATATCTGATGCGAATGTTCTCACACCGATTTCATCCCGTTTTACTAGAATTAATGATATTTGTCTATGTTTATGCGAATTTTGTTGATTAAGCTCAGAATTAATGATGTTACCTTAAAAATGAGAATAAAATAATTACTTGAAAATAATGCCCAATGAAACAATTCGGTCGGTGTACTTAGGCCAGTCATAGAATGCTCAAAAAAAGGTATAGACTAGTTAGGAGGTGAACATATCAAAAGTCCCCGGCTGTAGCCCTTCGCTAAAATTCGGACACTATGCGTTCTAGCAAAATTTTGACTTTTGATGATTAACTTAGAAGTTAATATGACTATTATGACTAAGCCCATTTATCGCAACCCACTGGAAACGCGACCATCATGCCGTTAAACAAACGTATTCGAGCGTATTTGTCTAGTTTACTTTTTACCATACTCTATACCGTTAACGGAGATATTTGCTCGTCATTATTGCCCTGTTAGACTCGCATTATACGATTACGAGCTTTCTTATAGCTCCTTAGCTTGCTATTCACTTAATTCACTGGTTAACATAAATTGATTTAGCTTCCGTAGGTTAGGGTGAGTTAAATAAACTTATGTACTTTGATTAGACATGGGTAGGGGTGAGTAAATACTGTGTTTACTCAGTATTTATCCAAAGCACACAGTAAATACCCGTATTTACTCATTTTGTTGGGTAAAAACTGGTACCAATAAAATATTTAAAAAGCATGATTTAAGAACTAAATTGTTTTATATTGAATAGTTATAACGTGTATTAACAATATTTATATTAAAGCACGCATAAAGGACGCTTAGTATTTGGAAAAAAGGTAATTATCAGTGAGTGACAATGAGGACCAGGTTAGAATCCACAGGTTGGGTTGGGTTACTGGAACAACCAGGTAGACCGAACCTTCGGCCATTAGCAAACCTGACCCCTTACAAACAAAACTTACGCGTGTTTACGCGGCACTTACGTCCTTTTATTAAAGGTTTTTTAAGGAAAACTCAAAAATGGTAGAACCGATCATCACGTGTGCGTAAGTGATTATACAAAACTGAACCCTGGTGATAGTGTGCGCGAAGTTAGTAGCGAAAAACTTGTAAAACAAAAGTTTGATCCGTACGATTGGTCATCATTACTTAATATTACATGCCCGCTTATGTTGTTTCGAAAGTTATCTACGGTATTTAACGATATGTACAGAGAAAGTACAATAGTTATAAAAATTAATAAAAACAGTAAGTGAAATAAGCAGCTGTGGATAGATAAACACTTGTATTTAATGTTAACACGTAGGGACTATTCATTTAGAGTGTGGAGATCGCAACCTAAGAATATGAATAAACGATTAGAGTATACAAAGTTTAGAAATAAGGTAAATAAATTAGTTACTGAGGCAAAAAATTAATATAGGCAATCAGAAATATTAAAATGTAATGGGGATTTTAGAAAAATATGGGCAAATGGCTGGGCAGAAGTAAAACTAGCTTAGATGATATTATATTAAGATATTTAGGAAAAACAGAAAGTATAAGTCAGATTTGTACGAATTTTTCCAACACGTTCACGCAAAAAATAAGGGAAATTAAACATATTTGTAATATACCATTTTTAGATAGAAAGAGATATGTAAACCGTGTGATGTAAGCTTTAGATACAGAATGGTGAGCGCAGCAGATGTACAAAAAGTCATAAATGTATTATCAAGTGAAAAAGCACCGGGGTTAGATGGTATACGGGTAAAATACCTTAAATATCTGAGCAACTGGGTGAGCCCTATTATAGCTAAATTAATTAACGCCTGTCTCAGACGTAGTGTATATCCTGACATGTTAAAAAGTGCAATTATACGGCCAATATATAAGTCTGGAAACCATCTCGAATACGGAAATTATAGGCCTATCACGATTCTGTCTGTCGTAGATAAAGTTATCGAAAAAGTTGTAGTCGGTCAAATCCGTGAATACTTAGAGCGTCATAATATACTTTCAGACTCACAAGATGGCTTTCATCACTGTTCAGCACTGTTTCGGCTCTATCGGGGTTTGCGGACTATGTAAACGACTGCTTGGACTCGGGTCAGCAGCTTATTAGCTGCTCTGTTTATAGACTATAAAAAGGCTTTTGACACTTTGGATCATGATATTTTACTACAGGCGATGGATGAATGCGGAATCCGTGGTCCCACGAATAAGTGGTTTAGAAGTTTCTTGACAGGCAGGAAAATACGCACGAGTATCGCGGGGGAAACGGGACAGGATGCCGAGGTGGAGCTCGGAGTGCCGACCGGATCCGTGTTCGGTCCCGTGGGATATGTGATGCATGTCAACAGTGTAGCAAACGTCGTAAAATGGTGCCAGGTATTTATGTACGCAGATGACATGCTACTTGATGCTAAATGATACTTTATGCCGCGAAAGATATAGCAAGCATGCATAACAAGAGGACTTTGAAAGTATTACTAAGTGGGCACATGATAACGGAATCATCTTAAATTTCAAAAAAAACAAATGCATACATATTCACTCGCCGTATAATCAAGCTGCCAAAAAGGTGATTAAAGAAATTTTTGATACAATAGGGCATACCTACGATTGCCTGCATATATATAAAAATAATTGTAATTGTGATAAATTACAATATGTGGAAGCATTTAAGTACATAGGTTTAACTATTGATAGAAACTTTAATTCAAAACAACATATCTACGAGGTTTGTACCAGGTTAAGATCTGTTCTAGGCAAATTCCACCAATTAAACAGAACATAGAATAAGAAAACAATAATGGTCGTCTATTACGCCCTTGCCGACTCACTTATTAGCTATGGTCTAGTTGTATACGGGCGAACATTCATTACATACATAAGAGATATAAGAAATTTACAAACAAGACTGATAAAATTCTTAGTTAGTAAAAAGGTTAAGAAAGATTGTAAACACGATTATGATAAACTATTTCCCGTATGTAAAATTTTACCCGTAAATAAAAAAGTCACATACTTATTAGGTTTAGAGCATTATTACAATGGAAAGTACAAAGTGTCAATTAGCAATAAATATAGTACTAGAAGTGTTAGAGAGAAAAAGTTAGTAGAGCCAAAGATGGGAAATTATTACGGCAAAAGAACTTCAAAATATCTTGTACCAAAAATATGTAATAGCATTAGCTTACTACGACAAAGTCCTAAATTAAGTAAATCCATGATAAAAACGAGACCAAAAGAGTGTCTTCTCAAATTATCCTGATTTATGTTATGAGCATGCTAGTTAGTATTTATTTTTAAGAAATTTAAATATAAGATGAGTTTAATAGGTTAAATTGTTAAAGTATAAAACAGAGCGCCTCTCGCCATCAAACGTAACAGTTTGGCGAGAATATACATGTACAAAATCTAAGTTGTTATTTGAATATATAAATAAATTAAAAAAAAAAACATGTTCAAAGTCATTATTTTAAAAGCGTTTTCTAGGCGCTATTCTCCGAGCATTTTTTTATATTCTTTTGAACTTTGGTTCAAAAGTTATAGACGGGTTAACATTATTTTTTTCCAAAAGTATTCAATTTATCTAATAATGTGTTTGGAAATATTCAAGTTATTTTTGAAGCCCAATTGGATGATCTGCCCCTCTTTAAAAAAAATTACAACTTTGACTACACAATTCAGTAGCGACTTACAAAATACACGTATATTTCAGGTAGGAAGTCATTTTATACACGTATATTTCAAATTTATATACCCTTGCTAGCACTCTACATAGTTTATACCCGCCAATTTGAGTAAAAACGAGTAAATACGGGTATATTAAGTAAATACTGAGTATTTACTCGGTATTGACTCTTGAGTTTTTACTCACTACCCATCTCTAACTATGATCGTATACAATAAATTACCAATCTCTCTATCAGACGCTCCTAGTCTTATTTTTAACTAACACTAAGAATGGAATTTAATTATACACATTTTAAAGTATTTTAAAAATACTGTAGTAATGATTTATAAATGATATAAGTATATCAATGTGGATTTAGACAGATTATGTATTTTTTTCTATTTAATTTTCTCTACACAACTGTATCTTACTGTAGTGTATGTTTGTTTTTTAACCTATTATGATTTTTTTAACAAAAATACCTATATTTACCATAAAGATAATTTTTACAAAACATAATTCAACGGTCACTTCAATAAATGTAAGTTTTACTGAGGGTGTTGTTAATCTTTCTCTTCTTCGTCGTTACACTCTCGACCAGCGAGACGGTCATTTCATACAACCCGGCGGCGCTATTATTTTCTTTCGTTGCGCGCCTGAAGTTTTGATCTGATCGGCCCATGTCATGGGATACTTACGTGATCTAGAGCTATCAACTCTGCCCTCTTCTATACAAAATGGAGTGTCGGAAGTGTCGTGTCGGAACGGAACAGCGTGCATCATCCTTAAGGCGTTCAAGCTACTTGTCTCCAGGTTTTGCTAATAGTACCCACTAATAAATCTCATAATACATTCAACAAGCGTATTGTCAGAAGTGCTACTGATAATGATAATTATTTCGAGCACGCTCGTAACGACAGTCCCCGGCGACATCATTAACACCGGGCATCAAACAACATGACATTCATAACTGTTTGCTCATAATCTCGATTTGACATCACACCAGCACCGCAACTGTCAACGAGACCTCATATCAATAAATCTGTCATTGACACATGTGGGTGTTAATGCCTATTTCTAGAATGCATTTAAGAATACCGACCTATTTAGTTAACCCTATATTCACTTGTTTGTCTCTTGTACACCGGGTACGTTAAATTTGGGAGTTATGGAGTCGGATCTGCAATTAAACTTTCTAAAATCAGATACTTATAATAAATTAGATAAAACGTATAAATGAATCAGCTCCTAAGCTATTATAGGAGTTTAATAGGTTAATCGTTACCTCCCATTTTTTGTATGAGATTTCATGTTTATCGCCATTGTTCAGTTTTTTGTCTAATAATTCTACAATAAATAAAGAGCTCAAAGAGGACCCAGTGTGTTGACGACGAGGGACTACTCTCTTGTTCCTTTGTCAACACAGTGAATCTTCATTGTTGTAAAGGGTCGGCAACGTGCATGTGACACCTCTGGAGTTGCAGGCGTCCATAGGCTACAGTAGCTGCTTACCATCATCATCGGCCTTATGCTTGTTTGCCACCGTCGTGGTATAAAAAAAAATAGAGCCTGATTAATGCTATAAAGATAGGGTATTTAAGTTCTGATAACTATTTTTAATAATAAGGTACCTAATGACATCATAACATTCTGGAATTAAACTACAACAATATTTATGTGGCCCAGGTGATCAGTATCTGGTATCAGTCAAACCGGCTCAGTGAAAATGGCACAAGTCCTATAAAATGTACGGCAACTGTGCCCTTTTTGCTGAGTTAATTTGACTTATACCCCTTTTCACTAGAGTCACAGATTTTGTACTTAAAGTTCAGTTCCTTCGAGCACCGATGGATATCGAGTGCCTATAAATATTAAGCATTTGACCAAGCTTTTAGGTTGTGCTTTTCAATCCAGCTTCATGATTCGACCGAGTATCAGACGGTTCGATCTGCCGCGGCACCAGGTGATTCATCATTGCAGTAAACATGCCTGATTAACGATTATTTTCTTTTTGGCTGTCCGTGGCGCATTTTTACACGGTACGAAACATTTTTAAATCGTTAACATCGGTGAAGAATTGGCCCTTGAGGCTTTTAAGATACCGCTGCGTTAATTTTGGACCATTTAGATTACGAACTGACAAGGTATGCCGTATCCTGCAAAACGTTCGGTCAAAACGGACATTTACAAATCTGTATTTTCTTACTTACTTATCATGCTCATTTTAATCATTGATTGCTGTTTTTAATCCCTAGTTATTTGTAAAAGACAAATTCCTCAATTTCTGTCAGAATTTTAATTTCATTAATTTATCTTATATCAGATACAACATGAATGGAGAAACTAAATCACATAATAACTATTTTGGTGTCAGACTTTTTTTTTATTGCCGCAATTCTGCCTCGAATGAACGGTTCTTGCAACAATACATTATAATTCACCTAATGACAGACACCAATCGCTGGAATCGATGAACATTTTTTTAAATAAAACGTCTTCATTTATGAGTGGGTTATAAAGCTTAACGATAGTTTTATAGCGGAATCCGGTTTATGGAAAAGTATTGTATACATCGACAAGAATTGGAAAATCAAATAACGAACGAACAAAAGAACGGCGGAACGATGTTGATTGTGTAAAAAATATTGTTAGTAAAATAGTCTCAATCAATGTAACCATTGTTAATTGATTAAATATTGATTGGATATTTTCGCATGACAATTAGTAGGTACACTACAATTTCTAGTCCCTCCCTATTACAAAAAAATATCTGTCAATTAGTTAAACTGGAAATTCCAGAGAAAAAGTGATTTGTGCCTATGTTCAAAGAGAAGGCACTATTTTAGGTACGTTCTGTAGCTTCCATCATTAATATCATTTTCAAAGTAGTAGTAGCAGTATAGCAGTAAAACACTTTATTGCACAAAACAAGTACATGTCCATTAAAAACTACAGTAAGTATATATGTACAAATGCGAGCTTATCCCTTTAAGGGATCTCTTCCAGCTAACCTTTAAGCAACTGAGAAAAATCGATCAGACAGTACTTAGTATTTTAAATCGGTAATCTTTGGTAGCGACAGGGGGGAACCCAGAGTTACGATGCCGGACACTGGCGGCGCCCACGGACCTTGCTGGCCTGGATATCCATCCAGCAGTCTATGTTGTCGTATACAAATGTTTTACCTCGGTAATCGTTGATAGTGAACACAAGCGCAGGGTTGACCCCGGCGGTACGATGCCGGACACTGACGGAGCTCACGGACCCTTTATGGCCTGGATATCCATCCAGCAGTCTACGTTGTCATATACAAATGTTTTACCTCGGTAATCGTTGATAGCGACGACAAGCGTCAGGGTTGACCCCAGCGGTACGATGCCGGACACCGGCGGCGCCCACGGACCCTTGCCAGCCTGGATCTCCATCCAGCAATCTACGTTGTCTCCTGCAACATTTAACACATTCTTCATTAAGTATATAAGATTTTGACTTCAAACGTTTTCCGCCGTTGTTTCTAAAAATCCTTAATATATTAACCATCTTATTATGCGTACATAAATTAGTCTTTCTGCTTTCTCTTAAGGATTACTGGTCTAGAACGCCGTCATTAAGCCGACTTTGTTCAAAAAGTTCTTCTTTTGTGCAATAAATATTAAAAATCTAAACGCATTAAAGTTACCTCTAAAGTCCAGCTGTACAACATCCAAATCGGCGATGACCATGGGCGGTTTTGAGGCGGTCTTCTCGTAGTCGTTGAACCACTCGCAGCGCAGCCTCTTGGCTTCATCCCACACCTCCAAGAGATCCTTGTCGTATTGTACCACTACGGTGTTCTCGTAGAACTGACCGTGGAGATCTGAAATGCGTTTTTCATGTTTGGTACAATAATTATTATTTATCTACTTCTTTTGCTTTAGATATAATTGATCTAGAAGTAAACGCATTAGTGCAATTAAACAAATCCAAACCAAGATATTGAATTTTAAAGTTATTGCTAGTGCTACATGCGGATGAACTCGCGCAAAAAGTTGAAGTCGTCCGAAGAACGCGGATCGAACCAGTGGCCTCATGGTCAGCAACGCGCAAGCGAAACTGAGCCTTAAAAGCCCAAGCTCAACTTCCTTTCAGAACTATCAGCTATTGGGACACTAATCTTCCAACTTCACTCTCAACTTCCGCCTCCAGTCTTTATTTCATAAGCTTTAACATCGATTTTACATTGTCACTTAAGCGTATAATGTAATGCGTTTCGTTGGTTACTTAAAGTCGCAAATAGTTCGATGTGAAGGGCAGGAAATACGCTAGAACGAAGAGCAAGTATGGAGTTGAGGGATGGCGACTGAGAGGTAAGTTGTCAAGGGAGTATAATCCTTAAGTGATCGCTATGTGGTCCGGCGGGTGGCGATTCTGAGAAACAATGCGCGCGCAACATTCGCAGAAGGAGCGGGACGCATGCGTCGTCCGTTATACACCACAGTAGCCATAGTGGACACCACTAGGAATTGGAACGAGAAAAACTTTTTTACTTTGTTGCAATGAGTGCGACATGCCGTATACTTGGCCTCCACGATTTATTGCGAAATTGTTACGAATTACCGCAGTTAACAAGAAATTCAAACTTACTGCGCATATGTATTCAAGTTAGATTCATATAAAGCATTTTATCATTGCAGCCTTCGTTAATACTTCTACCGCATTATTTACAGTTATTTGAAAACTTTACAAATCGTAAACATCTTCTGGCTCGAAACATGCCTTTACTCGACGCCCTTAGGCGATTGTCCTCAGGACAACGCGCTAAGAAATGGTAATAACTATCTACATGTTTATTTTACATTTATTGTGTTAAGTACACAAGTTATAATTTATTTATTTATTTAAGCCTTAATTTTTCCTTAAGGCGACGATATATGCAAACACGTCAAATCGAGGTGTTTTCGTGCAAGGTTTTTGAAGAAAACAAACCACGTTGGAGCATGTATGTTACATTTTCTGTAGGGGCATATAGTTGGGCTCGGTCTACCGATACGTGCTTGGTCTTGTATAACATAATTAGGTATATATATCATCGTTATGAAACTGGTTTGGAGAAAACTTGTCGCAAGTTTTATTTCGGTCAGAAATAATTCTATGTTGCGAAATTAAACATAATTACTTCTTAGCACATTACTAATGTTCTACCGATAACTATAGTCGTATTAAGCGCTTAATAAAGGTTTTAGACGCAAAACCTTGTAGAGCCTGTAATAATCAGAACTATGCAATTGCTGCAATAAAACTTATAGGCGTTTATTCTATTGCAGCCAGAGACATGTTTCTTGTGTCAAATTTGAGTAATATGATTAGTAATTTTGAGTGCGGAAATTCGTTCCACATAGCTTAGGTTATAGTACGCTTGCTTACTAAGTAGATATGTCCGAGTTCAAATCTAGGCTGATGTTAACTTTTTTGTTTATTTTTTTATCTCATTTCTCATTTATATTTTCAATCCTGATCCTAAGCGATTTATAGGTATTTTTGGACAAAAAAAAGTCAAATCATACTATAGTCAAGTTAGTAGTTAGTTTAATCTTTTTATTTTGACTTTTTTACCCAATATATTTAAACTACCAACTTATTAAAGAGACTAATTCATTATTCAATTTTTACAGTGGGTATGGGTACTTTTTACCATAGACGGCTTCGTCCATGTTTTTACCATAATTTATATTACAAGAGTGCGTTTGTTCGAGCAGTTTCCATCCGAGGCGACGTTGCCAGCTTACTCTCATTTGCTCATTTCGCTTCTTGCTTTGCGCTGTTGCAAGCTAGATCTATATTATGATATGAATGACGGATACATTGAATACAATCAAATGCGCTTGAAGTTGAAACACATTCGTGCATTTGTCAGTGATTTGTCCACATCATCGTGTTAGGTTGTATATCTCTCTCTTTACTATGGAATAAGAAAGAAACAATCGGCTCGGCTGTCCCGGCACTCTGCGATGTCTGGTCGCGCCATTAGGTTTATATGGTTTATTGCATGTTCGTTTTCGTACGATTTAAAAGATATGGTGAATTATTAATATTATTATTAGGTAGGTAAGTAGATATGGAATTAATTTAATCGTATAAGTATATATACCAACATAATTTCTCACAATCCCTAAAATGAAAAAAACAATAAGTAAGGTACGATGGGGTAAGACCGGACCATTTTTGAACTAGTTGGTCAGCTTTCAGGGCTGACTTTTATGCTTTACCTTTGTAAAAATTTCTCGAAATATTAATCCTTGTTTCAAATCAGTATGAAGTGTACCTAAGCTGTTTTTCCTGTATAAATTTTCAAAATCTACTCCTTCTACTTAAGATTGGACTATTGAATAAAATGTACTCTTAGTAAGTTTTTAGGTGCTAGTTTTCTTCCACTTATCGATTTTGCCAGCTTTGTAATGCAATAATAAATTTTGAAGTGCCCTTACTTATCGTTCTAGAGCTTATATGGTCTTGTTTAGATTAATATTATACGAGAATAAATCATACTCGAAAGGTTTTTTTATAATAAAACATTTTTTGTAAAAGTGGAGTATGTGTCAGTTTTCCGTCCATACTTATTGATATATTGATATTCAAGTTTTTGAAATAAAAGCTTATAATTAAAATATCAATTAAAGAATAAATAATTATTATCAATGGCAAATTTGACCTCAAAAAGTTTTTTCCATGTAGACGGAGAGCTGGCCACGTCAGATATGACACAATAGTCAGGTTTTATTGCTCTCATTATTGTGTCATATCTGACGTGGCCAGCTCTTAGTCCAATGAATTTGTAGCAGTTTAATAAGGTGGACGGCAACCCGGACGGGAAACTAGCATAACCACCCTATGCACGGTTTCAAATAATAGATATAATTATAAACCGCCTTTATTATGTTAATTCATAATAATTCAAAAACGAGTGAGTTAAAAATTTTGAGAGTGGAAAGACAAGATGTTTCAAACCTTTGAAGCAAGATGTTTAAAAATTTAAAAATTTTAAAAAACGCTTTTGGCTATAATTCTTTTTTTTCCCCAGCCTACTTGAAGAGATATAATACGTATCTATACTAATATTATAGTGTGTCTGTCTGTTAACTCTTCACGCTTAAACCGCTCAACTGATTTAGATGAAATTTGGTATGTATAAGGGGATGAAAACGGAATGGAAGTTTATACGGAATTGTTGCTCCCTGTTGACTTGAAATAGCATACGTGCTAGTTTTATATTTGCTCTTAGATTTTACTAACTAGTAACTTTTATTTTGCGTTTTATTATGTAATTCCATATGGCTCATGTTAATTTCGCGCAGACGAAGTCGCGGGTAAAAGCTAGTATTTTAATATTGTAATGGATTTTGATATGATAAAACTTTTGAAATAGATGGCAATTAACCAAAACTAACCCAAAAATGTACCCAAAAAACCGTGACGACCCTATACACGACACGATACAACTAATCCATACTAATATTATAAATGGGAAAGTGTATGTGTGTGTTTGTTTCTTTGTTTGTCCGTCTTTCACGGCAAAACGGGGCGACGAATTGAAGTGATTTTTAAAATGGAGATAGTTGAAGGGATGGAGAGTGACATAGGCTACTTTTTGTCTCTTTTTAACCCCCCACTTCCCTAAAATGGGGGGTGAAAGTTTGTATGGTTTGTTACCCCGAATTTAACGCGAGCGAAGCCGCGGGCAAAAGCTTTTATATGTTATTAACTTACTCGTGCTGACTTTTCGTGTTTTTGAATCTTTTGTGTAATTTCAATTTATAATTCTTATGTGAGACGACAAACGCTTTTATATTTGTCAATATTTTTAGTAAAAAACACTTATGGTATATAAATGAAAATGGTTAAAACATGTTAAAACATTAATCTTAAACTTTAGGTTGAATTAAGTTATTTGCTTTTTAGCTATGGTTTTCTGTAAGGTACTTCCCCAGTCGAGCTCTGAGCCAGGTCCAGATTTGAGCGTGATAACATTCGCTGAACTGTGCCTTACCACAGTTAGCGAGATAACATTCGGAGTGCCCATACCTCCCTTTTGGACATAACATACCCGTGTCTAAACCTGTTCCTAGTAACCAACTAGGTACCAATTTAAAAAATGTTCACAGCAACAATTAATTGGATCCAGTCTTAAATGCCACGCAAAAACAAATCAAACCATTTTTTGTGACAAACAATTGAATTTATAGAACGAAACTTTTTTGTCTATAAAGATCACATGTATGCGCGACTTCGGCAGCAGATAGCATACATCCTCCATACTACCCTCTTGAACCTGATGTTTATTCAGTGTTGGGCGTAATTTATTTATTAGATGGTACCTACTTTTGTAATGAATTAAATTGCTAATTAAATTACATGAAAATCAATTATATTAAGTAATTGAAATTGCTTGTAATTGAGATTACATGTCAGTAGTATTCCCGATTACATATAATTTGTAATTGCAATTACTTTTATCTTAACTACTTTTACTTGTAACTTCGATAATTTGAAATAATATACAAGTTCAATTTCTTTTTGGGTCAGTGGGGGCAGCTACCAGATCCCTCGCTGCAACGCGAAAATGGTCTTAGAAGACCTTCCCTCAATTTCAAATTAATCAATCTTCATTAATTTGAAATTGAGGGAAGGTCTTCTACGGATTTTGGAAAAAAACATACAGGATGCGAGATGAGGTCACATTTGGTAAACTTCTTTTTGATGCCAATCGATCCCATTCTTGTATGGGATCAAAAATAATTTGCGGCTAGAAAAGCCACAAATTGAGAAAAACTTTTCCCATACTTTATGAAAATTGTTTTTTTTTATTTTTCACATGCTGCTTTTTTATGCCAACCGATTCCATTCCTATCGTTTCTAATAGTTTCCTATTATTAGGTATTGTACTAAAAAGCCACAAATTAAATATTTTCCATACATTTACTATAAATAATAAATAAATATTATACGACAATCTTACACAAATCGACCTAGGCCCACAGTAAGCTCAATAAGGCTTGTGTTATGGGTACTACACGACGATATATATAATAGATAAATATGGATAAATACTTAAATACAAAGAAAACATCCATAACTCAGGAACAAATATCTGCGATCAACACACAAATAAATGCCCTGACCAGGATTCGAACCCGGGACCTCCTGCTTCGTAGGCAGGGTCACTACCGACAGGGCTAGGAGATCGTCAAATAAAGAATAAGTGATTTTTAGGGTTCCGTAGCCAAATGGCAAAAAACGGAACCCTTATGGATTCGTCACGTCTGTCTGTATGTCTGCCCGTCCGTATGTCACAGCCATTTTACTCGGAAACTATACGACGTATCTGAATAAAATTTACACATAAGGTGTATTCTGTATGCCGCTACTTAGTTATGTATTTAAATTAAAAAAAAAAAATTTAAGGGGGGCGCCCCATACATGTATCTAAATTTCAAAAAAAATGTTTTTACCATATATCAACATGTGATACATCAATCGATAGGTCTTTAAAAATAATATTGAAGTTTTTTTGATCATTTTGTGATTAAGTAAATATTTTTTGATATAATCGCTTCGAAAGTCAGAAAAATTTTGTAGCCCCCCCTGTAACTTTTGAACCGTAAGTCCAAAAAATATGAAAAAATTTGAGAAGATGCGCCTTATTATATACTTGCTACGAAAATTGTTTTGAACATTATCGGTTTAGCCATTTTTGAGCCATTTCCAAAAAACTTCTTCCATAGGCATCAGATACGACCTTTTGCTATTAGTTTGGTTCTTATTCCATTGAAGGTACGGAACCCTCCTATGCGTGGTCCGACACGCACTTGGCCGGTTTTTTAAACTTTTCACTTAAACAACAGTCGTTTTTATTAAGCATACCTACCGGAAGAAACATTTAAGTAAAATGTTAATGTACCTGAAAAAAGCGGCATCGCCATTATATCAAAATGCAACTAGGTACAGGTACACAATAGTGTTGGAGGATGTGTGGTTTGTATTTGCAACTAAAGGATAATTTTCCAGATAGGTAATTGAATTATCCGATGTTCTCCCGATGCGGTCTTATCCCAACGCACTTTACCGTCCTCATTGAAAGCGATTTTGACCATCTCTAATTTCGTTATAGATACTAAAAACCTGGATTTTTCAGAGCAGAAGAGGACATAAAACAAATTAGTTACAAATAATATTATCTTCAGTTTAGTACATTTTATTTGAACTTTTATTTTGAAAGACTTGACACGTACTTGACACATAGAAATATAACCGCCATGATGAATGCTTATTTTGGATATTTAGAATAAAACATTATAATTGTGCGATTATGATACTGTAGGTAATGGCGTGCGTTGGTCAAGTAGTTTTATATTATAGGTAACTTTAATTATTTCGTCATTGATTACCTACATACAATAGTAACTTTAATTAAGTAAGTACACATAAAATGGAATCATTATCAAAGCGCCATCTTACTGTAAAAGACCGCGATTGCTTGACTATTTAAACATGTCAACATTGAATTGTCATAGTTCATCTCAAGTATACTAGATGGCAGAAGCGGAAGCTGCGATTATAAAAACGCAAAATGCAGTCGTCAACCGCGATACCCGTCACCTTAAATAGTTTTACATGATAAAAGTTTGCCAATAGTATTGTTATTCATTTGACTATATTAAGGACCCCTGTCGGGTATAGGCCTCCTCCATATCTTTCTACCTTTCTCGGTCTTTAGACTTGATTAGCCAATTTACTCCAGCTGTGGCTATGATATCCTTGGACCATCTTGTTATGGGTTTTCCCACCTTCCTTTTGCCATGGGGTCCTGGCCACTTTGTGACTTTGTTAGTCCATCTGTCATCTGTCAATCTTACTATGTGGCCGGCCCACCTCCATTTCTGTTTCAGCACAAACTCGAGTGCATCTATGATGTTTGTTTTGGATCGGATGTACTTGCTGTTGACCTTGTCCTTTAGTTTTATACTGAGAATGCTCCTTTCCATTGCTCTTTGGCATGTTCTTATCTTTAATTTGTTCTTGTTTGTGTGCACACAACAAGTTATTATAACAGTATTACCGATATTTGTTGGAAGGTACCTACCATTCACTTTTAAATTTTAAAACAAGTGTTTAAAAAAAATACAAAGCTTAGATTAGAACTTCATTGTGATTTTTTTTATGTCAAACATTAGGTCGTAAGACAAATGATCTGATGGTAGATACAATTTCTCTCCTTTTTTAAAAATCTCCTTGTTTTTTTTAGAAACTTGGCAATGAAGCTATGTAAACTTTTGTTAGAGATGTAAAGTGTAAATTAGCTCATTGAATTTGCCGCAGTGTAGCCGCATCGCGTACATCCGTGGACGGAAACGGTGCTCCTAAGAAAACGCCGGTTTGCCTGCTTGCTGTTTCTATTCATTTGTCACATAAATTATCCCGCAAAACGACTGAAACACTCAAAGTCTCCGCGTTCGGACCACAGGCGATTTTACGTTTCTGTATTTTATACTCATCACAATCTTGTCGCGCTGTCAACTTAACAGGGTAGCGTGGGGAGTAGATATAATAAAAAGTAAATAAGAAATAATGATCCCGATTCTTGAAATAAGACGTATATACCTACCTACTCGTAACTACTTAATTATAAATATTGATCACATAAATGTTGACTAGTTGTTTATATTCTGAAAAACCTAAAACATAATAAACGTTAACTTGAGACATGAAACTGCATGTGACAATAGTATTAGTTAATGACTCCGATAGCCTTTTATTTTAATTAGTTGTTACATTATGTTAAGATTTTCAAATGGTAAAAAATACCGCACTAAATTTCATACTTGTTAAGCGGTCCTATTCACTCCCCAACCTACTCTAGTGTGACGTAATTACGACGCGGAGCTTATGACTATGGCAAAAATAATATACCGGGTGTGGCCTGTAATAAGAGCAAAAAATTAAAACGTAGATTGTACTCCTCAAATTAGACAACAGGCCACACCCGGTATTAAAAAAAACTTTTTTTTCCCTACGTTCATTATATTTTGATCTCGTTGAAATAATTACTGGATAGTTTTTTTTAGTTTATAACTAGATTTATTAGTTACTTGATTACCATTTTTTCATTTTGGATGATAGATAAATAAAATAAGTGAGACTCACAAATTAGGTATGAAATTATGTCCCTATACCATGTCCAAGAACTTCTGTTACCCACCCTCCCAGTTCCAATACCAGACATCGCCGGAACATGAAAGCAAAACTAAAACAGCTATGAAAAATGACAAGTCACCACAACTGTACCTACACTGGGATGCAATTATAACTGTTCTGTGTCTATGCTGTGTCCACTTTCCACATTGGCGCACGAGTGAAAAAACCGACCATTCCGAGCAGGGTGGCGTGCCGGATCGTAACTAGTTCTGACGTAGAAACTAAAAGGATGTACCTATGTCTTGAGACATTTTTATCGGAAAATAGGGTCCTATTCAAAACGGTTTGGTAAACGGGATTATTTTTAAGTAAGCATAAGCATGCGATCTCAAATAGAACAAGTTTAATAAAATATTCAAGCAAATATCCCATTAAAAGCTTGGAAGAATATATTATATGTCGATGATTAAAAGCGTAAGTAGAAAGTATAAAATTCCATTAAAAATGTTTTTATTCATCATTTGTTTTAAAGTCGTAAAAGCGGTAAAAGATATACGCGGATAATGAACCACTTGTTAATTCCAAACATTGCTTATGTGATAGTTAGGAGAAACATTAAGCGTTCGCTATATGACTACTTTTTAACATTTTAAAACCTCGTTTAACAGCGAGTTGGCATTAAATTACGTAATAAAATTAAAGAAAAGCTGCATGAGCTGGTGAAAATTACGAGGAAAGTGTCAACGGAAGAGTTTCGAGATAAAAATAATAATAACGGTTGTATAGTGAGTAAAATTTGTAACATTTACCGAAATATTTGTGTCAAGCGTATACTAAAGCTGCTCAAGAACATTAACATTCTTATTGCGCCGTAATGCAGCGGCTCTCAAACAAATAAAATAGGTAGCTAAAGTTAATAATACTTACTGGTACCTATTTCACCGTATTTTATTTATGACCTTTAATGATTTTTAATGACGACGTAAGACTTATTTATTTACAGAGGTATTAATTATAATGTTTATGGGAATACAATACACATTAAATATGTGTTGATTTCGAATAAAATAAACGTTACTTAGATACTCTAAAAAATCTTAGCACCTAGATATTTTCCCAATTTTTCTTCTCATCTCATATCATCCACAATCAATGTTAATTTATTTCCATCAAAGAGTAATCTAATAATCGGGAATCATCTCCATTACCTGGACCGATTTGGAAAAATTAGCTATTATGATATGGATAATGAGATTAATGAGCTATTATGGTGATGTTTTGGAAAAATATTTTTTTGTTTCAAAGAGTCCTTCCAAAGAGTTGTTCCAAAGAGACTTCACAGTTGGTCCCATTGTCATCAGGGGGCCGATTTTTGACTTTCGAGCGCTCGAATTCAAAGAAATTAAGCACGAAAATAATCGCACAGAAGAGTTTGTCGCCATTAGTTTTGCATAACATGAATAGTTTAAATAATCGTGATTTTAAATTCCTATCGCTGTTATTTCGAAAACGTAATTTCATCATTTTATCTAAATACTAGCCTTTTCCCGCGGCTTCGCCCGTGTACTATAAGTACTCAAAAACGATACGATACCCATGTTGATTTTCATACTTTGTGACCACATTTGCCCCTTTTGGGGGTTGAATTTTCAAAAACCTGAAACACGTGCTTACTCATTTATCGTTAGGAATACTCCTGTGAAGTTTCAATTCAAATAGTCTAACAAATCTTGATTCGCCATACAAACTTTGGACCCTTATTTTACCCCCTTAGGGGGTGAATTTTGAAAAATCCATTCTTAGAGCATCTCTAGACCTTATAAGGAACCTACGCACAAATTTGGAATCTCTAGAACCAGCGGTTTGGGCTGTGCGTTGATATGTCAGTCAGTCAGTCAGTCAGTCAGTCAGTCAGTCAGTTTCTTCTTTTATATATGTAGATGTACCCCCCCCCCCCCCTAAGGGGGTAAAATGGGGGTCCAAAGTTTGTATGGCGAATCAAGATTTGTTAGATTATTTTATTCGAAACTTCACAGGAGTATTCCTAACGATATATGAGTAAACAGGTGTTTCAGGTTTTTTGAAAATTCAACCCCTAAAAGGGGCAAATGTGGTCACAAAGTCTGAAAACCAACATGGGTATCGTATCCTTTTTGAGTACTTATAGTACGCGGGCGAAGCCGCCGGAAAAGGCTAGTTCAGAGTATAAAATGTCAGATTCGAGCGCTCGAATCTCAAAAATCGCCCCCCAGGTCAGGATCTGATTATGGGATCCTGAAGAAATCGAGGGAAATCTTCAAATATTATAGGCACACCTGTAGGGATTTGAATATTTTTTACAGTTTTTGTTTAAACCTATTATTTAATGAAACCGCGGGGTTACCTGGTTTAGTTCCGCACTTTGCGTATGCGATCCTAAAGGAGAAGTATGTTTGTCCTGTTGATGGCGGCACGTAGACGCAGCGAGGGTCCCCGTGTTGACCTGTTTGCGAAATAAAAACATGTTTTATCATTATCATCGACACTTAATTAGTTCAGTCACACTTCTAGATACTAAGAAACAGTATTGGTCAATATTTTTAGCGATCCTCACTAATTCAGCCTTTATTAGTCAAAAGTACCTTGCAAAAACGGGCAAGATGTTCAAAATGAGCTTGACACTATAAAACAAGAGCTTTAAAATCATTGTAAATACATCGCCCGCTTAGATACTTTTGCTGTGGCCTGTATAATTCTAATAATTCAAGAAAGCTTAAAGCAAAAAATACAGATTTACAATAAACCAACCAGTCATGGATATCTACTACTTGTATGCAATGTCAATAAAAGTACGTTTCTAAATTTTAATTGGCCACTAAAAGAAGTTATACGATATGCTTGACTGAAAAACGATAAAAAAATCCAATTTCATGAAACCTGTACCTATAGGTACGGAAAACTCCTACTTACTTTTACCTAGTCTAGTATGATTATAAATACGTACCCAAAGTGCGACCAAAGCCACTATATAATAATACAAGACTGGTATAGAATGCCTTAAGTCTGCCTTTTGAACTTGAAAACATAAATAAATACACGGAACTAAAAAAAAATGTATAATACTAATAATAAATCGGAACTTTAAATGAAACTAACTGGTTTTGCTTTAAAATTCTGTAATAGCGATGGAAGTTTCAAAGCCTTGCTTTTCTATAAATTACTTTCATTAATTAATATTTATAGAGAAATGTTTTCATTTCACTACACCGTTTCGACACTCTTCACACATGCGTGACAAAACGGCTTCACGGGATTAAGGCGGCTGCTGTATGGTAGACAATAATTTACATCACAGAAGAAAACATGCTGACATAAACATAATACAGCATAAAGCTTCTTTCAATAAATTGAATTGATTTTCATGTCATTTTACATTTACGTATGTACGTACGTGTACATACAAGATAAAAGGCAAAAAATTAAATACATGGTTTTTTTTCGGACGTAAACAATAAAAAAAAATTCTAAGGCTGAAATCAAACTAGCAAAATAGGCAGTGTGTTGGCAAAATACCCAGTCAAACACCCGGCGAAAACTCAGCATCTATTTTAACTTTCTCGACATCACATAACATAAATCATAAAGTAAGTATTTAGTAAAAACTAATACGTGAAAAGTGAAACAATTAGCGTTTAAAACTGTCATTTCAGATATTTACTCGGCAGTAAAACAAGCGTTATCTCCTTAAAACTAACATTTACAAGGGCTATATCCCGGTAACTGACACATTTGTTCACTAAAGCCTGAAACTGGGGCATGTATTAATAATTCAGCATGTATCCGTCATAATTGTAAGTGAAACTGAGCAATTACAAATAACAATTAGAGGCGGTCTACATACTGTGGGGTATGGTGAGGCTTAACTACTGTGTGTGGTTGGTTGAAAGGTACTCGACTTATAACTACATGATCAGCGGAGAGCGGATTTCTTGTCCGAGTGAAATTCATTTTATTGCGTTAATAAAAACTGAAATAGACTAATATGACTGTGGTCTGGGCTGGGCTGGGATGGCTTAATCTGATGATAATGTTAATGGAATAGCTATATTATATACGTAGGCTAATAGCCTACGTTTAATTGAAATATCTTCTGCCGTCATACAGTCTCTACTTATAGGGGGGAATTCTTGCCTATTCAACCATGCGGTTTTCTTTATAAAATGTAGTATCAAGGAGAACAAATTGAATATCTACTTCTATATTACCATTTTTTCATTAATCTCATAACACAATCCCATTTATGTAACACATAAAACGTTCGATCTGTCTCGTACTGACCCTTAAGGCGGCTACTCACACACTTGCCGCAGGGGCAATAGCGGGTGCACGGCGGTCGGGCCAATATTGGGGTTTCTCTACACACACGCCTGCCGTTCAGTTTATGAGTGAACGTCTTGCTGAACGCACGTCTCTAAAATGGCGCACGTCTCTAAAAGGAATAGGATACTTTTTATCCCAGAAAAAATAATAGTTCCAGAAGGCACACGAATTCTATGCGGACGAAGACGTGGGCAGAAAGCTAGTAACTATAAAAATAAATACACAAAGTAACTATGAGATGTACCTACGCAAATTTCAATTTTTATAGTAATGTTGACATGCTTTGTGGGATAGCGATTTATTTCAAACATTAATTCGTAAGTTTGGTGATTCATATCTCGGTAAAAATGGTAAGTATTTGTTTTTTTATCCCATATGTGGGGTCGACCTTTGTACACGTGAATCACCATTATCCATAATTCACGCTCTTTATTATCCATTGTAACTTTGTAACCGACACATGTGCACTCCGCGCGGTTTTCGCCAACAAAATGATAGAGATATTGCCCCAATCGCGCTACACATGCCGCAACCTCGCAGGGCGGCAGATGCGATCTAAGGAGCTAGGAAGGGTTTGCGCTCCTGCCGCCCTGCCGCAGGCCCAATCTAAAAATTGCCCCCTGCTTGCCTATACACATAACAATTAAGGAGGCAATTACGGCCCAACTCCAAATACTCCAATATTGTCCCTGCGGCAGGTGTGTGAGTATCAAGAAACTAAAATTGTATGACTGACATGTCAAGATTAGAGCCAAAAATTTTTACTTACGTGGATATGTTACTTAGCTAAGATTTATCCTTACAGAACTAACAAATTAATAAATAGTTACCTGCCTAAAAATAATTAGAAATCTAAATTAGATTTAGGTCCACTATTTGAAATTATTTTTGTGTATATATATTATGACGGTACCTATAATCTGACCCGTCATCATTGTTAACCTCTGTTGTTAAAATGTTTGACTCACCTTTTGACGAAACGATGCCCTCGAAGGGATGTGAGAAAGTGAGGTGAACGTCCATATGATCCTTCCCGCACATGACTTCTAGCGACTGTATGACTGGCATGCCGTCTGGCCTGTCGACGGGCCATAGCTCGCCCGCCCGGACCCGCGTCTGTCGACAAACATAACATAGGTTAGGTATGACATAAATACGGATAAATGTATGAAATGTATGAATATCGTATCTTATGAGTATCCTATAAATATCTAGCAGGGTGGTCGCAGTAATAATTTAGGATCATTTTAAGTGTGAAGATTAAATAAATTAGCATTGTGGCGAAGATTCTCAACTGTTCACTGTCAACTGTCACATCTGTTCAAATTGACACATTTGTAACCTTAAAAAAATTATGGATTTTGTGCCAAAATGGTGAAAAGGAACCCTTATAGTGTGACTCTGTCTGTCACAAAGCCAATTGACTCCGAAATTACAGGACCGATCGAGATATAATTTTGTATACATACATAATTAGACAATCCAAAGGACATTTTACGAATTTTAAACTTGGGGCATTGTTGGAGGGCTAAATTAGAAAATAAAAATAAAAGGTTTTGTAACTTATACCTTTTAATTATCAAACGAAAGGGTTCATTGTGATAATATATATAATAGTATATATATTATAACAATGAACCCTTTCGTTAGTAATTAAATTATTGGTTTTGAAGATATTTAATATACGTAATAAGATGATCCCTTATCTCAGAAACTGCCGAGTCAAAAATTTTGAAATAAAATCCAGAAAATGTTTTTTACCTGATTACAGGAAAAATAATAAGAAGTGAAGCATTTGTCGGACTTGAGAAAAAAACGTTAATATTGTGTGATTTACGAAACCCGTTGGGCGCGAATCCGCCTCGCACTTGGTCGATTTTTTTACTAATTGTGTCACATTAAATCTGTATTAGATTTATGAACCTCACCTATACAAAGATTCTCGGTTTTCTGTATCAGCAAACTAGTCTATAGATATTTACCCCTAAACTCACATCGTAATCATTCATAATATGAATTATACAACATCACGTATACCATGTAAAATGCCCCTAAAGAAAATGCTTATTTCTAAGTACGATAAGTTTAACAACCTACTAGAACTGGGTAACCTCAAATGAAAACTAATGATGAAAACACCCAAGATATGTAAAATTATTACTTGTACTGTCTAATTTGTGGCTTGACTTCACGTTTAATGTAGTAGTTTTATATAATGAATAACGCGCGGACGACTTTCTGTTGGTATAGAAATTGCAATGAAATTTTTAGCACACCAAACGAAAACGCTTAATTGCCTGATAGGGGAAATAATTCGTGTATAGCTGAATTTTGGTGTAGTTGTAGATAAAGGTATTTTACACAACATACTAAAAGTACCGGTGGATGGGGGCGCCGCTAGCGGGGAGGGGGGGGGGGGTGTGTAAAGGTCCCTTATTTTGGTTTTTCGTAAATAACTCGGTAACGGTGTCTCATACGAAAAAATGTTCTATCGCTTAATTAATTCACATATTGCTGGGATCAATGTTTAATGAGATATCGAGGAAATACGATAAACACTTTTTTAAACTTTCGGAGCTTACGAAAGTATTAGTTTTATCCAAAAATAGTTTTAGAATACACTTATTTTTTTAAAAGACCTATCCAACGATATCCCACACATTAGGGTTGGAGTAAAAAATATATTTACCCCCCCCACTCCATGTGTACGGGAGGTACCCGAAAAAATAATATTTTTTCAGATTTTGTTTTAAAACTTTGCCGGCATGAATAAAACACATACTCATACGATTTTTTTATTTTCTAGTACTAACCATCAGTGAGCAAGCTGCTCACCCTGCTACCTCACTTCTTACCCTTATAGTTTCGCCATGTCCGTCTGACCCCATCTATCCGTCTAGACGTCTAGTCATCGCTAAGCTAAGCAAATCACTAAGCAAAGCCGTGGACGGACAGACGGGGACAGATGGACATGCCGAAACTATAAGGGTAGGACCCTGCTCACCGTGTTCAGTGATGGCTAGTACTAGACATGTGAAATTTCGTATGAGTATGTGTTTTAATTACGCAGACAAAGTTTTAAAATAAAATGTGAAAAAATATTAGTTTTTCGGGTACCTCCCGTACACATGGAGTGCGGGGGTAAATATTTTTTTTTACTCCAACCCTGATGTGTGGGATATCGTTGGATAGGTCTTTTAAAAAAAATAAGAGTATTCTAAAACAACTTTTGGATAAAACTAATACTTTCGTAAATAATAGCTCCGAAAGTTTAAAAAAGTGTTTATCGTATTTCCTCGATATCTTATTGAACATTGATCCCAGCAGAAAAGTGCAAAGAATCTTTTTTATAGAAAATTATATGTGAATTAATTAAGCGATAGAACATTTTTTCATATGAGCCACCGTTACCGAGTTAATTACGAAAAACCAAAATAAGGGACCTTTGCACCCCCTCCTCCCCGCTAGCGGCGCCCCCATCCGCCGGTACTTTTAGTATGTTGTGTAAGATACCTTTGCCTAGAACTACACCAAAATTTGGCTATACACGAATTATGTCCTCTAAGTTTTCCTTTATTTGGTGGGCTATTTATGTGAATCTGTTTATTTACATTGAAGTCACTCTCGTATGAAGATTATTATAGCTATGAAGACTAAGGGGGTTGAAAGAATTGTGATTAGAACCGATGTCGAATTATTTCATATATTTTATTCATAACATAAGTCATAACCAGGGACAGTATTCTACCTTTAAAACACGTTTAGACATGATTCAACTTCAGTACAACACCAATGCATTAACCAGGCAATACAGCTAACATCTAAAATGTTGAATCAGAAATTTAATATTAGAATTTGCTTGAAAATTATTCCAATGCAACGCCAATACAACTTCAATATTGGTTGAATATTTGTTGTATGTTTGAGAAAGATTGTGTTTGTAATGTATTGTTTATGTATTTAAAAATGAATACAGCATCGGTTATCGCGTGGCACGTGTTCGACCCCCTAACTTAAGTTAATAGTATAGTTAGTACTTAGCACTGCCTTGACATAATATACTGAAAGTACAGTCAGCAGCATTAAGTAGCAGGCAGCAGTAGTAAGAGTAAGCAGGTGAGGTCCAAAATGAACTCTTAGGTTCGGTTGCACTACCGTCTGTCACCATTAAAACGTTCACTAAACTGTATTGTAATTGTATTGTGGAGTTTTCACAGTACCCTGCCGGGTGACGCGGATGAGTCAGTCAAAAGTGGTTGGTGTAACTGGCTGTAATTCTGGGTGTAATTCTTTGAGCATCAAAGTGCCAAGATCATTTTGAACATTTGCCCCTTTAGCTACCTCTGTTGCTGAGTGCATATACAATTAGCGATTTACGTCAGGCATATAGTTATTTCTTCACCAAGTCACTCTCACAACTGGTTTTGTGAACAGTGTAAACTAAACAAGCCCCGCATAATTTCTGAAAGCTTTTTTATCAAAATTGGATGATTGGTTAAACGATAAGCGGTTTTGTACCGCAAAGAATCATTTGACTACAGAACTGCCACATTACATTTAAAATGTTGGCTGTCGGATATTAGAAACTGGTAGAAACTTAAAAAAAATAGAGCATATCATATAGGTACCTACTTACATAATAGTGTGATAAAAAACTGATGGCAAAACATCTGTCAACTTCAATAGTATTGATATCTTCTTCTACCCTTTTCCCAGTTTATCTAGGGTCGGGTCTTCCCGTACTTTTGCGCCAAAGATATCTATTTTGGGTTGTCTGTGGGTCGATATTTTGCTTTTGGATCTCTTTTTGCACGTTGGGCCACCAAGTAGAAGGTGCCCTACCTCTCCTATTAGGCTGTTCTGGGAGGTTAAGGACGCGTTTTATGGAATGGTTCTCTTCACGTCTCATAATATGGCCGTACCAACGTAACCGTCCTTCTTTTACCTTGGTATCAATAGGGGCTACCTTAAAGGACCCCCGGACATACTCGTTTCGAACCCTATCGAGACGTGTTATTCCTCCTGCCCACCTCAGCATCTTCATCTCGTTAACGTGTAGTTATTGTTCGTGTCTTTTTAATAGTCCAACACTCCGTCCCGTATGTCATAGCTGGTCTGACTACGGTTTTATATACTTTGCCTTTTATTTGTATAGGCATTTTGGGGTCACATAACACGCCAGACAATGAGCGCCATTTCAGCCAGGCGGTGTTGATACGATGTGTGACATCTTTGTCAACATTTGCATCAGGAGTTACAATGGAGCCTAAGTACTTGAAGTGCTCAACCTTCGCTATGGGTTTGTTATCAATACGGATACTACAGTGGTTAGCATTAGGTGTATCTCGGTAATAACACTCCATGTACTCGGTTTTGCTGCGACTGATGCGAAGTCCTCTGCTTTCTATGTTGGTCACCCATTTATCAAGGCTCTTCTGCAATTCGGCTATACTATTTCCCATAAGCGCTATGTCGCCCGCATACAGCATACACCATGGCACTGGCTCCTGTATGTCTCGTGTTATATATTCCATCGCCAGGTTAAATAAAAGTGGGCTTAGGGCTGATCCCTGGTGCACTCCAACATTGACGGAAAATGCCACTCATTCCTGATGGGGTTTTGACGTGAGTTTTTGTGTCTCTGTACATATCCTGCACAATCGATATATAGCTCTCTGGGATCATCTGGGCTCTCATGGATTGCCAGATCAACTTTCTTGGGACACGATCGAATGCCTTCTCAAGGTCGATAAAGAATAGGAAGAGGTTTTCTTTATTCGCTCGGTGTTTCTCCATGGATGTTCTGAGTATCTGGATGGCCTCAGTGGTGGATTTCCTAGATGTGAAGCCAAATTGATTTTCCGAGACAGTGGATATAGCTTTCAGACGGTTAGCGACAATTCTTTCCCAGATCTTTAGGGTGTGTGAAGTCAGTTTTATTCCCCTGTAGTTATTACATTCTGCTATATCACCTTTTTTTTATATACTGGGCACAAGATGCTGTTACGCCAGGAGTTTGGGATTTCACCCCCAACTAGGATTCGGTTGAAAAGCAGTGTTAACCAAGGTAGTGCGGCGTTGCTCATCATTTTCCAAATGTCTGCTGGTATCTGATCTGGTCCAGTAGCCTTGTGATATTTCATACTTATGAGGGCTTTCTTTGTTTCTTCGGGGGATATACAATTTATAGGTCCAGCAATAGAAGGCATATATGGTAGGTCTTCGCTTGGGAACTCCTCGTTCATCAGCTGTTCATAATATTCCTTCCATCTCTTGCTTATTTCCTTATGCGATGTAAGCAGCTGGCCGTGATTATCTTTTATATATTTACTAGACTTGACATCCAAAGTAGCTTTGTGCCTCTGCTTGGATATTTTGTATATATCCCTCTCATTTTCAGCTTTCTCAAGTCTCTGGTAGAAGTTTTCGTTTGAGGCTGCCTTAGTCTGTGCCACTGCCGCTCTGACAATCTTTTTCAGACTTTTGTATTCAGCATGATCTTCATTCAAGTCAGTTTGTTGCCACTTCTTAAAGGCTTCAATAGTATTGATATAAAAGTAGAATTACAGAAATATATATTTATTTAGGACAACAAAAAACTTAACCATGACTTAAAGAATTTACAGCTAAAACTTATCACTCTATCTAAGCTTAACTTAAAAGCTATTGGTACCTAAACTATATATACAAATGTCTCCTATATCGCTGCCCCTTGGCAAGGTGCCGATAAGGTTGGCTGCGTTGCCTCGCTGGATGTCGATACTAATTCGCTGGGCGAGGAACGAGCCAGCCCTACGGTCACTGGAGGATTAGACGAGCTTGTAGCTTAATTTATTATACAGTTTGACTGCTTCCGGGCCCCATAGGCCCAGTGTCTCCACATCAAAAGGCGCAAATATTTAGCTGCCACCTAATGACACGTATTTTCGGCGTTCAGCAGCCTCAGCAGTGGATGCAGCCCTCAACGAAGTTGTGCCCAGGTGGGACGTCGCTGGGGTGTCCACACATATGGCATCCCATACTAAAGGCTGTCCTTGCTGCCAGGGTACGAGTCATCCCGTCGGGTCTCTTGACGTCATCAGGTCATCACGCACCAGGCCATAGGCCATAGGCTGATCATAGCCCGGCGGATGATGTCGTTGAGCCTGACGTGGGACAGGCGGCCCGCGCTTTTCGAGCAGGCGAGGCTGTGGTGCCCCAGCCGGTCCACTTTTGTACCACGTGTACAAAAGTACACGTGTGTAGTGCCACGTGTAGTGGCAGCGATGTGGGACTACGAAATTAGTCCCAAAACGCAAGCCGACGGCTATACGAAAACTATTGGGGTCAAGTAGGTTTCTGTTTAGTCAAAGGGTTGCCCTGACTCTTTCTCGGAGACCGCTAATAAGCGGGAGCTGTAATGGAATTTAAAAGATATTTGTGCACCCGCTGGCAGATCGGTCCGTCCCAAAATCTTTGGCTATTTTTGTTAAAAGGCGAATCCTTCCCTGGGCAGGCCTATCTCCAGGCGACTCTATACAGAATATATCTTACGTCAAATCATCTTTAACGCATTTTTTCCAGCTTCACTTTTAGAAATGAGGTCTCTAATACTTCGGAACGTACACATCGATCGGGAGAATCACCACTTAGGAGCGAGTCGTATCATCCAAATTGTACACCAAGCAACACGCAGACTGCCAATTAGTAAGTGTATTCATCCACTATTTTCAATTCGCTCCGCAGCATATCTGCATAAGTGATCTTTGCAAGCGATTTGATGAAGCACCGGCTCGTTCCTGGAACGTAACTCGCACGGTTCCCACGAGGAATTCGCGAATCGGCGATGTGTGTGTGAGCACCGCGCATTTTTGTATCGGGATGCACCAAAAAACTCAACAGAACAGGTTTACCACTTAGGTCATGTATTCGAGGTAGGTACCCTGGATATATTATAACGATTTGTTGTTATTGTAAACATAGACGATTTTGCATGGTGTTGGTAATGGCGAATTCTAATGTTATAATATTTTTAGTTAAAAAGGGGTTTTACTTAACAGATCTAAATAAGTACGTTCAAGTATTGAGCCCATGGCGTCCATTGAATTCTTATCTGTATTGCTATCGGAGATTTCGGTTCTTTTTAGTGTTCGTATTTAAAACATTAATCACGAGGTACGGGTAACATTTATGAAACCTCGTATTCCGTATGGCAGTGAAATATTGCTGAATGCTTAATCATATTTGGGTCAACCACTCGAAAATAACACTAAACTGATTTTTAGTAATAAATTATTACAAATCTTCTGGAGTTGAAACGAGATTGATGGTTTATGAGATGAAATTTTAGACGAATTGTTCAATATGAGTATATGAATAATAGCTAAATATACCTTTATTAAGTATATTATAATTTGTAGAGCTACACATTGTAGAGAACAGTTTTCGCCTGGACTGTAATAATTACGAGTTGTCCATGGTTATATATTTTTAAATTTTCAAGTTTTAATTAATTTGGTACACACCAATAATATTTAGTATAATAAAATAAACCTAACATTAAATTATGTGTTCAGTCACCGGCAATAGTATCTTCCTACGGGAAGGCCGCAAAAATATTTGACACGCTCTTATTTGTAAGGCCATAAGCGCGTGTCACATATTTTTGCGGCCTTCGCGTATGAAGATACTTTTGCCGGTGACTGTACAAAACGCAAAAGTATTCATTTTATACAATAAACCTTACTTTTTAATAAACAATGTTTTTGAAACTGGCTATTTCCACTCATAATTTTTTATCCCATTATGTGAGAAACTACTTACGTTTTATTTTAATTACAATAAGCCGATAAACGTAGATTCAGAGCTTTGCACATCAAAGCATTACGTGAAGCTTTCAATAAATAGGTACGGACCTATGTAATCGCTTCTGCTTAATAAAAACAAAACGCTATCTGCTCATTATGTCCAAGGATATCATCATAGCATTCTTAACTATGTGGTTGGATCCCTATTATTTCCTGTGTGAAGCAGTCCGTCCAGATTCCCGGAGCATACTTGTGGAGAAAGTTCGTTTTATACATCCCGTAAGTATAAGCAGATATACTTACTCAATAGTTACCGCTGTTAATTATTAAATTGGCTATTTAGTTTTCTCTTCAATATACGATAGTGAATTCCTCAGTGCATAAAATAAATACGAGTAAGTATTATTTAATTTACTTACTCAATATCAATTTTAATTGTTAACACAAGACGATTATAAAATTTATGGCCTTAAATTTACATACTTAGGTACTTAATTCATTATTCATATTTGAATAATATAAAGTGGTAAACATAATACACATATAAGTACGTGGTTTTTATTTTATCTAATTTAACACGATTAGTTAATATCGCAATTAGGTATAGGTACAGCCACGGACTTTAATTGTTGATATATTTACGGTTCCAGCTATTTTCTTTGTTTAATACTTACTCTATGATATGTCCAGTGTAAAATGATCCCTAAATGGCTCCACAATTAATGTCCGTGAACGTACATGCAGCAGAGTCGATCGATCGACAGAGCGAACTTAAACAGATATAGAGATAGTGATCAGTTCTAATCATTCAAAACAGCTTAATCATTATTGTTTTATTGATGATTATTGACTACCGATGTGACCAGACTAACATTCTTTGCATACGCGGTTATATTGTTTGAATATACGCCGTTTACAAATTAATAGGTTAACTCATCAAGTACCTGATAAATATCGAGTACACAAGTTTTAATAATATCATTATGTAATTACGGACTAACCGTAGTGTGTTTGTGCGCAGGCGCTGGAATTATAGACGGCGATAGAACTAATCGCAAGTAATTTTGCTACTCTCTAAGAATATTAACACACTTAATGTTAGCTCTTTATTTATAAGGAAAGATTTCTCGTGTATGTTTCTGTATTTTAAAGTTTTTCTTGTTTCCCTGAATATGCCATATGAGAATCTAGCATAACCAATATCTTAAAGCATTTTAATTTACACAATTGATTATTGTGCCTATCAAATCATATCATTTGCATATAGAATTAATAATGAACAAGAATGGTTGAGTATAAGTATTACTTGTCATATTCAAAATAATTTTTGCACTGCACTTGCATTACTGAAAGAACAAGAGTTACAAGAGGCAGCTGTCTGGTAGAGTAAAAAAATAAATTAAATATATAAAAGAAGAAATTGACTGACATATCAACGCACAGCCCAAACCGCTGGTTCTAGAGATTCCAAATTTGGCACGTAGGTTCCTTTTAAGGTCTAGGGATGAATTAAAAGGATTTTTCAAAATTCACATTCTAAGAGGGTAAAATGGGGTCCAAAGTTCACAGGACAATTCCTAACGATAAATGAGTAAACACGTGTTTCAGGGTTTTTTGAAAATTCAACCCCTAAAAGGGACAAATGTGGTCACAAAGTCTGAAAATCAACATGGGTAACGTATCCTTTTTGAGTACTTATAGTACACGGGCGAAGCCGCGGGAAAAGGCTAGTATTATCTAAATTATCTTACTCTTCTAGGACTACGAATATGTAAGTACGAATATAAGAACAGCTTGTGACGGCTGTCAATTATAATAAATTTCGTGAAAAATTGTTGATGGAAATCTAATTAACAGCAGATAGTTCCTGAGAACAGAAAAATTAACAGTGATTTTCTTGATAAATATAACGGCCTTGCCCGGTAATGCAATTATCTTTACCACAAGCCCATTCTGAAGACTAGAGAAACTGACGCTTTTGCTGCAGCAATAGTATAACTGATAATGATAAGGCAGTTATTTAGCACTATTAGTACTAACGGCTTGGTGCGTGCTGGATTGTTACATATTTCAGTACCTTATCGAGCCAAGGTGAGCTGAACGCTTCGGTGAACCAAACAAGAGAGTTCACATTAGTTGCTAAACTCGAAGTCACTTTTACACTGGTTTGCTTTACCACTGCGTGACCAGTGGGAATATGCCTAGTGCACATCATTACTGTCATGACTAGCTATAGAAAATACTACACCATTGGAAGAGTAACAACTTATGGACATGGAACTGATAGACTTATGTGACATTGTTCTAATAAAGTTACGAGAATCAGCAATTGCGCGACATCTGCCTTTCTATGTCGGTTATTATCGTGTAAAACCTACACGAGAGAGTTATTGACTAAGCTTAACATTTACTAGTACAATTTACTTGTAATTTTATCGTAAGTATTTGACAAAAATTGGCATTCCAATTTATACATAAAAATTACATGTTTAGAATAACTGTGTATATACCATAAGGTATATTTTTGTTTATTTTAAAGACACACAAAGCAAAGTATAATCACGCTGTAAAATGGTACAATAAAGTCGGGTTAATTTGACCCAATGGAGGTTATCTTTGGCCCACCTTCCAAATCAAATTTAGAATTATCTATTAATAAATTCAATGCATTTATAACACCTGGACCTTGCATTGTTGCTCCAAGCCTGGACCAAGTAAATCCGAAAGGCCAAAGTAACCCGACTTTACCGTTTTTTAGATTAAAAAATATCGCCTAAAATATTTTTTTATTGTATTACGTCCAATCGTGATACCACTGAGTATTGTCCCTAATTGAAACCTAAATAAATTTAAGGGAAATTATTATGAAATCTAGTAAGGTGATTTGATTACAAATTAAGTGGATAAAAGTCACGTTAGCGCTGCGCATGATTAACGATGAAACTGGAGCAGAGAAATTTATCGATGGGATTATAGCGTTTGCTTTCGATATTGGAGCCGCAGCGCTTAGCGCATGCGCCATATGCATCTGAAAATCTTCTCATGCTAAATATGTTCACAAGGTCGTTGTTTTTGTATAACACTTATCTTATTGTACTAAATGAAACAACGTCTACGTGTCTTCTTTTTTCCACCTATATAACTATTAAATAGATTAAGAAGATGAGTCGGGGGTAGGTTTACCCTGGGATGAACAAAAGACTGTTATTATACCAAAAGTCGCGATTTAAGAAGATACAATATTATAGGGAATTAAACTCTGAATGAGGAACGGTATTTATTATACGCGGATGAGGTCGCGGACGGAAAACGGGTATTATGAACAAAAGTGACGCGATAACAAACTACATAGTGCAGTATTACTGAATTGATGGATCAAATTAATATAAGGTATATTTTTATAATTGCATTTGCAATCCCAAAGTTTAACTAAACTAAGTAGTCATATGTATATATGACATCTCATTTGTATTGCATCTCATAATATTGTATTGCAGTGACAAACAGTTGTAAATTAGAAACAAAGACTTTCACTTCTCCATTCATTCGTATTACTCATTCGTTAGCATGATGTATCTGGGTGGTCGTTTGTAAATATGGCGACAAGCCTTTTGTCTGTAGGTACAATCATTGACAAATAGCTACGAAACTATCTTTCAAACTATGAAAAACTTACTCATAGGTCGCAATGTGTTATGTTATGTGTACGGTGCTAAAGGCCAATTCAAACATTAAAATCTCATTGATAAGTTATTTTTATCGGTGCATTTCCACCGCACTTACATAATTATGTAGTGGAGAAAATTACCCACTGGCAAAGAGTAACAGCAAGCGAGGGAGATGAGGAACCGTGTTAAGTTAGATAGATAGATAGATAGAAAATCTTCATTCAACCACAACTTACGTGCACAGTGAAAAATAAACATCAAATGAGATCAAATAATTTACATTTGACTTGGATGATTTATAGCTACATATTGTAAATACATATCTAACTTGGTCAAGGGTCATGTATTGTGGTATAGAATTGGCTCTGACGCAGCATGCTTGCTACGGACTTAGTGAAGCCCGCAGTGCTCACCTTCCGTCAGAACCTTTCAACTTCAAACCAGTGTAAACTGACCAGTGCTTCGCTACCCCCTGATGAACGTGAAGTTACCTAAACCTAACCTACAGTACCGTACAGTCGCCATCAAATATATCGAAGTGGCCAAGGTACTATAAGCTGCGATCTGAACACGCCATCGTTTCTTTGAACAGTCGCCATCAGATATATCGGAGCGGGTTACGTGGTCGCAAATATCTAAACAACGCCTCTATTGTCAAGGGGGTAAAGTACTTTACCTCACCACCACACCACTGAGTTCAGACATTTGTGACTACCTTGCCCGCTCCGACATATCTGATGACGACTGTATTAAAAACCGATGGTGTCATCCATGCTAATATTATAAATGGGAAAGTATATGTGTGTGTTTGTTTGTTTATTTGTTTGTTTGTCCGTGTTTCACGGCAAAACGGGGCGACGAATTGACGTGATTTTTTAAGTGGAGATAGTTGAAGGGATGGAGAGTGACATAGGCTACTTTTTGTCTCTTTCTAACCCCCCACTTCCCTAAAATGGGGGGTGGAAGTTTGTATGGAGCATTCCGGGGGCAAACAGGAAAGGGGAACCGTGTTACCCCGAATTTAAAGCGAGCGAAGCCGCGGGCAAAAGCTAGTATGGAATAAGTAAAACAAGGTAGCCCTCGACAGGTTCACGTGTATGGAGGTTATAGTTTTAACGTGACTGCTGGACAAGAGTCTAATCTTAAATTTACGATGGTTAAAAAAAGCATTCTCCTTCTACGCCATGAGCTCATCGTGTTTTACGCATGATATAAGAATGTCAAAGGCGCGGCGAAGAAAGTTTACTGAAATTTTGAATGTCAATTTGTATTCTGATTTAAGAATTTATTCTGCAGGACATTTTTCATCCCACGAGAAGAATAGATCACACTAAACTATCACAGTCTCCTGCAGAGAAAAAGGCCCCCCTGCATACAAACTTTGTATGCAGCGTGGGCCTTTTTCTCTTTAGTCATATGTACTAAGCTATTTAATATGGGACCAACCCCGAAATTACAAAAAGAAATTATATTAGGTACGTCAAACAAAAACTTACTACCAATATAGATGTGGATTAGTAACCGTAATTAGCTTATAAAAATGGATAGATATAATAAAGTAAAGGTATACGGGGACTCATTCATTAGGTATTCGGATGTGCGGCATAGAATGACGCTTATAAACTTTCTTTCCCGTTTCTGTGAAATGGTAGTACTTTTTCATACTTTTCAATAATTAAAACCATTATGAAGACTTTTTAAACCCTTACAATAAGTGACCTAGTACTATGCACTTAGCGTTGTTGTACCTAATTGTTTGATTATTATGGCAAATTCTAGATACTTTCATACTACTTACCTTTATCTAACATTTTTAAGGCTAATTAATCTTGCATGTCATGAACAATACATTAAAGTAAGTACTTACTGTCAGATTGGTATTGGGACGCATTTTTTTAAAACAATTTAAATGAAAAACGCGAACACGCTAGTTTAATTAACCGACAAAATGTGTATCGAATAATAATTAATACCATCCATTTCCTTTTTAACAACAGGTTTCTACGTTAAGAACTTCCAAGTTCAGACATAAAAAGAAAAGATTCATGTTAGAGATAAGATTGATTATTTTAACAGTCATTTATATTTATAATAATGTTTAAATCTGCGTAGGTCGATTATGATTATTATGATCATAAAATACCTATGTTAACTCTAAGGCGTACCATACTTTACCTAACTTTATGATCTACCTAAAATATAGACTGAAATCAAATGTATTTTCCTTGACACATAATTTACAAAATAAAGTAGCTAATATAGACACAAAGAGTGTAAGGACTATATTGAAACAAATCATAATATTACTCATTTACGTAAGTATCCTAATCGAATAAAATAAATTAAATCGTACTTTTATTTTTGTAAGTTTTAGGTCGTTAAACTCAATACATACAAGTTTTCATTACAACAATGACGTAACCCTGTAAGTTAGCCTCCCACCATTTCAGGCCACGCCTCTCCGGCGGTAGCATTATGTAGGTACTTACATGCCTCAAGTTTTTTGGCATAGTGTCGTCGGTTAGTAAACCGACTTGTATAGTAAGGTCAACGCCACCTCGCCAGGTGGTGTGAATCGAGAAATTAGCAAAACTGGAAGGTGCATGAGCGTACTTTTCTAGTTGAGGAGTGATGAGTGAAGATTTTGTTTAAATAGTACTTATATTATTGACATGGAATATCCATCTTTAAAATACACAAGTCTCTAATTTGTAGAAATGTATACAGGTACACCAATAAAATAAAAGCTACTTCATTAATTTAAGTATCCCTTCGTAACGAAAACGTTATAAGATAACGGCCTCCTAGCTTGGTAGTGACTCTGCCTATGAAGCAGGAGGTCCCGGGTTCGAATCCTGGTCAGGGCATTTATTTGTGTGTTTATCACGGGTACCTATTTGTTTCTGAGTTATGGATGTTTTTTTATGTATTTAAGTATTCATCTAAATATCTAAATATATAAAAGAAGAAACTGACTGACTGACTGACTGACTGATTGACTGACTGACTGACTGACTGACTGACTGACATATCAACGCATAGCCCAAACCGCTGGTTCTAGCTAGAG
Organism: Pammene aurita; assembly: GCA_947086415.1. Taxonomy (NCBI): domain Eukaryota; kingdom Metazoa; phylum Arthropoda; class Insecta; order Lepidoptera; family Tortricidae; genus Pammene; species Pammene aurita. The sequence goes on from OX352291.1 coordinate 26,873,661, forward strand.
ATTCCAAATTTGGCACGTAGGTTCCTTATAAGGTCTAGGGGTGCACTAAAAAAGGATTTTTCAAAATTCACCCCCTAAGGGGGTAAAATGAGGGTCCAAAGTTTGTATGGCGAATCAAGATTTGTTAGACTATTTTATTCGAAACTTCACAGGAGTATTCCTAACAATAAGTGAGTAAACACGTGTTTCAGGTTTTTTGAAAATTCAACCCCTAAAAGGGGAAAATGCGGTCACAAAGTCTGAAAATGAACATGGGTATCGTATCCTTTTTGAGTACTTATAGTACGCGGGCGAAGCCGCGGGAAAAGGCTAGTATCTATATATTATATATGTTGCAAGGAAATGATTTTAACAGACATTTAAACAAATCTCTAAGGGATATGATCAAATCACGCAGGATGTTAAAATGGAGAATCCATATCATCATTTCCCTAGAAAAAATCAGTCATTTCACCAAAGACAAAATCGGCCAATAAACGCGACATGCTTTTTCATTTCACCAGATTTGTTTAGGAATTTGACAAAATCCCTAACCACGACAGTAAGTTGACAAAACGAACTAGTTTTATCATTTCGCTAAACAAGTTTAGTGAAATAATAAAGTCTCAACTGGAAGATGGTATATGGTGATTTGATTCAATGTCTGAACTGGTTTAGTGAAATGACGAAATCAAGTACCGAATACAACATTTTACTCTACAGTTAAGCGATTTGATCAAATCTCTGACTAGATTAAGTGAAACGGAGATTAAAAAGAGAAACTTGAACAAATCTCTAAGGTATATGATCAAATCACGCAGAATATTAAAATGGGGAATCTATATCATCATTTCCCCGGAAAAAATCAGTCATTTCACCAAATCACTGACTCTGTTTAGTGGAAAGACAAAATCGGCCAATGGCTTAGTCGTTAAATGACAATTATGACAAAAAGAAAGCAATATTAGAGATGAGAGGGGAAATGATTTGATCATATCCCTTAGAGCTTTGTTCAAATCTCTGTTTCACTGAATCTTGTCAGAGATTTGATGAAATCACTTAACTGTAGAGTAAAATGTTGTATTCGGTACTTGTTTTCGTCATTTCACTAAACCAGTTCAGAGATTTAATCAAATCACCATATTCCATCTTCCAGTTCAGACTTTATCATTTCACTAAACTTGTTTAGCGAAATGATAAAACTAGTTGACTGTTTGAGTTCGTTTCGTCAACTTACTGTCTTGGTTAGGGATTTTGTCAAATTCCTACACAAATCTAGTGAAATGAAAAAGCGTGTCGCGTGTATTGGCCTATTTTGTGTTTCCATTAAACAGAGTCAGTGATTTGGTGAAATGTCTGAATTTTTCTGGGGAAATGATAATATGGATTCTGCATTTTAACATCCTGCGTGATTTTATCATATCCCTTAGAATTTGTTCAAATTTCTGTTTTAATCATTTCCCTGCGACATATATACCGTCGTCTAGTACCCACAACACAAGCCTTATTGAGCTTACCGTGGGACTAGGCCGATTTGTGTAAGATTGTCCCATACTATTTATCTATTTATTTAAGGTAAGATATTTATTGACGATGTAATATATACATTACATTTAATTAGCACGTCATAAATAACAAAGTATAATGCAAGAAATTAATAAATATTAATAATAAGTCAAACACTTCTTTTGGTAATATTAAATCACTAAACTCTTTTATAGAGTACACAGGGTTTTTTTCCAATAAACTCTTAACTTCGTTTTTAAAGTCCCAGTGGTAAACAACTGGTGGTTATTTAAACTATTAAAACCTTGTACAATCGACGTCAAAGATATGTTTACACATTTGCACCGTAATCCTTTTATTTGTGACAAGGTGCAAAAATGTAAACATTACCTACCACAACAGTACCTACGGATTCCCTAACTATAATATGTACTTACTTACATTATAAATATAGGTATACGTCTTAAACGTAGTATGTCTTTAGGTACGTACAAGAATATGACTAGTTTATAATTAAATAAGTAAATCTTAAATACTCTTAAATACACAATGATGCGACATTACTGACTAGCTTTTATAGTGCTCACCGTTCATTATCTCTCTCGTATCTAAACTTGTAGCAACATTTAAGTTTTTTTTTATCTAGCGCTTTGTCACATGAATAAACATTTCATACATGTAGTCCCTTCTAGAACATGACTCAAACATGAGCATCCGCGCTTCGATCATAATGGTAATGATAGCTTAGAGTCGCCGACGGCCTCACCCGATAGACATGTCATTTTCTCACCGCGTTAATTGAATACAAGAAAGATAGTTTACTTTAAAACAAGAAAAAATGCTTCTTAAACCGTAGAAAATGATACACATTAGTAACATAAAAAATATTTAAATCTTGCTCATAAAAGTACATGTATCAGAATTTTGTAAACCAATTTGAATTATATAATAGAGTAGTTTTACTTTGAAATCTGATCACCCAAAAAAAAATAAAAAATCTCTATTTTTATTTTGTTTTGGGTGTTATCATTTAGCACATTTTAAAGGTCAATTGAATACATAATTTGAAATCTGATAACTAAGTTTTCATTAGTAGTGCAGTGTGTAGTGTTGAAACTGTCCACTTTGCCAATGAGAAAAAACATAACTAATATGTTACTTTATAGTGGTGATGGGCAATGTAAAGACCCCGAAACGTTAGAAGATTTTAAAAATTAATGCTAACACGCGATTAATCCGTTTAATTGTAACAACTATAATGAATTATCATCGCGGCAACAGAAGACATCATCAGTATCATCACATCACATCATGACGTTATTCATTCAATATGTGTCAAAAGTTGTGGTGTGACCAGAGTTAAGTAAATCAACATTATTTACTTGAAAAATTGAAAGAAAAAAAACTAGTTTGTCTCATTTAATAACGATTGCATTGAAATTGCGATCGCACCTTCTAGTACTTATATGTAAGTACTAAAATCCGTTGCACAACATTGCCAACGAGCCCAAATTTCGTATGATTGCTTTGCCTTTAGGGTCCTGGAGTGCGATTTTTGAATCTCACCAAGTGACTAATTCTCACCGATGTGAGTGATTTACTTTCGGAAATCACTCACATCGGTGAGAATTAGTCACTTGGTGAGATTCAAAAATCGCACTCCTGTACCAAAAAGGTATAGTTTAATTATGTTAGGCTTAAGAACAAGAGAACCGAAACGCATATCAAATTGATTCACTTATCAACTATCATGTTCGATTGTTTACGTCATCTTGGTTCGGTTTTTTATTACATTCCATCTTGTTACAAGTGCATGCAATCAGTATGGCGATGGGTATGGCCTTTCAGGCACGCGTTATTGCAGATGATTATGTACTTTGATGCGTGCGTTAGAGGAATCAGTATTGCGCAGTGGCGGTGGGTCAAAATTATTCTTAGGCAATCCGGAGCTTAATTTGGCTTAAAATTTATTCATGGGCTGAAGGAAAACTGATCACTTGGTCAGGTGCCTGAAAATTAGGTAAGCCGGCGGAAATCGAGTTCTATAGACGCGCTGCCACTGATTGCGGACAGTGTGCAGTATGTGGCAGTTTTCATGCGTGTGGTAGTTAACACGCGTGAAAACTGCTACATACTTGTACTGTAGCTTGTAAGTAAACAGCTAACTATGTCAATACCGACGTAAAAGACAGTCATAGTATATTTTGCTTTGACAATGGCATTCTAGCACTACAGCATTGACAGTGTGCAACGTATGAGGCTACCGCAGAAACTTCGAAAACCACAAAATAATATGGATAAGGCTTACCACACGAACGACACACTGTGCGTGCCATCACCTATTTTTATTAATTTTTTATTTTTTCTGTATAACGTATAAAAACGAGTAAATTAGTCTCATTTTAGTAACACACAGTAAGCTTTTTATTATATTTATGTTATTAGTAAATATTTACCAATGTCACAATTAGGTGACATTGGTAGATGTCAATCTACCATATGTAGATTAGTCTATCATTATTTACGTACTACGATAAATACTCAAATAAATAGATATATTAAGTGATGTCGATAGGCTTCTGTACCATATGCGGAGTGAGGACCTTATTCGTAGGTATTCACTTTAGTGGGCGGCTAGCGTGTCTGCTTAGTAAAAAAAAATACTTACACGTTATGTTCATAAACTGGAATCAATATTTACCTAAAATCTGGCATCGATATTTACCTACAACATATTATGTACTTAGCCACCTCAACATACAAAGACACTCCGCGCTGCAACTTGATTGACATTTGAGGTTAAATTTAAATTGTCCATTGTTATAATTTAATTGATGTCACTGACTCCTCAAACTCAAAAGGAGATAATATGATTGAATGAACCGTTATCACAATTATGCGGTACGATTATATTCCGAGACCAGCTATTTTCCACGCCGTAAATATTATAAATTGTAGTAACGTAACGTTGAAAGTGCTTGTGATTTTTTGCAATGGATTTGAAATTTAATAAGAAGTTCAACAAAGATACGTACTTGACTCTGCCGTACATTCACCTTATTTATTAGAGCTTTGCTTTTATTTATTGCCCATATACTTATGACCGTAAATTGAAACGTACATAAGTATAAATCATATAGTATTTTTATTCAGAATCTAAATTGCTTACATAACACTAGACTATTTTAGAAGGTTTTTTCCTATTGATATTTTTACTTATTATTCACAGATTTCCACAAGAAGTTTAAGACGCTTAAGAGTTGAGACTCATACTCAATATGCAATTTATGTCGATCTCGGCATCGACATGCCCTTAGCATGTAATTTGGTGATTATCATTCTATTTCTCCTATTTATGCCGCTGACACAGTATCGCCGGCAAATTACACGTTGGCGCGGCCTGGACAGCTGTTTATCGTTATATTGGTTTGATAATCACATAGGGCCCCGAGTTAATGTTGTGGAGTGTTGTTGCTGTTTTTGTACTGTTCAGTTATTGTATTTTTATGACTACATTTGGAGGAGATTTGCCGTTGATATTAAATAGCTATTGCTAGTTTTATGGTTCCCGTTAAGAAATATGACACATCATTGGGGCCCCTGGTACAATTAAGCAGCAAAAGTCAAAATGTTACTCTTATTACCAGCATCAACTTCCAACGATGTAATAATTAATCAAAATCCTCAATTAAAACCTTATTGCAGAATCAGTTCAAAGAGCGAACAAAAAAACGTATCATTCAAAAATAATCAGAACAGTACAACCCACACTATACAATTAAAACTAATTACACACGTTAAGCGACCACATATAAATTAGAGACAGAAAATTAAATAAATAAATGTAAATTTTTGCTTCTGGCACAGTATATTATTAGACAGTAGGCGTGCGAGACACGCACTCCGCTTTGCTCGCAGCGAAAGTGCCTAAGGCATTTCGCTGTCTTGTTATTACAAAGTTCTATATTGTAAGTAATTATCATACAACGAAGAACCTTGTAATGGCGAGCCCGCGGTTTATTAGGTGGCTGTGGCCGAGTCCGAGAGTTAAGACTGATAGGTAAGTATGAGTAGGTATGATTGAATAATGACCATCTGAGGCCACTGCTTTGTTATAGTATTATAGTAATACTCGTAGTCATTAAAATTTAAGTGTAACTTAATAAAAGAGTTATTTTTGATACAAGTATCAAAACCCAAGGGTATTTCTCGGTTTATAAAAATACAAAACGGCCAAAATTTTAACGGCCTCCTAGCCCAGTCGGTAGTGACCCTGCCTACGAAGCAGGAGGTCCCGGGTTCGAATCCTGGTCAGGGCATTTATTTGTGTGTTTATCACTTATCACAGATATTTTGTTCCTGAGTTATGGGTGTTTTCTATGTATTTAAGTATTTATTCATATTTATCTATTATCTATTATATATATCGTCGTCTTGTACCCATAACACAAGCCTTATTGAGCTTACTGTGGGCCTAGGTCGATAAGTGTAAGATTGTCCTATATTTTTTTTTTTTTACAAAACGGTGCATTGTAAGACAAAAATAGTGGCAGTCCAGATTAATTAACCTATTTACCTATGCCCAATGAATATTATGTACCTACTGTGGTACATCTTGTTTCGGACAATTAACCTTGGGATAATTAATTTACTGTGCAACGTAACTAGGGATGGGAAGGAGTTTGTAAGTTACTAAAGTGAAAATTACTATAAAATTTCATGTAGGTAAGTTACTGTACCTAAGCACCATCTTTTTTAATTGGATCGACTATTCTCGCTCCTAACAGCTTTACAATTGTACCTACACAAGTAACACAGGGTCCCGTCAGTAAAGGGATGGTAAAATCAATAGAAAAAAGGTGATGCCTAAATCATTTGAATTATTTTGACGAATCAATAAATCGTTCGGAAAATTCGGCTCAGTAGATTTGACACAAACAACACCTAAAAAACGTTGGTGTTTGAGGTACTGAATTATTTCGGTTATATAAGTTATATTGTAAATACATGGATGTACTCAAATATTTCGTTGTCTTAGATCTAGACCTATTACTATAGTTCAGTAGGCACTAAACTACTACTAGTGCCGTTATCAAATAATCAATATGCACCAAAAAAACAATTTGTAAGTTAATTCACCACTTTTAGAAACGAATGCGGAAGCTACTAAGAACCTATCGAGCATAGTAATGAACTCAAATTGTGTGACCAAGAGATAAAATTGTCATTTTATGTACTTTTAATTAAGATAAAATGATGAGCAAGTCTCGTCTCTTGCAGGTTTAAATATACTGATAATGAAGATGGTAGATATTTTTAAGTATGTACTTAGTTAGGTGAAATATACACAGGCTGTTTTAACGATATTGCAGAATTTTCAGCTATCGGTGGTTGAACGAATGATAATCACAATATTTAGAAATAAAGGAAACATTTAAGACAAATGGAAAAATTATAAAGCCGAGGAAAATAATTATGTATGCTATAAACTTTTTGTATTTATCGTTACTATGTATGGTAGAATTTATAATTCTGTGGAGTAATGTGATATGTTCCGGCATATACAGCGGCTGTCATATGCATGTACTCGAATGTAAAGTGCTGACAAATCTTTCCACTGAATTATGAATTCTACCTTAGTTTCGAGTTTCTGCAAATATTTTCTTTAATTCGATTGACTCAAGAAAGTCAAGAATAAACTTCTAATAAACAGAATAAGTTTAATTAAACTGAATTATCTTACCAAGTTGTTATCTGTAAATGTACTTCAATATCGGAGTTGTATAAACTAAGCACAAGGTGCAAGCGTCGTTTGATAAAATCGCTGTCGAGGGGAAGCATAAATAAGTGAGATAAATGAATTAAATTGCTATAGTATTTGTGTTAGCTATGATAACGAACAGCTTCTACTTAAAATATTTACAATGTTGTTCTTCAACAATATGCTAGTATATATAAAGACGTAAATATATATATACCAATATATATATTTACGTCCCTTAAGATGCAAATGATCCCAATTATAGAATTTATCTATCCTAAATTCAAAAATGTTGAGTATTTTCGGAGATACTTATTGATCCTAGTCATTTAAGATTGTGCGTTCTTCTTTGGTCTACGTATAAAAACCGGCCAAGAGCGTGTCGGGCCACGCTCACTGTAGGGTTCCGTAGTTTTCCGTCCGTCACAGTAAGTGTCCCCACTTAAGAGTTAATAACACCGCCATGTAGGATATGATATGAGAGTTCCACGTACAGCGACATCTATCGGCAAATTAAGTAAACTATTGCGCGCGAGCATAAAGTATGGAAGATGATTTTTATGGGATAATTCTTTATTGCGTGAACCGATTTTCACCGTTTTTACTTTATTTGAAAGCACGTCATTTCATTGTAATTTTGTAGAAATTACAGGTACAATAAACACCTGCTTATACGGTTAAATTACAAACTTAGTTCAGAAATTATTTTGTATTTTTTTTTCAAGAACTATTCATCCTATCAAGTTCAAAATAATTTTCCTAAAAAGTTTTTATAAAGTTCTACTTTTGAGATTTTTTTCATATTTTTAAAACTTATGGTTCAAAAGTTAGAGGGGGGGGACGCATATTTTTTTACTTCTGGAGCGATTATTTCCGAAAATATTTACATTATCGAAAAATGATTTTAGAAAACCCCTATTCATTTTTAAATACCTATCCAATAATATATCACACGTTAGGGTTGAAATGAAAAAAAAAATCACTCCCCACTTTACGTATAGGGGAGGTACCCTAATAATAAAAAAAATCCACTTTTTATTTTACCACTTTGTCGGCGTGATTGATATACATATTAGTACCAAATTTCAGCTTTCTAGTGCTAACGGTCACTGAGATTATCCGCGGACGGACGGACGGACGGACGGACGGACGGACGGGCAGACATGGCGAAACTATAAGGGTTCCTAGCTGACTACGGAACCCTAAAAATACCTTAATAAGTAAAAACTACATCATGTAATTTCGTCTGTGCACAGGTATCTAATTTACTAATAGTCGCCATATGCGATATATGCAATATAGACAGCGATATCTGCAGTTTATGATGACTTTAGGTAAACGAAGTAGCGTTCAAAAGGTTAAATCCCGTAAAAGCAGTGAATATCAGTAGGTACATGTTCGTAATTATGGGTAGCAATTATTATTTTACAAAATAGCCATATATTTCGAAGAGCGTAGATAACTAACAAAAAGAAACCGACATTCTCGTATAAAGACAAGCGATTGGATTGCAATCATCAGTTTTTTGTCTTCGCGTCATTAAAATGTCTAAGCCCGCGACTTCGAGCGTGTATTTATTAGAGATTAAAGTTAACATGTGGTTTGATGCAAATAATGTATACAAACCGGATCGATATCACTTTCGTTGGCTGAAACCGACCCGATGTATTTATCGAGAGGTTCATTGTAAATGTAACTACCGTTAACATTCCACGACGAGGCGTCATCCGATGTGCATATTCAACAGTATCCGTGGATACGCGATTTGGTGACCGTTACTGATCTTTCATTCTCCTCACGTAAACAGACACTAGATAGTGCTTGTTGAGATAGTGATTGTTGCTTAGAACAACTTCTTATACATTATTCATGGGAAATGCACCGCAAATTACCGAGTCCTGTTGCATTTGCAACCTATAAACTAGTGACCTCTAAAAGGAATGTTCTAACAATCTCAGTAATTGTCAAGATGTACAGAGCACTCAGAGAAAGCTTACTAATCGCGTGTCACATGCTAATCGGAATTTCAAAGGAATAACGCAAACTTCTAGAAGAGCTTACCGTTGCAAATCATTATAGTCGACACTCGAGATTGTAGCAGTCTCTATCCGATATTTTCTAACAGATAACCGTAGCTGGCAGTTAATATTTAAATACTAGTAGGAAACGGTGACTCGTGTAAGTATGCATATAGACTTTAAACTTTAAAGCCGATACCAGATTTATCACCCATTAATTAATTGTGATTTCGTGTCAACTCGTTTCTTTGCGCCTAATTTTGCAAACTCGAAATCAAAATATGCGTGAGCGTAACACACTGAAACCAAATTGGAATAGTAGGTATATATGACGGAAAATTAAATATGGGGCACCGTCCAGGCGCACTTAACTCATTAAAAAACAGGCCGTGGAAAAGATTGGAATACGTCATTTTCACCGCCTACCAATTAAAATTGAACTCCTTCAATTGCTCTCAACACCTTTCGCTGGGAATAATCATAATTCCCATGACCACAATACAAACAGTGCATTAATTGAGCATACCTCGTCAATTTGCCACAATTTGCTGAAGGAAACCACGAGTAGATCTAATGTAGGTTGGTAGGTAATTAGCCACAGGTAATTGAGTCGATCGTACGTGACAACCACAATGGCTCCCATGCATTTGGGTTCACACGGCTTTCACAGCCATTACATGCGGCAGGACGTGTATTGTCCGTCAGCAGCGTGACAGTAGCCGCAGGGCTGACGGGTAAACATGTTTGGAATCTTTAGCCGTGACATCCTTGTGGTTTCTTAAGGGTACTTTTAACATACTGCATATTTTAACATGAAATGTTGAATGGAGCTGCAAATTACACCAACAGTAAAGATGTATGTACATATGAGGGGTTCAAAAGAGAAGAGTCACACAGTCATAATGAAAGTAAATAGGTACATATAACGCGCTTTAACGTAACGAGTAAGGCACCTCCACCTTACACTGAATTCATAACTGATTTACTAGTTCATGATTATTTTTTATCATATGGGGACTGCTTTGTCTGGGGGCTGGTCAAGCGCTGGTGGCCTGGCGGTAAGACGTCAGACTTTCAATCCGAAGGTCGTGGGTTTTAACCCCGGCTTGTACCATTGAGTTTTTCGGACTTATGTACGTAATATCATTTGATATTTACCAGTCGCTTTTCGGTGATGGAAAACATCGTGAGGAAACCGGATCTAATCCCAACAAGGCCTAGTTCCCCTCTGGGTTGAAAGGTCAGATGGCAGTCGCTTTCGTAAAAACTAGTGCCTACGCGAAGTCCTGGGATTAGGTTGCCGAGTGGACCCCGGGCTCAATAAAGCAAACAGCTGGCACTAACGCTAGGAGGAAGAGAGGGGACTGGTCTTTGTCTATAGCTCATGAATATTTGCTCAGTGACCACGGTAATCTGTAGGTACATATGAAAAAGATCTTATGCCAAAGACAATACAATTTAAATTCAGCCCTGTTACCTTCTTATTGGGAAGACAGAAGTTGGCAAATTCTGAGAGAAGCAATAACAACAAGGAAGTAAGGTCAATAAAACAGAATCCAAGCAACAGCCCTATCAAAGCGACCATGTGCCTCGTTGCGGATGCAATTTCGCGGTTACATCACATCGATCGTGCTATCTTACAAGCCATTAGTTGTAACATTGACTGTTCTTTGACGTTTATTGTCGAAGATGATTGAATGGCCCATGCAATTGATTCATCAGGTACTTTTATTTCCTTAAACTTCAATTTCGGTCTTCAAGGAAACATATTACCTTCCATATAAAAAGGCTGGCTTGCGGAGCGTGTTCGCTTACATTTCTTCTGTTAGGTATCATTGTTTTCTTTTTGGTCTATTACATGTTTTAAAGGACCCCGTACCATAAGTATGGAAAATGTGGTTTCAGTTAAATATTCTGAGATTTTGATATAATATAGATTTTAACGTCCTGAACAAAAGTCTCTATGGGGGCTACCACTGTTGCCGAGTCCCTTTCAGAGTTACGACTGATTTTGTATCAGATAGTAAATCATTAATTAGATGCAATTACCAACTATATATTTAAACAATTGACATTAGATTGAACCTATATTGCGATTTCGCGATAAACTGGCCATTTGACGAAAGATAAAGTGACTGCAATGTCAACTTCAAACGTGCGTCATGTGCACTTCGTAGATTATTAATAAATAACATAATATTTATTGATAATAATGTGAATATATACCGAATAAGATTATTTATGTAAGGTTTAGATGTAAGATTTACAAATAGGTAAGAGTAAATTAGAATGGCGTTACTATTAGTTAGAGGACATTGCTTTGTCTGCAATAATGCCTATGTTCCTCGTGCTTTGCGGCGGATACCGGAAAATAACGAAGAAAAAATTCAGATGGCGATTTCATACAGAGAAAGTATGAACAATATCCCGGCTGAATTTATCAATGAGTCCCGTGTATGTATTAACTGTGACCGATTGCTAAATACAGAGTTGGAGGAGCTGCGTCGCGATGATTGTATTGCTTTAAACGTACTGAGGCAAAGGTCGAGCAATACTTGCATGATTTGCAACTCACGAGAAAACCATCCCCGGTTGAACCTCAATGCAAGAACAAACGTCTTCATTGAATTAAACATTTATGTACCCGCATCAGCTCGATGTTGTGTTGGACACTTGGACATTTCCGGGCTACTACTTTTAGAATTGAAGCCCACGTTACTATTTGTTAAACGACGTTATCGACTTGCGGGCCATGAATTGAGTTCATTCCTACACACGTTACGTAAGCAAAAAAAAAGTGATGATTTTGACGTAGACAACATCTCAGAAGAAGATTTCAGTATAATATCTCCCGTAACAAAACAGCAATTTCAAGACATGTTGCAGTATTGTGTGCCGATTAACGACGACGGGCCTAACCGCAATGTCACAGAAAAAAAATTATTGATGTTCTTGGTGAAAATGTGTCAAGGACTCTCTGATGATTTCCTAAAAGTTCTTTTCAAATACAATTCCAGAGCCAACGTGAGTCGCGACATTAAAATAGTCAGGCAATCATTATTGATAAGATTTGTGCCCCAGTCTATTGGGTATAATGCCATTACTCGAGATGACTTCATTAATGCCCACGTGACACCATTCGCTAATGAACTATACAATCCTAATACTGACAATCGACAAGCAATAGTTATTGTTGATGCATCCTATACTTATACAGGAAAACCTAGCAACTTCAAATCTCTCAGAAAATCTTTTTCTTTTCATAAAAAACGACATTTAGTAAAACCCTGCCTAATAGTAGCCCCTGATGGATACATTTTAGATATACACGGACCCTATTTTTCAGACTCCAGAAATAATGACGCGAGCATACTTGAAGTCGAGTTTGAATCGAACGATGATATGAGCCAATGGTTTCGAGATGGCGATGTGTTTTTAATGGATCGAGGATATCGAGATGTTGTGCCATATCTCCAAAATAAAGGCATGCACTGTAAAATGCCCGAAGTCCTTGCACGTGGACACCAACAACTTTCAACAGAAGCAGCAAACAAATCGCGAATAATTACGAAGACAAGATGGATAGTTGAAGCCCGCAATGGCCATTTGAAGTCAATTTTTAAGTTTTTTGATGGTTTGATCCCAATGGCACACCTTAATCATCTAAACGACTTTCTGAAAATAGCTGGTGCTATAATTAACAGATATCATGTCAATATCTATATGGAGGATGCAACTGTTCGATTAGCCAGAGAGTTACTGAATAGGATTCATGATATTAATGTAATGCAAGCACGGGTGGAAGCTGACGTTAATCTTACTAGACGTAATGCTAATTGGAACCTTCTTAATGAAAATCATTTTCCGCAGTTTCCTAGGCTTGACATGGCGTATTTGAAGCGACTGACTATTGGTATTTACCAAATTAATTTAAGCCCTGCTTACATACAGGATAAAATGGATATGGATAATAACGATGTATTTGAGTTTGATGAACTAAATGAACACGGCCTGATACGTATGAGAATACGCTCGCGTTTTCGAAATGCAGTTAAACATCAATTATGGATAGCGTTCCAAAACGAAATTCCGGAGGAAGAGCCTATCTTGGCCTATTACTGTAAATGTAAAACCGGTGCCAGGACTATTGGTTGTTGTGCTCATGTTGCCAGTGTGGTATGGTACCTTGGTTATGCACGTCATCAAGAAAACGTGAAATACCCAAGTACTGCATTATTAAACCACATACTTGATTGTGCGAACAGAAATCCTTGATAAACCGAGTTTTAAAGTGTACATGTGTATCTATCAAAGTATGTAAATATATGTAGATAAGATTGAACGAGTAACACTATTTTCTTTCATTTTATCCGTTAGGTAGTTTGTTTTGTCTGGTACAATCTACTGTAAAAATATGGGTGCATTAAAATGCACAAAAAAATGTTCCAATGATTTGTATGTCGTTGTAATAAGAACTTCTCAAAACATTTATCAAACGATTTATTTTTCACTAGAAAAAGACGCTGGAAGTGTCATATTACATTACTGATATTACTGTCACTGTGACAAGGTGCGAATTAGTAGTTAGTACTAGTCTATTTCCTTGAGGGTACAAAATAAGTCGTAACTCTGAAAGGGACTCGGCAACAGTGGTCGCCCCCATAGAGACTTTTGTTCAGGACGATAAAATCTACATTATATCAAAATCTCAGCATATTTAACTGAAACCACATTTTCCATACTTATGGTACGGGGTCCTTTATATTAAAAACTACTAATGCGAATTAAACATTTTTTTCTATTTGCATATGGATAACCGTTATACTCAATCAAAATTTTGCAGTTGTAACGTTTGATATAATATTAAATAGTTCTCTAAATAAGTGCTCCTGCAAATGCTGCAGTTTAGTATGAATTCTCATGAACATCAATAGTAAGCTGTTTAGCGTATCAAGGGTAAAAATGAAGTCTAGGTTATGAAATTAGTTAACTACTCGTGCTGTTGATACCCTAAATTATATTGGCGAATAATTAAAACGGAATGGAATTAGTGTAAAATGTAATTAATAAAAATCTAGACACCTATTCGACAATGTCAAACTTTGACACGTAACCATGCGTGATTGATCAGTGATAAGTAGTTGTTTGACACACACTAGAGTGATTAAGAGGGGTCTTAAATACTAGATACTTTCACCTAGTTTTCGGTTGTCGAATTAGGCCCCTAGATGAACATCTAGAGCCTAAGTAAACCCGTCCCACTTGAGTTCGCGCACGCGCTAAAACTAAGCAAGTACTTTTCAATAATTCATTGAATTGTACTGTAAGGCCAGGCGGGATCCGTTACGTAACGACAGCAAAGTAATTTCCACGAGAAGATTGAGGAGAAGTAATTAGTCGAGTCGAACCGAACGCTGCTTAACAATAGTAAGACTCGGTCGTTTATGTTTGTTGGACAAGAGCACGTCCCAAGGATAGATAGGTATATTATTAAAAGTAATTGTATTGTAATAGAAATGTATTTTTTACTGTTACCAAGAACTGGTATCAACAAGATGTTCATTATTTTGTTATGACTTTATTAATAAGTCCTAAAGCACATGTCTCGCCTATTTAGGAAGCAATCTCTAGTTTTAGGGTAAAATTGTAATTGATGTGGAAATAAAATCTTTGTTATATTATTTAAATAAAATGTATGTGTGTTTTTTGCTTAGTGTCGAATTTAGGTAGTAAAATTAGGTATATGTCTTTAAGTAAAATATTCCCATAAATAAAATAAAACAACATGGAACTATCAGTAGTTTCTATATGAACTATTGAGCAAACTATGATACCCACAAAAAAATCCTTATGATATACTTATTTCCTTGACACAAATCCTAGTTTCATTTCCTGTTTAAAAGATCAGATACAGCTACGAAGCCAACTCTGCTAACCGTACAGCATCCATCCGTTTGTTTTTTCCCCTCGCGGTCCAGTTGCAAGCGTGCGATATGTACGCTATGTGTGTTAGCGGACGTTCGCAGCCACCAGCTCAAATGGAACGGACGCTGCACGACAACCGACCGAATGGGCGAGACCTCGATTCAAACCACCTAGCTTTGAACCAGCAGCTTTTCTCCTCGGCTAGGTTGCCAATCCGACCTCCCCAAGGACGGAACGTAGATTCGTTTCTGCTTACTCAACACACTTACACTATTCTAAGACGGGTTTTTGTATGATACGGAGCCTAGCGGAATGCAATTTTGAGATTCGGAATTAATGCAGAGGAATTTGACGTTTTCTAACAAGGATCCGGTTTGCTGTGACCCGCTTGGTTAAGTGTTTGGTCATCGTTTAAGTGGGTTCATTGGATTTGCTTCGCATAAACTGCAGTACGATGTTTACTAATTAACAAGCGAAACTTAAATAGAGAATGCATCGCTATTTAATTCAAGAATATGCGTTTTGCATGTATGGTTCCTGTAATTATGATTTGTATTTTATATAGATGTAAAAAAACCTGTGTACCCACATTACCTACCAACTAAACTTCGTTATTCTATTTCATTTAACAACACTTTCACTGGAATGTGAAATCCAATCGCATGAATAAAAGCCATCGGAGATGCAGTAAGATTATTGAATAGATTACGAGCAAGGTGTTCTTAAACTTTGTAAGTTTTATCTCGTCGGTTCTGATTTTTGATTTTGATCGACGAAGTATGCGTAAATACGCATGTGACAACGACATATCTATGATATGACAAAGTACTACCTATTACATATTTATATTGTTCTATAATTAATTTACAAGAAAATCAACTGCATTGTTTTGGTACTCAACCAAAAATTAAGAAACTATTTTTCAATTTTCTTATTGACTGCAATTTATTTTGAAGATACAAAAAATACTGATAATTTAAATAGTATCGTCATCAATTCGTTTTGAAGATAAGTTAATCAGTTCTAAATAGTTCGAATTGAGTTAGTGTAATAATTCAACATTTTTGTATTCAACTTTATTACATACCTACCGCGTACTGACTAGTCCAAAAACCCATCAGTCATGTCATGTTACTACATGTGTACACTGATGATTATTAGTTTTTGCGGGGCGATAACCGATTGATAGTTCAATGATGGTACAATATAGCTATTTAGTATCCATTAGTAGGTATATTTGAATATGAGTAAGCTAACTAATATATGATTAGAGATCAGAGAAAAAAGGTGTTTATAGGTAATTTAAGTGTTTCATATATTATAAAAATATAATGATAGTTTAGCTTATTTAAAATTTGTCAACATGTAAAATACTTACATTAACTAATGTGAAAATTAACCAAACAAATGTCGTCCTCGGTATATGAGACGCAACATCTGATGCCATTTTGGACCTGAAACAAAAAAATCTATTAAACTTCTATTGATTATTAATGAGCGCGAGGTCATAATGTCACAAAACTTAAAATTTCCTATAAAAAATCTAAATACAGTATTCGATGCTGCCGTCATCTACGTAATGTTGTTAAAATATTAAATTTCTAGAGGGATGCGAATAAAAATAATAATGAATTAACTAAACCACGCTCATAGCAGTAATAAATAAGAGATAAGAACAAGAATGGGGAAAGTATTTTAAAATTTTAAATTAACACTGACAATTTCATGCACCTCTACCAGTGGTGAAAATTCAAAGAAGTCAGTTCCATCGGGTTGCCAAATTTTTAGTCAGTTGAGTATTTTACTATCACGGAAAAAAATAAAGTAAATAATCTTCGGGTTCACTACAAAACATGTTTACGCGTTGACTATGTAATATCTACTGCAGTAAAACACTGCTTAATTGCATTAACACGTTTAATTTTGACGACAAAGTAAAAATATTTAATATTAGCAAAAATAATCAATTATTTAAAATTTAGCATTTCACGTAAAAATCACAATAATGGCATCTAAATAAGGGTATTTCACATTCAATAAGTTCCCTAGTGGTCAGAATGCAATTAAATTACAATAACAAAAATATTTAAATTTAGCACTTCACTTAAAAATGAAGACAACTGTACCTATTTCACTTTCACATTCAACAACCTCCCTAGTGGCCAGAATGTAATTAAATTACAATAATTAAAAATATTTAATATTAGCACTTCACTTAAAAATGAAGACAACTGTACCTAAACAAGGACATTACACATTCAATAGTTATCAAAACCGGTAAGTAAAAATAAAGACTCATATATCATAAAACTAAAGGCTAGTAATAATTTGGCTGCAGGAAAATAATGGGTTAATGAGGCGGGTGATATGGATGGTGACAGATGATTCGCTGGCTGAACGTAGCCTAAATTAAAGAGCCAGGTCTTTATACGCCCGTCAAACGAGGCAATTGGAATTTGGGGAATTTAGCAAAACAACAAAAAAAACTATTATGGCACAAAAATACTGGATACAGAGAAAAGGAATCCGATTTATAACGTTTTTAACAAAAATGTAAATAATTTGATACTCTCGAAAGCAGGATGGCTAAAGCTGTTGCTTTAAATTAAAAAGAGTTCGTGGGCAAGTGTCCGCTTTGATTTAGGCGGACCCAATAGCTCGCTGACCTCCTTTTCTCACTTGGAGAGCCCGCTGGATGCGGACTCTAACTCTCCGATGATGTGGCGAAGAAACCCGTGGAAATCGCGGCAGCTGCAGACCGTCCCGCCGGCCCGGCATCCACAAGCGCCTTCCGGAATCCTTCCGGATCAGGCGGTTCCAGTGTATAGCACTTGCTATATAATTTATATGGCCTTTTTTGCCCGGCAATGGTTTTGGTTTTATTTTTGCTCCAATAATGTATTAATAGCACTTGCTATATAATGTTTGAAATAAATCGCACTTCACCACGATGCAACTAAGCAAATTATAGCAAAAACCCCAGACCAAATCCAGATTATCTCTTTTTCTTTTCAAAATCTCACGGCGCTCTGACAGACTCAATCAAAAATCAACTTTTTTCTTTTTGACAATCTGGAATACCTCAAAAATTCACATTCAAAATTAGCGCGAGTATTATCTCAATTTTATAACTGCCAGATGTATTACAAAATACGGACTGATATAAGCGCCATCTACCTGTAATGCCGTGAATCACAATGTACGCTTTTTTTATACATCAACCGTGACCTAGCCTTAGACACAGAAGTTCAGAAGTTCTAAAGAAAGTCGACAGATGTCGTACGATACGTAGCGTCATGCTACAGCATCTCCCTACCAAACAAAGAAACAAACAAACAACAACACAAGAAAACTAACCCCAAGCAACAAAAAAACACAACTTAATTCTAAGGCTAAAAAAGGTACAACAAGAGAACCCTAAACGAATTACAAAAAAAACAAAACCAACCAGTTATTAACATTACCCCTAAAGACTAATCTAATAGATTAAGAAGATGACAAAACGCCAACCAACGCGTCACGCGGTCCAAGACGTGACGGCCGGGATAGGACAGAAACTGCACCTGGCCACAGATCTTAATCCCTCACATCGAGTCATCAAATTATACAACCAGGCTATCATAGACCGGGAAAGATAAACGAAGCCTTAAGCACCAACGGTAAAAAAAAGTCAAACCTGGAAAAAGGAGCAAGGAAACGCTCAAACGAAAACAAAAAACGATAAGAAACGAATCAAGCAAGGATTACCGATAAGGTAATGGCGGACTAAAGCGCATTTTAGAATTTTGAGAATACTGAACGGGCCGAAAGAAGAAACTATTTCAAGATATCTTTAATATGATAGGTACCGACGTGCTCGGAATCGGTATCAGCCAGTACATATACCTGTGGAGACACCCGTCTAACCACACGGCACCGAACGAAACGTGGAGCGAATTTACCGCCTCGAAAAGGATCAGCGGATCCACGCTGGAAATTCCGGCGCCAAACGATTTGGTCACCAACGATTCTTGGCGAAGAACGGTTCGTGTTGAACTTGGCGGCGTTACGATGAAAGGCTAAAGCCATCGAATCAGAAACTTTATCGTACACCTCACGAAGCGTCTGAAGATTCGAAGCGCGTTCCATCCGGCTGAGTCCCACATCTTGGTCCACAACCTGATTCTCAACACGTTCACGAATCATTGACAACTCGCGGCCGTACATCAAAAAATTCGGTGTATAAGCAGTAGCCAAATTTATACAAGAGTTTAAATAAAGAGCGACCCGATGTAAATGACCCGACCAACTGCGTTGGTCATTTTCAACTAAAATGCTCAAAGTAGTAATCACGACCTGGTTATATCTCTCCACAACATTCGCTTGTGGCGAATAATATGGGGTATAACACGGACCTGGAATATTATAGCTCGCCAGGAAATCCAGATATTGACGACTATGAAAAACTGTAGCGTTGTCACAGAGAATGTTAGTAGGAACACCGTACCGCAAAATAACCTCCGACTCTAATGCCATCGATATTGACCTCGCATTCACCAACTTCAAAGGGACCAACCAAACAAATTTGGTAAAAACGTCAACCAAAGTCAAAATATAACGACACCCATTGCGGCTAACCGGTAAAGGACCAATTAAGTCAATGGAAAGAAGATCCATTGGAGCCGCAACACGACGAGGAAATAAGCGAAGTCCACGAGGTTGTGAATTTGCAATTTTATAAGACTTGCAAATCTGACATTCGGAAAGGAACCTTGTAACATCACGGTACATATTCGGCCAATAGTATAAGTCACGAGCTTTTAAATACGTTTTCATAACACCAGGATGAACGTTGGGAAATCCATTATGAATTATAGCAACCACCTCTCTAGTCCTTGAAGCAGGAAGAACTATACGCCATGGATTAGGTGCTAAAGGGTTTTCGATAGATACCCTGCGCATTAAGACACCATCCCGAAGAGCAAATGCAGTAAACATTTGAGGATTGTCCAAAACTCCCTGGTAAATTCGTTCATACCAAGGATCTCCAGAAGGATCCATGCCACGCGCGAATGAGATAAGCCCAACTTGAGCGCGGGACAAGGCGTCTGGAACAACATTAAGGACACCTTTTTTATGTTCAATCTCAAAGTTATATTGGGAAATCAAAGTTGCCCAACGAGCCAAGCGGCCGGTAGGATTATCAAGGGTGATCAACCATTTAAGAGCAATATGGTCAGTAATGATCTTAAACCTCATTCCATCGAGATATCCGCGGAAATGCTTTATGGAATCAACAACGGCGAGAAGCTCATGTTCGGTTGTCCCGTATCCACGTTCAGCTTTAGTGAATAAACGAGAATAATAAGCAATTGGATGTTCAACGCCGTCAAACTCTTGAGCCAGGACCGAGCCTAAGCCAACCTGGCTAGCGTCACATTGAAGGATAAAAGGTTTCGAAAAATCCGGGCAAGCCATCAACGGAGCGCTCATCAAGGCATCCTTCAATTTAGAAAAAGCTTCACTAGCACTATCGTTCCAATCGATGGGATCACGTCCCTTTCTCTTACCGATAAGTGCCGTCAGAGGAGCAATAATCGAAGAAAAACCATCCACGAAACGGCGATAATACGAACACATACCAATGAAAGCACGTAGAGACTTGGCAGAAGAAGGGGTAGGGTAATCCCTAATAGCTTCTAATTTCTTAGGATCAGTTTGAAGACCACGCTCATTGACGATGTAGCCGAGATACTTCAATTCAGACTTACAAAACTCGCACTTATCTAAATTAACCGTAAGACCAGCTTCTTTCAACCTATCACGAACCTTACGAATAAGCCGCATATGACTGTCAAAATCACGAGACACCAAAATCAAATCATCAACATAGCCGAAGATAAAATCCTCAGACTCAGGGGTATATTCAAAATTGACAATCATGTCAGTAAGCCTCTGCATCTCGGACGCAGCGTTGGTTAAACCAAAAGGGAGACGAACGAACTCAAAGAGGCCCCTTTGGGGTACAATAAAGGCCGTTTTCTCACAACTGGCCTTATCAGCTAAGGGGATTTGCCAAAAGGCGCTCCTAAAATCCAACGAAGTTAGATATTTGGCACCTCGTAGGTTATCAAGGATGTCCTGGACGCGCGGGAGAGGGTATGAATCCCTGATGGTAACGCTGTTCAACTTCCTACTGTCCACGCAAAACCTGACACTACCATCTTTCTTGGTAACCATCACCACTGGGGAAGCCCAGGGTGATCGTGAGGGACGAATAATATCTTATGCGAAAGCCACGAAGTACAACCTAATCCAGCTTTATCAGAAGAAATCTCCTCAAACTCGTCAATAACACATTGGAGTTTTGATTCCTGCAGTGGTGCAAGCACCGTACGAGGGTGGACATAGCGAACCTCACCTACTCGTGGGACTGCGACAGGAACATGATGTGAAGCGACGTAAAGCTTACCTGACAAACCATCACGGAATGCCTTCTTTAAAATGTCAATGAGACCAACAGCATTCCAAAACTCAATTCCTAAAATAAATGCAGTAGGAAGATTACTGCTTACTAGACAGGGGTGCAGAACGCGAATGCCACTAAAAAGAATGGGGACGTCCAAACCGCCTAGAATTTCAATAGGAGAATTGTCGGCGGAGACAACATAAGGCCGGATATCCTCGTGATATGTTATACCGAGCTCCGATAAGAGGGATATATCAATTAGTGAAACCTGAGCACCAGTCTAAAAGAGCTCTTACCGAAGAGCCAGCAACTAAAACATCAATAAAAAGTCTATTATCCGGGGAATTATTCATATAAACGGGCGACACCGATGGACCTCTCAGTGCGCCACTTATTCGTTTTTTGACGGACCAGAATTACAACTAGGACAATCGCGTGTGATTGCACCAACACGCTTACACTTGAAGCACACTGCCCCTGAAACGTTAGGACAATTACGATAGTTGTGACCAGTTGCATCACACTTCATACACACTATAGAACTGGGTTGACCTACAACTTGAGCACTAATCGGTGCAATAGCCAAACGTGCTGGACGTGAACCTTGAAAGGCTTCAAAATTTTTCGCGACTTCTAACAAACCATCAATATCCCTGACCACGTTAGTTGCAAGACAAGGATGATATCTAGGATTCATTCCATATTTAATAATGTTAAACAGGTTGTCTTCGGAAACCGGTGTACGAAGCTTTGCGTTTAGATCGCGCGCCTGAATAACAAAATCAACCACTGACTGGTTGTCCTTCTGTGATAAAGCGCGAAGTTGGCTCTCAAGCTTGAAATCGAAATCGGCTACGTCGAAGGTTTTAACGAATTCAGACTTTAATTCCGCGTAAGTAAGACCCGGATATCTGATTGCCCTAAAATGTTTCAAGGCACTATCTGACAACAATTCATGGAAACGTCTGACAACATATGAAGGATTGACGTTACGCGCCATACCTTCTTCCTCGATTCGAAAGAAAAATTCGCGAACACAAGTGTCCCCGGAAAAGTTCAAGTTCCATTTCGTAAGTGAATAATCTTTGAAAGGAAAAGGCGGGGGAAGTCCGGACATATGCATCGCCTGGGGTCGTGGTTCAGAATCAAAAAACTGTTCTTCATCGTCTGCCATTGGATTTAAAATCCTCGGATCGTACGAGTTTAAAGATGAGTGCGCATGAGGTGTCTCAGCAATTGATCCTTCATTACTTAAGTGCGACATGGCGAAAAGTCGAATGTTGTCTTGCGTTGCAAGTTCAAACAAAAAAATAAAGTTATTCTACCTAAAAAATGAAATCCGAAGTTCGAGTATATCCTGTAG